>WOVY01004704.1:0-190324 GCA_013436015.1 Rhipicephalus annulatus
CGACGATTATCGCCCGAGCATCTGGAGGCGTTTCCGAACACCTATAAAATCGAAACGGCATCTTTGTTAGCCACTTCAGCGGGACTGGCAGTCGCATCGCCTGCCAAACCCGCTGCTTCTTGGTACCGCTGGAATTTCAAGAACGCACGGCTACGGGAACAACTCGGCTTCGGTGGCTAAAGCGGGCGGAGATTCTACACGAGGCGCAGGCGCACTGACACTCGCACCCTCGTGCTTGGAACTGCCACGGATCCTCTCAGCAGCACGTGACGCCGATTATCGCCCGAGCATCTGGAGGCGTTTCCGACACCTATAAAATCGAACGGCATTTGCTTGCCATTTCAGAGCGGACTGGCAGTCGTATCGCCTGCTAAACCCCCACTTCTGTACCGCTGGGAATTTCAAGAACGCACGGCTTCTGGAACAACTCGTCTCCGGTGGCTAAAAGCTGCGGATCCTACAGAAGGCGCAGCCGCACTGACACTCGCACCCGCAGTGCTTGGAAACTGCCACAGATCCTCTCGGCAGCACGTGACGACGATTATCGCCTGAGGCATCCAAAGGTGTTTCTGACACCTATAAAATCGAACGGCATCTTTGCTTGCCACTTCAGAGCGGACTGGCAGTCGCATCGCGTGCTAAACCCGCTGCTTCTGTACCGCTGGAATTTCAGAACGCACGGCTACGGGAACAACTCGTCTTCGGTGGCTAAAAGTGGCGGATCCTACCGAGGCGCAGGCGCACTGACACTCGCACCCTCAGTGCTTTGAACTGCAACGGATCCTCTCGGCAGCACGTGACAAACGATTATCGCCCGAGCATCTGGAGGTGTTTCCGACACCTATGAAATTGAACGGGCATCCTCGCTTGTCTTTTCAGAGCGGACTGGCAGTCGTATCGCCTGCTAACCCGCTGCTTCTGTACCGCTGGAATTTCAAGAACGCACGGCTTCGGGAACAACTCGTCTCCTTTGGCTAAAAGCGGCGGATCCTACACGAGGCGCAGGCGCACTGACAGTCGCACCTTCTGTGCTTGGAACTGCAACGGATCCTCTCGGCAGCACGTGACGGCGATTATCGCCCCGAGCATCTGGAGGCGTTCCGACACCTACAAAATTGAACGGCATCTTCGCTTGCCATTTCAGAGCGGACTGGCAGTCGTATCGCCTGCTAAACCCGCTGCTTCTGTACTGCTGGAATTTCAAGAACGCACGGCTTCTGGAACAACTCGTCTTCGGTGGCTAAAAGCGGCGGATCCTACACGAGGCGCAGGCGCACTGACACTCGCACCCTCTGTGCTTGGAACTGCCACGGATCCTCTCGGCAGCACGTGAGGACGATTATTGCCCGAGCATCTGGAGGCGTTTCCGACACCTATATAATTGAACGGCATCTTCGCTTGCCCTTTCAGAGCGGACTGGCAGTCGTATCGCCTGCTAAACCCACTGCTTCTGTACCGCTGGAATTTCAAGAACGCATGGCTTCCGGAACAACTCATCTTCGGTGGCTAAAAGCGGCGGATCCTACACGAGGCGCAGGCGCACTGACTCTCGCACCCTCTGTGCTTGGAACTGACACGGATCCTCTCGGCAGCACGTGACGACGATTATCGCCCGAGCATCTGGAGGCGTTTCCGACACCTATAAAATCGAACGGCATCTTTGTTAGCCACTTCAGCGCGGACTGGCAGTCGCATCGCCTGCCAAACCCGCTGCTTCTGTACCGCTGGAATTTCAAGAACGCACGGCTACGGGAACAACTCGTCTTCGGTGGCTAAAAGCGGCGGATTCTACACGAGGCGCAGGCGCACTGACACTCGCACCCTCTGTGCTTGGAACTGCCACGGATCCTCTCAGCATCACGTGACGACGATTATCGCCCGAGCATCTGGAGGCGTTTCCGACACCTATAAAATCGAACGGCATTTGCTTGCCATTTCAGAGCGGACTGGCAGTCGTATCGCCTGCTAAACCCCCACTTCTGTACCGCTGGAATTTCAAGAACGCACGGCTTCTGGAACAACTCGTCTTCGGTGGCTAAAAGCGGCGGATCCTACACGAGGCGCAGGCGCACTTACACTCGCACCCTCTGTGCTTAGAACTGCCGCGGATCCTCTCGGCAGCACGTGACGACGATTATCGCCTGAGCATCCAGAGGCGTTTCCGACACCTATAAGATCGAACGGCATCTTCGCTTGCGATTTCAGAGTGGACTGGCAATCGTATCGCCTGCTAAACCCCACTGCTTCTGTACCGCTGGAATTTCAAGAACGCATAGCTTCGGGAACAACTCGTTTTCGGTGGCTAAAAGCAGCGGATTCTACACGAGGCGCAGGCGCACTGACACTCGCACCCTCAGTGCTTGGAACTGCCACAGATCCTCTCGGCAGCACGTGACGACTTTTATCGCCCGAGCATCCAGAGGCGTTTCCGACACCAATAAAATCGAACGGCATCTTCGCTTGCCACTTCAGAGCGGACTGGCAGTCGTATCGCCTGCGGCGGATCCTACACGAGGCGCAGGCGCACTGACACTCGCACCCTCAGTGCTTGGAACTGCCACGGATCCTCTCGGCAGCACGTGACGACGATTATCGCTCGAGCATCCAGAGGCATTTCCGACACCTATAAGATCGAACGGCATCTTCGCTTGCCATTTCAGAGTGGACTGGCAATCGTATCGCCTGCTAAACCCACTGCTTCTGTACCGCTGGAATTTCAAGAACGCATGGCTTCGGGAACAACTCGTCTTCGGTGGCTAAAAGTGGCGCATTCTACACGAGGCGCAGGCTCACTGACACTCGCACCCGCAGTGCTTAGAACTGCCACAGATCCTCTCGGCAGCACGTGACGACGATTATCGCCCCGAGCATCCAGAGGCGTTTCCGACACCTATAAATCGAACGGCATCTTTGCTTGCCACTTCAGAGCGGACTGGCAGTCGCATCGCCTGCTAAACCCGCTGCTTCTGTACCGCTGGAATTTCAAGAACGCACGGCTACGGGAACAACTCGTCTTCGGTGGCTAAAAGTGGCGGATCCTACACGAGGCGCAGGCGCACTGACACTCGCACCCACAGTGCTTTGAACTGCCACGGATCCTCTCGGCAGCACGTGACGACGATTATCGCCCGAGCATCTGGAGGTGTTTCCGACACCTATGAAATTGAACGGCATCCTCGCTTGTCTTTTCAGAGCGGACTGGCAGTCGTATCGCCTGCTAAACCCACTGCTTCTGTACCGCTGGAATTTCAAGAACGCATGGCTTCCGGAACAACTCATCTTCGGTGGCTAAAAGCGGCGGATCCTACACGAGGCGCAGGCACACTGACTCTCGCACCCTCTGTGCTTGGAACTGCCACGGATCCTCTCGGCAGCACGTGACGACGATTATCGCCCGAGAATCTGGAGGCGTTTCCGACACCTATAAAATCGAACGGCATCTTTGCTAGCCACTTCACCGCGGACTGGCAGTCGCATCGCCTGCCAAACCCGCTGCTTCTGTACCGCTGGAATTTCAAAAACGCACGGCTACGGGAACAACTCGTCTTCGGTGGCTAAAAGTGGCGGATCCTACACGAGGCGCAGGCGCACTGACACTCGCACCCTCAGTGCTTTGAACTGCCACGGATCCTCTCGGCAGCACGTGACGACGATTATCGCCCGAGCATCTGGAGGTATTTCCGACACCTATGAAGTCGAACGGCATCCTCGCTTGTCTTTTCAGAGCGGACTGGCAGTCGTATCGCCTGCTAAACCCGCTGCTTCTGTACCGCTGGAATTTGAAGAACGCACGGCTTCGGGAACAACTCGTCTCCATTGGCTAAAAGCGGCGGATCCTAAACGAGGCGCAGGCGCACTGACACTCGCACCCTCTGTGCTTGGAACTGCCACGGATCCTCTCGGCAGCACGTGACGGCGATTATCGCCCGAGCATCTGGAGGCGTTCCGACACCTACAAAATCGAACGGCATCTTCGCTTGCCATTTCAGAGCGGACTGGCAGTCGTATCGCCTGCTAAACCCGCTGCTTCTGTACTGCTGGAATTTCAAGAACGCATGGCTTCCGTAACAACTCATCTTTGGTGGCTAAAAGCGGCGGATCCTACACGAGGCGCAGGCGAACTGACACTCGCACCCTCTGTGCTTGGAACTGCCACAGATCCTCTCGGCAGCACGTGACGACGATTATCGCCCGAGCATCTGGAGGCGTTTCCGACACCTATAAAATCGAACGGCATCTTCGCTTGCCATTTCAGAACGGACTGGCAGTCGTATCGCCTGCTAAACCCCCTGCTTCTTTACCGCTGGAATTTCAAGAACGCACGGCTTCGGGAACAACTCGTCTTCGGTGGCTAAATGTGGCGGATCCTACACGAGATGCAGGTGCACTGACACTCGCATCCTCAGTGCTTGGAACTGCCACGGATCCTCTCAGCAGCACGTGACGACGATTATCGCCCGAGCATCCAGAGCGTTTCCGAAACCTTTAAAATCAAACGGCATCTTCGCTTGCCATTTCAGAGCGGACTGGCAGTCGTATCGCCTGCTAAACCCCCTGCTTCTGTACCGCTGGAATTTCAAGAACGCATGGCTTCGGGAACAACTCGTCTTTGGTGGCTAAAAGCGGCGGATCCTACACGAGATGCAGGTGCACTGACACTCGCATCCTCAGTGCTTGGAACTGCCACGGATCCTCTCGGCAGCGCGTGACGACAATTATCGCCCGAGCATCTGGAGGCAATTCCGACACCTATAAGATCGAATGGCATCTTCGCTTGCCATTTCAGAGTGGACTGGCAATCGTATCGCCTGCTAAACCCACTGCTTCAAGTACTGCTGGAATTTCAAGAACGCATGGCTTCGGGAACAACTCGTCTTCGGTGGCTAAAAGCGGCGGATTCTACACGAGGCGCAGGCGCAGTGACATTCGCACCCTCACTGCTTGGAACTGCCACGGATCCTCTCGGCAGCACGTGACGACGATTATCGTCCGAGCATCCGGAGGCGTTTCCGACACCTATAAAGTCGAACGGCATCTTCGCTTGCCACTTCAGGAAGGACTGGCAGTCGCATCACCTGCTAAACCCGCTGCTTCTGTACCTCTGGAATTTCAAGAACGCACGGCTTCGGGAACAACTCGTCTTCTGTGGCTAAAAGTGGCGGATCCTACACGAGGCGCAGGCGCACTGTCACTCGCACCCTCAGTGCTTTGAACTGCCACGGATCCTCTCGGCAGCACGTGACGACGATTATCGCCCGAGCATCCGGAGGTGTTTCCGACACCTATGAAATCGAAAGGCGTCCTCGCTTGTCTTTTCAGAGCGGACTGGCAGTCGTATCACCTGCTAAACCCGCTGCTTCTGTACCGCTGGAATTTCAAGAACGCACGGCGTCGGGAACAACTCGTCTCCAGTGGCTAAAAGCGGCGGATCCTACACGAGGCGCAGGCGCACTGACACTCGAACCCTCTGTGCTTAGAACTGCCGCGGATCCTCTCGGCAGCAGGTGACGACGATTATCGCCCGAGCATCCAGAGCGTTTCCCGGCACCTATAAATTCGAACGGCATCTTCGCTTGCCACTTCAAAGCGGACTGGCAGTCGTATCGCCTGCTAAACCCCCTGCTTCTGTACCGCTGGAATTTCAAGAACGCACGGCTTCTGGAACCAACTCGTCTTCGGTGGCTAAAAGCGGCGGATCCTACACGAGGCGCAGGCGCACTGACACTCGAACCCTCTGTGCTTAGAACTGCCGCGGATCCTCTCGGCAGCACGTGACGACGATTATCGCCCGAGCATCCAAAGGTGTTTCTGACACCTATAAAATCGAACGGCATCTTTGCTTGCCACTTCAGAGCGGACTGGCCAGTCGCATCGCGTGCTAAACCCGCTGCTTCTGTACCGCTGGAATTTCAAGAACGCACAGCTACGGGAACAACTCGTCTTCGGTGGCTAAAAGCGGCGGATTCTACACGAGGCGGCAGGCGCACTGACACTCGCACCCTCTGTGCTTGGAACTGCCACGGATCCTCTCAGCAGCACGTGACGACGATTATCGCCCGAGCATCTGGAGGCGTTTCCGACACCTATAAAATCGAACGGCATTTGCTTGCCATTTCAGAGCGGACTGGCAGTCGTATCGCCTGCTAAACCCCCACTTCTGTACCGCTGGAATTTCAAGAACGCACGGCTTCTGGAACAACTCGTCTTCGGTGGCTAAAAGTGGCGGATCCTACACGAGGCGCAGGCGCACTTACACTCGCACCCTCTGTGCTTAGAACTGCCGCGGATCCTCTCGGCAGCACGTGACGACGATTATCGCCTGAGCATCCAGAGGCGTTTCCGACACCTATAAGATCGAACGGCATCTTCGCTTGCGATTTCAGAGTGGACTGGCAATCGTATCGCCTGCTAAACCCACCTGCTTCTGTACCGCTGGAATTTCAAGAACGCATAGCTTCGGGGAACAACTCGTTTTCGGTGGCTCAAAGCGGCGGATTCTACACGAGGCGCAGGCGCACTGACACTCGCACCCTCAGTGCTTGGAACTGCCACAGATCCTCTCGGCAGCACGTGACGACTTTTATCGCCCGAGCATCCAGAGGCGTTTCCGACACCAATAAAATCGAACGGCATCTTCGCTTGCCACTTCAGAGCGGACTGGCAGTCGTATCGCCTGCGGCGGATCCTACACGAGGCGCAGGCGCACTGACACTCGCACCCTCAGTGCTTGGAACTGCCACGGATCCTCTCGGCAGCAAGTGACGACGATTATCGCTCGAGCATCCAGAGGCGTTTCCGACACCTATAAGATCGAACGGCATCTTCGCTTGCCATTTCAGTGTGGACTGGCAATCGTATCGCCTGCTAAACCCACTGCTTCTGTACCGCTGGAATTTCAAGAACGCATGGCTTCGGGAACAACTCGTCTTCGGTGGCTAAAAGCGGCGGATTCTACACGAGGCGCAGGCTCACTGACACTCGCACCCACAGTGCTTAGAACTGCCACAGATCCTCTCGGCAGCACGTGACGACGATTATCGCCCGAGCATCCAGAGGCGTTACCGACACCTATAAAATCGAACGGCATCTTTGCTTGCCACTTCAGAGCAGACTGGCAGTCGCATCGCCTGCTAAACCCGCTGCTTCTGTACCGCTGGAATTTCAAGAACGCACGGCTACGGGAACAACTCGTCTTCGGTGGCTAAAAGTGGCGGATCCTACACGAGGCGCAGGCGCACTGACACTCGCACCCACAGTGCTTTGAACTGCCACGGATCCTCTCGGCAGCACGTGACGACGATTATCGCCCGAGCATCTGGAGGGTGTTTCCGACACCTATGAAATTGAACGGCATCCTCGCTTGTCTTTTCAGAGCGGACTGGCAGTCGTATCGCCTGCTAAACCCACTGCTTCTGTACCGCTGGAATTTCAAGAACGCATGGCTTCCGGAACAACTTATCTTCGGTGGCTAAAAGCAGCGGATCCTACACGAGGCGCAGGCACACTGACTCTCGCACCCTCTGTGCTTGGAACTGCCACGGATCCTCTCGGCAGCACGTGACGACGATTATCGCCCGAGCATCTGGAGGCGTTTCCGACACCTATAAAATCGAACGGCATCTTTGCTAGCCACTTCACCGCGGACTGGCAGTCGCATCGCCTGCCAAACCCGCTGCTTCTGTACCGCTGGAATTTAAAGAACGCATGGCTTCCGGAACAACTCATCTACGGTGGCTAAACGCGGCGGATCCTACACGAGGCGCAGGCGCACTGACACTCGCACCCTCTGTGCTTGGAACTGCCACAGATCCTCTCGGCAGCACGTGACGACGATTATCGCCCGAGCATCTGGAGGCGTTTCCGACACCTATAAAATCGAACGGCATCTTCGCTTGCCATTTCAGAGCGGACTGGCAGTCGTATCGCCTGCTAAACCCCCTGCTTCTGTACCGCTGGAATTTCAAGAACCCACGGCTTACTGGAACAACTCGTCTTCGGTGGCTAAAAGCGGCGGATCCTACACGAGGCGCAGGCGCACTGACACTCGAACCCTCATGTGCTTAGAACTGCCGCGGATCCTCTCGGCAGCAGGTGACGACGATTATCGCCCGAGCATCCAGAGCGTTTCCGGCACCTATAAAATCGAACGGCATCTTCGCTTGCCACTTCAGAGCGGACTGGCAGTCGTATCGCCTGCTAAACCCCTGCTTCTGTACCGCTGGAATTTCAAGAACGCACGGCTTCTGGAACAACTCGTCTTCGGTGGCTAAAAGCGGCGGATCCTAAACGAGGCGCAGGCGCACTGACACTCGCACCCTCTGTGCTTGGAACTGCCACGAATCCTCTCGGCAGCACGTGACGGCGATTATCGCCCGAGCATCTGGAGGCGTTCCGACACCTACAAAATCGAACGGCATCTTCGCTTGCCATTTCAGAGCGGACTGGCAGTCGTATCGCCTGCTAAACCCGCTGCTTCTGTACTGCTGGAATTTCAAGAACGCATGGCTTCCGGAACAACTCATCTTCGGTGGCTAAACGCGGCGGATCCTACACGAGGCGCAGGCGCACTGACACTCGCACCCTCTGTGCTTGGAACTGCCACAGATCCTCTCGGCAGCACGTGACGACGATTATCGCCCGAGCATCTGGAGGCGTTTCCGACACCTATAAAATCGAACGGCATCTTCGCTTGCCATTTCAGAACGGACTGGCAGTCGTATCGCCTGCTAAACCCCCTGCTTCTGTACCGCTGGAATTTCAAGAACGCACGGCTTCGGGAACAACTCGTCTTCGGTGGCTAAATGTGGCGGATCCTACACGAGATGCAGGTGCACTGACACTCGCATCCTCAGTGCTTGGAACTGCCACGGATCCTCTCAGCAGCACGTGACTACGATTATCGCCCGAGCATCCAGAGCGTTTCCGAAACCTTTAAAATCAAACGGCATCTTCGCTTGCCATTTCAGAGCGGACTGGCAGTCGTATCGCCTGCTAAACCCCCTGCTTCTGTACCGCTGGAATTTCAAGAACGCACGGCTTCGGGAACAACTCCTCTTCTGTGGCTAAAAGCGGCGGATCCTACACGAGGCGCAGGCGCACTGACACTCGCACCCTCAGTGCTTTGAACTGCCACGGATCCTCTCGGCAGCACGTGACGACGATTATCGCCCGAACATCCGGAGGTGTTTCCGACACCTATGAAATCTAACGGCGTCCTCACTTGTCTTTTCAGAGCGGACTGGCAGTCGTATCACCTGCTAAACCCGCTGCTTCTGTACCGCTGGAATTTCAAGAACGCACGCCGTCGGGAACAACTCGTCTCCAGTGGCTAAAAGCGGGCGATCCTACACGATGCGCAGGCGCACTGACACTCGCAGCCTCAGTGCTTTGAACTGCCACGGATCCTCTCGGCAGCACGTGACGACGATTATCGCCCGAGCATCTGGAGGCGTTTCCGACACCTATAAAATCGAACGGCATCTTTGCTAGCCACTTCACCGCGGACTGGCAGTCGCATCGCCTGCTAAACCCGCTGCTTCTGTACCGCTGGAATTTCAAAACGCACGGCTACGGGAACAACTCGTCTTCGGTGGCTAAAAGTGGCGGATCCTACACGAGGCGCAGGCGCACTGACACTCGCACCCTCAGTGCTTTGAACTGCCACGGATCCTCTCGGCAGCACGTGACGACGATTATCGCCCGAGCATCCAGAGCGTTTCCTACACCTATAAAATCGAACGGCATCTTCGCTTGCCACTTCAGAGCGGACTGGCAGTCGTATCGCCTGCTAAACCCCCTGCTTCTGTACCGCTGGAATTTCAAGAACGCATGGCTTCTGGAACAACTCGTCTTCGGTGGCTAAAAGCGGCGGATCCTACACGAGGCGCAGGCGCACTGACACTCGAACCCTCTGTGCTTAGAACTGCCGCGGATCCTCTCGGCAGCAGGTGACGACGATTATCGCGCGAGCATCCAGAGCGTTTCCGACACCTATAAAATCGAACGGCATCTTCGCTTGCCACTTCAGAGCGGACTGGCAGTCGCATCGCCTGCTAAATCACGGCTTCTGTACCGCTGGAATTTCAAAAACGCATGGCTTCTGGAACAACTCGTCTTCCGTGGCTAAAACCAGCGGATCCTACACGAGGCGCAGGCGCACTGACACTCGCACCCTCTGTGCTTGGTACTGCCACGGATCCTCTCGGCAGCACGTGACGAAGATTATCGCCCGAGCATCTGGAGGCGTTTCCGACACCTATAAAATCGAACGGCATCTTCGCTTGCCATTTCACAGCGGACTGGCAGTCGTATCGCCTGCTAAACCCCCTGCTTCTGTACCGCTGGAATTTCAAGAACGCACGGCTTCTGGAACAACTCGTCTTCGGTTTCGAAAAGCGGCGGATCCTATACGAGGCGCAGGTGCACTGACACTCGCATCCTCAGAGCTTGGAACTGCCACGGATCTTCTCGGCAGCACGTGACGACGATTATCGCCTGAGCATCCAGAGGCGTTTGCGGCACCTATAAAATCGAACGGCATCTTCGCTTGCCACTTCAGAGCGGACTGGCAGTCGTATCGCCTGCGGCGGATCCTACACGAGGCGCAGGCGCACTGACACTCGCACCCTCTGCGCTTGGAACTGCCACGGATCCTCTCGGCAGCACGTGACGACGATTATCGCCCGAGCATCTGGAAGCGTTTCCGACACCTATAAAATCGAACGGCATCTTCGCTTGCCATTTCAGAGCGGACTGGCAGTCGTATCGCCCGCTAAACCCACTGCTTCTGTACCGCTGGAATTTCAAGAACGCATGGCTTCGGGAACAACTCGTCTTCGGTGGCTAAAAGCGGCGGATTCTACACGAGGCGCAGGCTCACTGACACTCGCACCCGCAGTGCTTGGAACTGCCACAGATCCTCTCGGCAGCACGTGACGACGATTATCGCCCGAGCATCCAGAGGCGTTTCCGACACCTATAAAATCGAACGGCATCTTCACTTGCCACTTCAGAGCAGACTGGCAGTCGTATCGCCTGCTAAACCCGCTGCTTCTGTACCGCAGGTGGGTTACTTTTCTACACTATGTTAAATCATTCCCTTACTGCCAGTCTGCTCCTAACGTTTCGTGCGTATAAGTACTAGTGTTTTTTTTTCTTTTTTACTTGCCTTTGTGCCATTGCCCCGGTGCAATGGACGAGTTGGCAAACTTCTTCAAGGCTTTGAGTGAAAAAGTACCGGGTTCCGTTAAGGAGCTAGCTAAGATGTTCGGGGAAATGACAGCAGAGATTCTTGATGCAGTGGCAAGCCTGAGGGTAGATATAAAAAAAGTTGCTGCCTCAAACAGCACAATAGCTGACGAGCTTGCCACTGTTAAAGAGTCTATGGGGCTGATAAATGAAGGCTTTGAAGGTTTCCAATCTGAAACGAAGACCCTCCTGGCAGGAAGTCACCGAGGCTACTAACCGTGGCCTGGGAAGCCAGAAAGACTGCTAAAGGCTAGAAAAAGAGTTGAGGGACACCAATCGAGAAATCATAGCGTTAAAGCACTATAATACACAGAGCAACATTGAACTGAAGGGAGTACTGTTGACTGAGGGTGAGGACAGTGCAGATATAGTTCTGAAAGTGGCCACTTTTTTCAAGGTCAAACTTTCCGGGCAAGACGTTGATGCCGCACATAGGGTGCCCGCCAAGGGATCCGGGCCGCCCCACATAGTAGTAAGGTTTGTTGCGAGGCATTTACAAAACAGCATTCTGACTGCAGCCAAGAAAAACAGGCTGAATGTAGGATCCCTTGGGTTCCAAGAAAGTTAGCCAGTCTATGTGAATGCCCACCTATGCCCCGAAAATAAGGTTCTGCTCGGCAAAAGCATTCAGGGCCAAACAGAAAAGAACTGGAAATTCGCCTGGTTTACTGACGACAAAATATTCTAGCGGAAATCGGTAAACTCGAAAGTCGTGCACGTTACATGCGAAGATGACCTGTCCAAAATTGTGTGATCATCGGAACTTAACAACCCCTAAAAAAATACCTCGGCGATATGGAGGTTCGACAAACTGCACATGACAACTACAAGCCAAACGATATTATATCGAATTTTCACAGCAACATTTGTAGCTTAAATAAAAACGTCAACTTGCATATCGCCTATCTGTCGCAGCACACTACTTCTTTCGATGTTATTGCTACATGTGAAACGTGGTTTAAAAAAGGCGAGAACATTACGATTCCCGGATACGCTGCAGTGTCAAATCCATGTCTTTCGAGATTAAGGGGAGGGGGAGTAGCCCTCTTTGTTCAAAATCGTCATTCGTACTCACAGCTATCGCCGATTACATTCAGTTTCCCTGAAATTGAATCTTTATTTATCAGACTCGACTAATCTCTTGTCGTTGGCATACTTCATCAGCCTCCGAGTTCACCCATAGCCGCCTTCTTAGACAAACTTGAAGTTATCTTTATTTAGCGAATCACAACGACCAAGTAGTTATCGTTGGTGATACCAACATTAATGCCCTTATTACAACTAATAACGAATACACATATCTGCTAGAGTCCTATAATTACTTGAACCTAATTACCGCTCCTATGCGACAAACGGCTAAATCTGGAACCTTAATAGACCATATTTTAACAAATGTACCCTCACATGCCAAGGCTGACGTGTATGATGTGCCCATTTCTGATCACCTTCCTATCTCCGTCACTATAAGAGATCTGATCCAACCAAAGCCGCAGAAAACAGCACCTTCAAGTAGAATCAACTATGCTTTAGCACGGAACAAGCATTTATCACTAGACACCAATTTAATATACAACGACGACGTTAACTTAGAATTCTGTAATTTGATCGACAATCTTACTAGCATCATAGTCAACAGTAGCAATACCATATCTACTAGGTCTCACCGGGAACCACTGTGCCCATGGATGACTGATTACATCCTCTCCACCCTAAAACAAAAAGACTACTGGTATCATAAATGGAAGAAAAATAAACACAATGGGTACTACTTGCGTAATTACAAAATTATGCGTAATAAATAAGTGTCGGATATTAGAAACGCAAAAAAGAATAATATAGCCATCCTATACAGCACGCAAATGGTAATACTAAAAACATATGGGAAATAAGAAAAGAAGTTACTGGCAACAACCCAAAACAGCAGGTTCTTCCCGACTGCATAGACGCAAGTATTGCTGACAGGTTTATTCTATATTTCACGGGCGTCGGCCCTGCCTTAGCAGCAAAATTTGACAATTCAACCGAGTACCGCTTTCACGGACACTCTTTAACCAACACTTTCTGTATGTATGATATTGAATCCAAGGATATTGAAGCTGTTCTATTAAACATGTCTACGAATAAGGCTGCCCGATCAGACCGAATCACGGTCGGGTTTCTCAAGGAAAACAGATATCCTGTGCCCTATCTTATGTAATATGTTCAATCATTTTCTGCATGCCTCTACGTACCCATGTCCTCTAAAGAAAGCTAGGGTCGCACCAATATACAAAGACAGAGAGCCCACTGACCCATTTAGTAATCGTCCAATATCCGTGCTAAGCGTCCTTAACAATATATATGAGAAACTTCTTTCAGCCCGGATACACAAATTCCTAGATAAATGCCACATACTTTGCCCACAACAGCACGGTTTTCGTTCCGAGCACTCAACATCAACCGCAGATTCCGGAGCCCTCCACTACGGCATCTCTCATAATCATATGGTGGTTTTGGGACGTTAAACCCCACATATCAATCAAACATCAACCGCAGTGCTGTATCTAACACAAGCAATGAACTCCGCCCTAAACAATAACAAACTGGTGGCTGTCGTGTACTTAGACCTTAAAAAAGCATTCGACACCGTAAATAACTCCATACTCTTAGGCAAATTGAAGCACTACGGTTTTACAGGTACATCGTTCGACCTATTCTCAAGTTATTTTCATAACCGGTACCAGATAGTTCGCATTAACAATATATGTTCTTTGCCTCCACGTATAGAAACTGGTGTTCCACAAAGATCCGTCCTTGTGCCCTTATTCTTCTCCATGTATATAAACGATCACCATTATCCTTACATTGCTCCGACGTTCTGATGTACGCTGATGACACAGCTATAATTATTACAAGTAAAAATATCGAGGAAGTTGAATCTAAAACAAACTCGCTGTTATCAAGAATTTCCAAATGATTTTGTGCCAACAAATTAACAATTATTACTAAGAAAACTAAATATTCAATTTTTCATTCTCCTAACAAGGCCGTAAATGTTAATTCCATCAATATAGGTATCGACAACCATTCTCTCCTCCATGCAACCTCTTACAAGTACTTTGGCGTTTACTTCGATAACCACTTAAACTGGCAAAACCACATAACGGAAGTTTGTACTACGTTGGGGTCCGGATGTTATGCTTTACTGCAGGCCCGTAACTACTTCGATACAGACAGTTTACGAATATTATACTTCGCATCCATCCACGCTCACATTACATACTGCATTGAATCTTGGGAATGGACTTGCCCCGCCACGGTGCTCTAGTGGCTAAGGTACTCGGCTGCTGACCCGCAGGTCGCGGGATCAAATCCCGGCGGTGGCGGCTGCATTTCCGATGGAGGCGGAAATGGTGTAGGCCCGTGTACTCAGATTTGGGTGCACGTTAAAGAACCCCAGCTGGTCGAAATTTTCGTTCCGAGCACTCAACATCAACCGCAGATTCCGGAGCCCTCCACTACGGCGTCTCTCATAATCATATGGTGGTTTTGGGACGTTAAACCCCACAAATCAATCAATTGGGGATGGACTTATAAGACTTACCTAGAACCTATTCGAATATTACAGAAATTATCTCTAAAAACAATAACATACTCTAAGCTTGATCATCCGAGTAAACCACAGTTTAACGACATGCAAATCTTACCTTTTGATGCAATGTGTAAAGCAAAGACAACCTGCTTCGTAAATATCATACGGCACAACAACCTTTTCGATGCATTCTTGTTCTACACTACTTCTCGGCCCACTAGAAATGCTGCGTCTGGTGACTTCAATCTGCCCCCCATAAAGAACGCGTATAGAGAGGGTCAGTTGCCGTTTATAGGAGCAAAAATGTGGAACAGCTTGCCGCCTGAAATAAAGAAAGTCCAAAATTTTAACACTTCTATTAAAAAATTTATCTAAGCTTGAATAATGCGAGCTAACTTTGTGGGTTTTTTTTTGTTTCTTGGCATGTCGCGATGCAGTCACAGAAACATCATACGAACTGGATGGTTATTTGGTGTGTGCAATTTTGAAAATACGTGCCGCTGCTCTGGATTGTGAATCTTTTGTGGCCTAGCAACGAATGTTGTATCTTTATTGCATTTGGAAATATGGTTACTGGTATTGTTGACTGCTTAATACATCTCTGAGCTGTCTTGTTTATGTTATTATGTACACTTTAGTGATTCGCTTGCGTTTGTGCACCTTTGAACACTATTGCGATTGTAGATTTTATTGTTGTTTGGCACGAATATCACATGTTGAAAACTGCTTGTAGTTGTACTGTAGAACACTCTGTGTTTCTGAGTGTTAGTATTTTTATGTAACAGTAAGCCTGCATCACTGTATACATTTTCTTTTTGGACCCAGGACTGGCCATTGGCTACGGGTCCAAGCAGTCTGATTATCTTTTGTATTGTATGATTCAACAAATAAAAAAACAAAAAAAACGGACGAAGAAGTGTGGGAGCCATTCCGCATAGGCAAGCGATGACAAGTCGACACGGTGATTTAGGGGAGCACTCATGTGGGGGGGTTATTTATATAGTATAACATAACTTTACAAAATAGACTGAGTCACAAAGCAAGATTGTAAAAAGATGCGTAGCGTCATCATCATCGCCATTCATCATCATCGTCATTTTTTCTAGCCACCGCGCTGCGCCTCTCGTGCAGCTGATGCGACAGCTTGAGGCGCGAGCTATAGAGAACGAGCTTCTGGCCTGACGGTACAGACGTGGCCGCCACCGCCGCTCCGCTTCAGCAAATCGCACAGGATAATGAAGTGGCGAGAGAACGACACGACCACGTTGGCCGCCGTCCCCTCTTCCTCTCTCGCTACATTGGTGAACGCGGACACACGAACAAGCGACCAGCGCTGCACTACTGCCACCGAGCTACGCGGCCATGCTCCAGTCAGCACAAGTCTGGCAGCCTCAATTCGACCCTCCACTGCCCCCGTTCCGGACCACTCGCCTAGAGTCATGGTTGGAGGAGTTTGCGGCGGCCTTCTATCACAACGGCATCTAGATCCAAGAGCTCATGTACGAGGTATTGGAATACCATCTTCCACATGACCTTAAACACCACCTCACATACTTCTCCTGGAGCCCTCACCCGTACGATCACTTGCGAGATGCCATGCTCAAGTTTTACGGCCTTAAACATGCTCCTCCTCCCAAAAATGACACAACTGCACCTGGCTCATCACCTTCCAGGACGGCTCTCGCCCCACAGCCAGTCCAGACCATTCCCCTGCCGGCAACTGGCCACATAGATTCGACACCGGCCGCTGCCCCGTGCACCGTCGCATTCGCTGCAGAGACTTGGTCGGCTGAACTGTCTGTCCCGGGTGATTTGACGACCTCAGCTGGGCCAGCTGACCTTCCTGCAGACTCCCCGCCTGTCCCAGCACCTGTGGAGGCCCGCGACACCACTCACACTATGGACCCAGAGCCAGCTGTGACACTGCACGCCATCAGTTTCCCCTGCACACCGGTACCTGCTGCTCAAAACCTCGTGGACTGCCAGCACCTACTAACATGATCCTCGATGTATCCTACAGAAGTTCAAGCCCCTGAGCATGCATAGCTGAACGTGCATAATGGTGTGACAATATCAGGAAATCCCGAATGCCGCACGCCTGGCACACCACAGGTGGAGCACAGCGTGCATGCCCCAACAGATGCGCAGTTAAACCATTCGCCTACCACTACGTACGCGTGCTTGAGCATTTCAACGCCGTCGACGGCCCATGACAACTGTGAGGCCACATACCCACCGCTCGATCTGGCATCACCAAACGTCGGTTCTAGCTCGAACAACGCGACGACTCATCGGCGTACGCCTACGCGTTACACGCCGTCAAAGGTCGAAAAAGCAATCTATCAGTGCCTTCTGAGCCAGCTCGTTATCACTGTAAACCATGTCGCACTTCATCGGTCCAAAGCGCACCGTTTCCAACTTATCTGAACCCTACTCGGCCGACCAGGCGGCCGCCGCAGTCGGTAATGTGCCACCGGAAGCGACGGTACCAGCACGGTAAACACACAACCAGGGTTGAACGCACTCCCTGTCGACGTTCCCACCAGCTCCAACAAAGAAGTAACACTAGACCCTCTGGACTGGCCGTACTACGCTCATGCTACAGTCCATCTTTTAAACATCAGTGTCCGAGTGCGCGACAATCGACCGCACCGAAACGGCCCTTGTGTGTTCTCGGCGCTTGACCATTTTTCACCTTGTCGATGGTACTCGCTATCGACAAAAGTGTCTCTTCATCACGACCCTCGCCCGCTCCTTCCAACAGCGTGCCTGCATAGCCACCCTCGTCCGCTGCGCCATTCCCAGTGTCGCCCGCCAGAGACCCACTGGTTGCCGATTGTCCCTTCCAGTTGACGACCTGGACTGCTCACGGACCCCGTTTCGTTTTGCAAACCTAACTCGCTTGTATATACGCTCTCATTATTTTCATTATGGCTTCATTTCTGCGGAAGGGGGGAGTAATCTGTAGCGTCATCATCATCGCCATTCATCACCATCGTCATTTTTTCTAGCCACCGCGCTGCGCCTCTCGTGCAGCTGATGCGACAGCTCGAGGTGCGAGCTGTAGAGAACGAACTTCTGGCCTGGCGGTACAGACGTGGCAGCCACCGCTGCTCCGCTTCAGCGAATCGCCCTGGATAATAAAGTGGTGAGAGAATTACACGACCACGTTGGCCGCCGTCCCGTCTTCCTCTCTCGCTACAGATGGCATACCCTTCGGCTTTCATGACTGGTCTGCGGTGGTGAGATGCGCTGTTGACCACGAGTCCGCTCACAACAAAAAGAGCCTGAGTCGCTGCCTAAATAGGGTTTTCCAGCATCCACGGGTGCGCGGACCAATCAGGCAAGCCGAGGATAACCGATCCCAACACAAGTTTTCATAGTCGCGTGAAGCCTTTCTCGCAACAAAGCTGGTGCAGCTTTTTAAAACGGGCACATTCTCTAAAACGGCCTTGACGCGCCAACAAGTGCCCGATCGCCCCGGAGGACAAAAGTGGCGCCTCGCTCGTTTTGGGTGGTGGTGGTAGTAGTTATAGGAGAAAGGCACCTAATTTCCGCAGTCCGGTCGGGAACACGGCGTGGTGCCTGGTTTTGCCCGAAGCGCACAGTAACCGACCGAATGCAGCTCTTTCTGTTCACACTCTCATTCTTCGTGGAGGCACCCTCCTCGAGACAAGTCGTTAAATAGCGCCTCTAACAAGAGCATCTGGCAAATAACGAGCTCCAGCTGTAGCTCAAAAAGAAAAAGCTTTCCGCGAGACATTTCCTTCGCAACAGCTCCCCCCCCCCTACGAAAAAGAGTGTACCACTCGTTTTATCTGCAAAACGCGAAAACAAATAGACTAAAAACACAATAAGGTTTTGCATGCAACAATTGTGTGAGGTGCTTAATTAAAGATCCTTATACATGTGTCTAAAAGGTGAAAAGCTTAAAACAATCACATATTTGAAACCACAGGTGAGAAACAAAAATAATCGCGAAACAGAAATCAGTGAAGTTCACTCTTCGGCACTGTAATACAACTCAGTGTCCGTGTCGTAAGCGCCGACATTCTGTTGTGCGTTGTTACCACTTGGAAATGTCTTCCAGTCGGAGTAAAGTTCAGTGTTAGTGTCGTAACCTTCGCACTGCCGTACTGAAACACTGGTCTCTGTCCCGTGCACACCATGTCACAAACGAAGTTCTAGACCCACTCGCGAACCGCACTTGCACAGAACACTTGTATGCAATCCCTGTTCATCACTGTTCACACTGCACCCTCGCACGTGAACATATCGATGTTGTTCGCGGATAACACTCCTTGCACTGCACTCGCGCACATCACCATTTCGATCGCGCACCTCCTGATCATCTCCAGATTCATGGTCTACGTCGTCGGTATTGGAGGAGCATCGGACTTGGCAGGGTTTTAAACGCTCCACAATATTAATGTCACGTTTTCTTCCAGTTTGGCCTACCACCTGCCAGTTATTCGCGACTACCCAAAGCACGAGACGGAAAGGTCCGTGGTATCTGTGAAGAAACTTGGTTGTCTTCCTTTTGGCCTCGGTGGGAGTCCACAACTACACCAAGTCGCCCTCGTGGTAAACAACACTTCATCGTTTAGCATCATAGCTGTGTTCATTTTTCTCCTGTTGACGCCTCTCCCGTTCTTTTACCAGTCTTCAAGCCTGCCGGAGTCGTCGAACCACTTTGATAGCATCCAGGATGTAGTCGAATCCACGTTAGGCACCCGACCCAACATCTACAGGTAACGTCGGCTCATGTCCATGAAGCATAAAGGGCGTGAATTTGGTCATCTCGTAAGTGGAAGAATTGAGCGCAAATAGGATGTACGGCGAAAATTCATCCCAGTCGCAGTGGTGCGAGGAAACGTACATGCTGAGCATGTCAGCTAACGTGCGGTTAAAACGCTCGCATAAGTCTTTGGCGTGTGCGTGGTATGCTGTTGTGGAGGCATTTTCACTACTCATGAGCTGGAAAAATTCCTCGGTCAAGTTGGCGACAAAATGATGTCCACGATTGCTTATCACTTTCTCAGGTGCACCTTGACGCAGCACGACCTGTTCGAAAAACGCCTTTGCTGCCTCTGTGGCAGTGGCCACCTGACATGCAGCATACTCGACCCATTTCGTGTGTTAGTCGGTAATCATGACAATGTAGCGGTTCTCTAATTTGGACTTAGTGAAAGGTCAAATAAAGTCCATGCCCACCTGTTGAAAGGGTCGACCTGCAGGTGGGATTAGTTGGAGAAATCCGGCCAGCCTTCCAGGTGGTTGCTTTCGCGTCTGGTGGTCAGGGCAGGAGAGTACATACTTGCTGACGTATACGAGAACATCTTTGGCCGGAAATAGCAGCAACGCACTTTTTCCCATGTGCGCCTAACAGCCAAGTGGCCTGCCGTGGGGTCGTCATGGCGGGGTCATAAAATGTCGGATCTGAAGCACTTAGGGACCACAAGTGCCGCGCGGTCTTCCTGGAAGCCTTTCGCCCTTCGATACAGTACACCATCGATCAACTGGAAGCTCCGTGCCGTTCTTTTAGTTTTCCTGACAACAGGAACATCCGGGTGCTCGAGGTGCTGTACAGTATCTCTCATCTAAGGGTCTGCCCTCTGCTTTTTCCCAATATCCACATGATCCAGGACCAGCAACGGTATAGGATTTTCTTCGCTTACCTGCGTGGGATCGTGAGGAAGGCGGGACAGCGTGTCGGCATTTCCATTCTTGAGGCCAGGGCGGTGTCACGAAGTGATGTCGAATTCTTGAAGCAATAGTGACCAGCGAATGAAACGACCGTTTCGGTTCCTTACTTTCATCAGCCAAGCAAAGCTCGCTTGCTTAGTTACGACAGTGCATTTAGCGCCAAAGTTATGCACGACCGAAACTGTATGCAGGCGTACGCGACAGCGAGGCATTCTTTTTCAGTCGTGTTGTTGTTCCTCTCAGTCTTGTTAGAGTGGCGACTGGCATAGGCGATGACTTGTTCTTGAGCTCCTATTTTTCGAACAAGTACGGCGCCAATGCCATAAACGTAGGCATCAGTGTGCACCTCTGTTGACTTTCCGGGCTCAAACTGACGCAAAACTGGGGCTGTGATCAGCTTCTCTTTGAGGGATTGCATCGCCGCTTCACAAGCCGGATCCCAGACGAACGGAACGTCCTTTTTAGTTAAGTTTGTTAGAGGTCAAAAAATATGAGAAAAGTCTTTGATGAACTGCCGATAGTAGTTACAAATTCCGAGAAAACTCTGCACACCCTTCTTATTTCGTGGCCAGAAGAATTTTTTGGTGGCTGCTATTTTGTCTGGGTCTGACTGCATGCTTTCACCCGTGAGTATGTATGTGTCCGAGATATTTAATTTCCTGATGAGCGTAGCTACATTTTTCGGGTTTCAGTCGCGAATTTCCTGACTCCAACGCCGAAAAAAACACTTTCCAAATTTTCCAAATAAGTTGTAATGGTTTTGGAGAAAATTACAATGTCGTCCAAGTAGGCCAAGCAAACCCTTCAGAGGAGGCCACTGAAGACTTTCTTAACCATTCTCTGGATTGTGGCCGGGGCATTGCACAGGCCACAATCCGTTCAATTATAAGAGAACGGGGGCCGAATTCACAAAACTCACTTGCGAAAACATGTTTGCACAAGAGAAATTTTCTTGCCTAAGTCGATTCACGAAACGAAAAAAAATGTCGTAAGAGACCATCGTTGTCACATCGGCCGCTGCAATAAAGTGCGCTGTGACTATCCATGAACATGTCAGCGATGGTGATGCAGTGGCTATATTTGCTTACGTCATCGAAGCGTGCTCGTAAGTGGACTCACGAAGCAAAATTTTGCCTAAAAACAGCAAGGCTGATAGAAAATTCTAAGAGTGGTCCGGACCACTTTCAGGAACAATGTGGATACTTAAAACCTGCCACCGCCGCGATATACGTTGGTGCCCTGGCTGGTTATGATTTAATTCACGCCCATGAAGGGCTGCCTGATGACTGCTGGTGTGTTTTTATTTCTTTCGGCGCTTTGAGTTTCGTGTGTTGTTTTCGTTGTTCGCAGTGTATGGTGTTGACAACCACCATCGTCCAATAAGTTCGATTTCGCAGTAATTAAGAATCCTATTAGCCTTCAATGGCGTAAACTGTTGCATGTAAAGATTTGTGGTTGGATAAAAACCAATGTGCTACGTGAATGGTCGGTGCATTCGAACGTGGAACGGCGTAGGATCAACCTTATTCGTTATGCTGTTATCTTGTGCCCCATCTCATCCAATTAAAATTACGACTCGAGATCCTTGCCTCATTGGTGGAAATTACCGCCAAAGAAGTTATTAGGAGCACATTCCTTGCGTGCTATTGGAAATAAAAATGAAAGGAACTTTTTAGTGAGTGGTTCATAAAGATTGCGCTTTAGTGTACTTCCATTGGCTCTAACTGTCCATTGGGTGCTATCTTTGAAATACAGCTGTCGATACACTTTGGGACAATCTGGAATGGCGCGTACTTTGTAAACCGAAGCGTATTAGGGGTGTAAGTGATTACACATGGAACTACAAACAAATCAAGCATTTCCACATTCACTGTTCAGAAACCGATATGAACCGTGATAATATGGCAAGCAGTCGGAATAAAATGACTATAGTAACTTTATATGACACCGGAAATATGCAAAGCATCACGATTCTGGAGCAAACCTTGGCTGAATTCACCCCTGTGACAATTACCAGCCATTTAACTTGGCACACGAACATCATTAAAAGGTAGAGCGAGCCACTGACATGTATTTTATGCGACACAGTGACCACTTGACCTGGTAATGGTAGCGTTGCGAAGGCGAATCCCCCGTCGCATGCTCTGATCGAAGCAGACGACAAACGCGAGCAGACGACGGCTTGGCCGACAGGCACAGCTTGTGATTGGTTGTGAAGCAATACCCTCTACATCTGCTCATTCCGCGACGTTGCCAAAACACTTCTTTCACCTAGCACGCCTATCTTGTTCGGCATATCCCCCCCTCGCACATAAGAGCAAATTTTGTCACGCCGTGAACATTGCGCAAGTACTTTCTAAGAGCTCTCTTACGTGCTGCTCCGTTGTAGAGAACAACATGGCGTCGTAAACAGCATATCGGTCGTTGCGAATTTAAGCAAACGCTTCTCGCATGAGTTACTTCAGTGTTCGACCAGATGCGTTGTGATTACGGCAGCTCTTTCGGTGCGTGTAGCAGTGCGGAAAGCTGCGGCAGTGCAATAGTGTACGGTGAAGCGCAGCGAAGTCTGCGCCTCTGTGTTTATCGAGCGGGGATCGGCGCCGGTGTATCGACGGTAACTAGCACTCGTGAAGCCTGAAATGTGTGTTTGTGTACCGGTAACAGTTCATTAACTTGACTTTCCAGTCTCTCTGTCGGGTCCTGTGCGACATTTCGGATTGACAGCGTTTTGGCACGTTACCTGAGTGGCCCCAAGTACGCACGGATACGTATGAGCTACGCGCGGTGCTCGGTTCTTGCTTCGCCAATGGTTAGCCCGTGCGCTTCTATTTTCTTGTGAGCAATCTAGTGTTCGGGAGTGAAACAATCTTCGTTTTGAACAGTGGTACTGTGTTGACGTTTCCAAGACTTGTGAAGACGCTGTGCTCGTGTGATCGAAAATTGAAAGACAGCGTTGATAACTGTTTTGCCCTGCGAAGTTGTGTTGGTGCAGCTTGGCGCTTTTGTTTGTTAACTCGTCACTTCTCCTTTTTGTGATAACCATAGTCCTAGCGCTGTGAAGTGATGAACGAAAGCTGCGAGATGCTACATTCTGTTGTGGATCGTGTTACTTTGGGAGCGCGCCTAGACTCTTCTTCGGTAAGAACTTGAGAGTTCTATGTGGCAGCGAGAGCCCGTGAACGTCAAGCTTCCCTACGGCCCCCCAGAAAGACCCAAGATTTCACCGGTGCCCCGCCGCGGTGGTCTAGTGGCTAAGGTACTCGGCTGCTGACCCGCACGGCGCGGGTTCAAATCCCGGCTGCGGCGGCTGCATTTCCGATGGAGGCGGAAATGTTGTAGGCCCGTGTGCTCAGATTTGGGTGCACGTTAAAGAACCCCAGGTGGTCTAAATTTCCGGCAGTCCTCCACTACGGCGTCTCTCATAATCATATAGTGGTTTTGGACGTTAAACTCCACATATCAATCAATCAAATCAAGATTTCACCGGTGCCTTGCTTTGGATGAAGTTGTAGTCCGATACCGGCTAACAACAGGTTTCCGAGTTCGTCTGGCCATCGTTTTGCATGGCACTAGAGCCTTGACAACAGCCGCTCATGTCCAGTTCTTACACTATATCAATGGACATGCACGCCTGGCCAGCCCTTCATTGCTGTCATTGGCAGCTTCCAGTCTGCAGATGTCCTTTGCCTGTTGGCCTTAGAGCACACTTGGTTCCTCATGACACCGACGGCTACCAAATGCTGCCATCGGTGAGTTCACCTTGCAGAACTAAATTTGTTGATATTCATGCAGTACTATAACGTGTGTAAGTTTTTAAGCCCATCAGATGTAATGTTTCCCTATGGTAAGTTCAAACATGAAAAATTTACAACTACTGTTATATACATACATATATTATGGAACAAATACATCATAACATTTTTGTGATTTGATAGAAGTGAGCTCTTGTTTGATTATTAGGTAGGGCCTGTCGATTTACCACGTTTGATATTTGGAAAGTTAATGTGAATTTATTTTCCAGGAGCCAGGTTGCACTTAAAGTATTTATGTTATTTTGAAAAATTATATTTATAGACGATTACCGCTGTGGTAGCACTATACTTCACTAGGACATATATATTGCGGTACGTAAATTTTACATGAAACTTCAGTTTATTTCAAAGTGATAATAGCAGATTTTGGTCACTTTGACGAAGTGATAGCCTCGTCAAATAAGTATTAGAAGTGAGTGCTTTTAGTGATTGTTTTTAAATCTCGCGTTTTTGGCTCTTCACAGATCGCAGAGATAGGCTTGTTAAGGTCGTATGATGCATCAGTTACACACGCTGACACATCAATCCTCATCATGACTTGGAGCACCTGTACAAAAAAAGGAAGGACACGTGCTCCCTAACTGTGCAAGTCTATGTCACTGCTGGAACTGTTATCATTCAGCGGACCTGAATGTAGCCTGGAAGCATGCATGGCAGCCTCATCTGGAAGGACTGCGATCGGCCGGGGAGCTCGGAGGGCATTCTGCCAAACGGCTGGCTGCAAGGTTAGTTTCTTTAGTACATACAAATAAGTGAACACCACTTACTGTGCACAAATTGAAGACACAAGCATGGTTGCTTGCAGTGGATACCTGTTTTATTCTCACACATAATTCTTATTCAACATTTATAGAACTAAATTGCAGGATAATTGATAATATTAAAAGTTGAAAGCCTGCAGCTTATGAATGAAACTCCAATCATCTGGGCTCAAAAGCTTGTGCTTTTGAACGAGCACAAATACTTTGATTCCTTATTGAGCTCTCAAGCTTGCGACTCACTCTTTGGATCAAGTGCTCTGGAAGGAAAAAGCAAGTGGGTAAAAATCGCCTGGCTGTTCACAACTTGCAAGGAAGAAGACCTATTGATCAAGCCTCAGACAACATAGGGCCAGAAACTGCATTTTTACTAGATGTAGTTTTTTCTGTCTCAGTGCTGTGACATGTTGTGTTTCAGCCGAACGTGTTCACCACGATTGCATAGTGATGTATTTTTTCTACAAATTGTACCTGACCTAAGTATGCATTGTTGATCTTCAAAAGTGACTTTCAGCGTATTTCATTGATTGATTTGTGGGGTTTAACGTCCCAAAACCACTTCTGATTATGAGAGACGCCGTAGTGGAGGGCTCCGGAAATTTTGACCACCTGGGGTTCTTTAACGTGCACCCAAATCTGAGTACACGGGCCTACAACATTTCCGCCTCCATCGGAAATGCAGCCGCCGCAGCCGGGAATCGAACCCGCGACCTGCGGGTCAGCAGCCGAGTACCTTAGCCACTAGACCACCGCGGCGGGGCTTTCAGCGTATTTCAAAGCCATGGCTTCTCATCTCTCTATATGTGGCTAGCCTACTTCAGCAGCAGTGTGATGCAGCCAGCACACATGCAAGCCAAGTCATGAAGTGCTCCTTTGATGTTCCGTGCAGGACACAGCAAATTCATCCGGCAAGACACTGGTATCGACAATAAAGGTGAGTGTCGGCGGCACCTGTAGGAGCCCGTTGTGTTTGTTGTGTATGAATATTTTTCTTGACGAAGTGCATTTTTTAAAGGTTTTCTTCGTTTGGAATAATAGATGTCAGCAACAAGCACACTCACAATTCACAAGAGCATTGTGTCTTCTAGACTGCCCATTTGCTCCTATACATGGTATGGTGAGCTGGCTATGTTAGACAGCCTTGAAGTTATGAACATTAGCTGTTGTGTTGTAATGCAGTCTAACTTGTGTTTTTAGTGAACTTATTTGTGGTCTGCTTCTCGCACCTAGGGTAAAGTCGAAATATAAGAAACTTTATTGGTTTATTATGCCTGGCAGAAGTTTCATGCCTTCATCTATGACATTGTAGTTTTGCTCTTGTATCATAACCAAATATATTTTCAGTCTTCACTGTGTATGTGTTGAGGCGTGTCATTAGCTTCTGAAAATACGACGTCTGTAAATATGAGCACATATTTAACAAGTGCACTCTTGCATGTAGCATGGTTATAACAATGATCTGTATTTTTTAAGTTCCAGCAGTAACAAGGGATCCAGTGCTCTACGGTCATGTACAGTGTATCAACAACATAGCACAGAAGACCAACAAGTAGAAGGGGACTGCCCGTGACTGTTCTCCCGCTCAAAGTTGCAGTTACGACAGCAGAAAGAGCACATTGTTATGACAGGAGCAGCTTAATTGTATACGTAATAACATTATGTGCAGCTGCCGCTTAACTTCTTAGCAGTGCATTATTCAGCAGTTCCTTTGCTTGCTTATTTAAATTTTGCATGGAAGATACCAAACCATGACACTAATTTAAAGGCTGCTGTTGTGTTAGTGGCAAATAGTTTTGAGTTGAAGTTTTTAACATGCATGTTAATCAACGTGCATGTGTGTCTCTGCATTTAACTGCCATAATTCACAGCATCCATGGTCGGCAATGGTAACTGTGTTTGCATTCTTTGTAGTACAAGAAGTAAAGCCATGGTTGCGGTAATCTTGTACTTTGTCGATATAATCCTTCAGTGTACACTCATTTGTATAGCACTAATTATGCCATGAGTGTATAAGCTCTGAGAAGTGAATCCATGTTGATTATTTTATTTGGAATGAAGAGGGTCATCACTACTCCTAGTATATCTAACAGTAGTATTTAGTGATTGTGTATTGTTATCCCGCTGCCTCTCATTCCTTCAACAGTCTACTTCTCTGTTTCTACTGTGTATGTGTAACTTTTTAATGTATACTTTGCTCGGATATGTTTATGATGTAATTGTGTACTACGCAAGTGACTTATCATCTATACAGCTTTACCCAGACCAGAGAAATAAAAGTATTTATTTTATTTCTATGTAGCTATATTATGCATTTACTTATCTTTTTCTAGGTGCCTGTACAATTGTTTAGCCCTACAAAGGTACTGGTATACTCTAATATTGAAGCTGGTACCTTAAAATAGTTTGTTAGTGGAAGTAACAATGTGTTTACTACTGTTACTACTATCCTCAGAAGAACTGTGAAAGCTCTATGGAAATGTATTTACAATTTTTTAACTGTGTGAAGGTAAATGTTGTTATGTTCTTTTATTGTGGTCCCTCTTTCATGCAAACGACACCTATTTACTTTAGAGGGGTTTAGTATTAGTTGTGATTTTACACATATGTGCTGAGCGACATCGCAGTTGAGGCCAGCAGCAAGACATACATGCAGTGCGCTGGAGCATCACCTCACATAATTAGTGTGCAATCTTTGCCCACCAGTGAACTGGATTTTTTTCAAACAGACTAACAGACAGCTGTTTTGATGGGAACTGTTTTGATGTGCAAACTTTGAAGTCTTTTTGAGGAGTGTTTTCGGGGAACGAAATGGGGTCTATAGCTGTCAATATAAACACTGTTTGCACCAAGAAACGTAATAGCTTAGAATTGTATTATTCATGTATTGTCTAGACTTTCTTTGCGCTGTGCCGCCTTTCAGCCCAAGTGTCCTAACATTCTTTGTTAGTGTGTTGTGAATGAGCAAAGCTATGTAAATAAACAGAGTAATATTGCAGACATGTACGAAATATTGATACACAGCCCTTTTCTTTAGCACGACATTGCCAAGGGCTTTATTCTTGTGTTTCTTATAAAAACTGCTTGTCACTGGGCGGCAGCAGAAACTATTCATCAAGCTTTTCTGAGATGGTTCGAGAAACACCGAGTTCAGACATAACAGTGCTGGTGGATTTCTCTCGTAAGCTACTTTCTGTTTATTCAAAATGAGTGTATTAGAAATGTTGTTTTATAGCCATTCATCTTAATATTTACACCTCAGTGTATGTATGTATGTATATATGTTTGTATGTATGTATGTATGTATGTATGTATGTATGTATGTATGTATGTATGTATGTATGTATGTACGTATGTATGTATGTATGTAGGTATCTTTTAAATGAGAATTCGCTTATCATTGATGAGTAAGTTTGGTAAAAATTTGGCTGAATTTGTTTCGAGTTCTTTTTCTTCTGAGCCATTATAACGTTAAATTTGTTTTTACGGCATAAAAATAAGTGTAACCTTACACAAGGTATGTATATTCGAAGAAGTTGTTTCATTTTCCAACGTACAGTCATGAGCAAGAAATTGGGTAAAATGAAACCAACCAGCGAAGATTAGTTGAGAGCATAGCTACGCTACATGGCATATCTTGTACACATTGCGTTGGTCGAATATATCGATTTCAACATATCAATTTTAATCAGAATGAACAAGCTATCACTCATGGTTGTGTATGTGTGTGATTTTTATGCATATTATAATACAGGTTCCCAATTACTATTAAGGTCGCAACCCTTGTCAAGCTGAATACACGAATTTTGTCCATGCACCTTTCATCTGTACTGGAACTGTTGTTACAAAAATAAACTTCGGTTTAAAAATTTATTGTAGTAACTAAAGCACAGTATCCCTCTATGACACAAATAAAATTGCTATTGTTCTTTTCCGTCTTGGACAATAGGGGACCCTTTCAGCAGAACTCGATGAACTGCTATAGTTCAATTTAATCATTGATAACGACATTAAACTGAAGCGCGCAGAATGACAGATAGCGGGAGAGAAGACACAAACTAATCACTATGTTTGTGTCTTCTCTAACTGTCCGTGCTCTTTTGCCTTGCTGCATGTAATGATGCCCGCCAAATTAACACGAAAACGTGTCCGGACAAAAGCAGTCAACTTGGCCGCAAGCAATTAGCTAGCTGCGTGTGTAGATTTTCTTCTAAACACCGTGACGACTGATCGCTGGTCGAATATCCAAACACGTGAAAAGTAATATACCAGGTATGATATTGGTATTTCAGCACGCGTCTTCTGCGATGGTCGAGCTGTGGCAATATTATCGGCACACACTTCTTTCTTTCCTTACCGTTTCATCGGCTGTTGTGAGTCCTCCTCGCCCTCTTAAGTGCCGAATAAGTTAAATTCTTACCTGCGCCATAGTATTCCCTCCAGATAAAAGAATTCTGGGCTAAGAAATCACGTTGCCAAGAAAAAGCTTTGTGAATTCGACCCCGGGTCAACACGCAAATGTGATCTTTTGCTTATCTTCCTCTTTGATGCCCACTTTCCAGTAGCCTGATGCTAGATCAAGTGTGGTGAAGTATTTGGCTCTGAAGCACGTCCAGAATGTCACCAATTCCCGGCAGGGGGTGCACATCTTTTTAAGGACCTCATTAAGCCTTTGTAAGTCGACGCAGAAACACC
This sequence comes from Rhipicephalus annulatus, assembly GCA_013436015.1. Taxonomy (NCBI): domain Eukaryota; kingdom Metazoa; phylum Arthropoda; class Arachnida; order Ixodida; family Ixodidae; genus Rhipicephalus; species Rhipicephalus annulatus. Next base: position 29,787 of record WOVY01004704.1, read on the forward strand.
AAGTCCCATCTGGCTTCTTCACGAGGATGACAGGCGATGACCAAGGACTGTGTGATTCTCTAATGATCACATCACGAAGCATTTCTTCAACTTGTTGCAAAATTTGATGCCTTTCAAAAGGGGAATGACGATATGGGTGCTGATGAATGGGCCGATAATTGCCTGTGTCGATCACGTGTTCAGCGACATGCATTGGCCGGATGGGGTTATCGGTGCTTGTTGAAAGATGATGGTACTTCTCAATGAGCAACAGCAGCTTCTTTCGTTCAGATAACTGTAGGTGATCCCCAGTCTCTATGTCAAATTCTTGCGCACTCGATCATTCCGTGGAGCCGTAATTGCCAGCTGTGCGTCATGATTGGACGAAGCCTATCCGAGCTTTGTTCCGCCGAGGAGATTTACTGGTGAGATAGTGAGACTAGCCATACGAATGATGCTTCTCCCATGCACAATCGTTACCGTGCGTGCCACTAGGAGTCCGCTTTTGAGCATGCTGTTCGGTTCAACAAGGTGAACTCCGTTTCTTGCGACTTTCTTTTCAACAGCCACCTCTGTGCGTGGTTCAATTCGAATGTGCTCGTGGCACCGCACTGTAAGGACATCTTTGTGTTCAGGGGCACCTGAGTTTACACGTAGCAAGAAAACTTCCCCATTGAGTGCGAGCTCTTCGAGAAATCAATAAGAAGTATTGCTGCTCTTCAGAAAGGGAGGCCACCTAGCAGCTCGTACGGACAATCCTTCACTACCAAAAATGTCTCATGAATTTTGGTGGTGCCAAATTCAAGTCCTACTTCGGCTTCACGGTGGGGAGTGAGCACACCTTCGCCAATTCCTTTGATGAATATGTCTTTTCTCAATTTGGATGTAGCACATATTTTGCTGGCTAATTCTTCTGAGATTACATTTACGGAGGAGCCGGTGTCAATGCAAGAAGGTGACTTTCCGACAATGTGCCGATAGGGCGGCTGGGCTGGCCACCTAGGCCCGGTGGTTCTAGTTTCTCGAGAGTTGTGCTGTTCATTCTAGTTCTCAACGGACACCGCTTCGTCATTCCTGCCAGCTCGAAGCCGTTGCCAGCACTGTCGCGCTATGTGACCAATGCGGTGCAAATCTGGCGTCGGGGACGCCCGTCGTTGGCGCTGGAATTGCTAGGTGGCCAAGGCATTTGGGGGCAACACATCTCGTCCTCGGTGCTTTTGAGCCGGTCAGAAAGCGACGCGATGGAGTCAGCTATTGCCTTTAGTTCTCTTTCGCCGTAGGGAGCCACCTGCGTGACACGCAACTTGGCCGTGGAGCAGCTGGCGACACACGGAGAGGGCTGTACGTATTGTTGCTGCGGCGGGTGCAATTCTAATTCTAACCGGAGGCGTCCGTCTTGCGTCCATGACTGCAGGCTAGTACAATGGCACGTGCCAATCAGCTGGGGCCCTGACGCACGACTCATTAAAAATGCCAGAATAATTTGCTGCAAAATTTGGAGGAAAGCAGCACAGGTTTCTGGGTTTGCATTTATCATTTTTTCTTGAATGTCTGGGCGCAAACTGCGCAAAAGATACCGCAACCGATCGTCTTCTGTCATAGACGGGTTGACCCTAGCACAAAACTGTGTGACGTTATAATAATACTGCTCAGAACTTTCGGAAGGCAGCTGGGTCCGGTTTCGTAGACGCAAATGGGCGATCTCAATCAAGTGCCAACTTATGAAGTTTACAAGAGCATTGTCCACTCTTCCGATGAATTTGGGGCACCCGTTAAAATTTGCGTCATGTGCCACTTTTTTGCATTCTCATCTTGTGCGAAATATAAAATTTTAACCTTTGTGGTTTGGTCCCAATTGTTCAATGACGCTACATGCTCGTAGCAAAGTAGCCACCCAGAAATAGATTCCTCCGGCGCGACTGTGAACACTGGGGGTCCAACGAAAGGTTTTGCTTGGGGGGTAGACATAGCGGAGTGTAGGTAGGGGGTTCCTTCATAGTAGAAAAGTCCGAGGTTGTTTCCTGGCGCTTTTTCTTGACTCGGGCATTATTTCAGAGCAGTAATATCGCTACCCAACAACCCCCACTACTTAGTAGCGAAACTTTGGGGTTGTTTAGGCTAGACACATCTGATGACCATCCGGACGAAGAAGTGTGGTAGCGATTCCACAAAGGCAAGCGGTGACAAGTCGACACCATGATTTCGGGGAGCACTCATTAGGGGTTTATTTATATAATATAACTTAACTTTACAAAATGCACTGAGTCGCGAATACAAGACCTGTAAAAAGATAGCATACCCCTCGGCTTGCATGACTAGTCTAAGCGGTGAGATACGCTGTTGACCCCGAGTCCGCTCACACCAAAAAGGGCCCAAGTCACTGCTTAAATAGGGTTTTCCAGCATCCATGGGTGCACGGACCAATCAGGCCAGCCGAGGATAACCAATCCCAACACAAGTTTACATAGTCGCGTAAAGCCTGCCTCGCAACAAAACTGTAGCAGCTTTTTGAAACAGGCCCATTCTTTAAAACAGCTTTGACGCGCAAACAAGTGCCCGATCGCACCGGAGGACCCAAGCGCCGCCTCGCTCATTTGGGGTGGTGGTGGTAGTGGTTAGAGGAGAAAGGCATCTAACTTTCGTGGGCCCGTCGGGAACACGGTGCGGTGGCTGTTTTGACCCGAAGCGCACAGTAACCGACAGGACGCAGCACTTTTTGTTCAGACTCTCATTGTTCGTCGAGGTGTTCTCCTCTAGACAAGTCGTTAAATAGCACCTCTAACAAGAGCTCCTGGCAAAAAACGAACTCCAGCTGTAGCTCAAAAAAAGTTTTCCGCGAGACATTGCCTTCGCGACACCAACATAAATGAATTGGAACTCCGGCAGAGTGCCAGAACGTCCGCGATGTACGACATGTACGACTCACCAGAGTGTTGTTGGCGAGAGTCGAGGGTTCTCTTTCGGACTGCGGACCGAATGGCCTGTGTTCTGAAAACGTGACGGAGCTGCTGCTCGAAGGTTGCCCAGTCGGGTATGTCGATGATGTGGTTAAAGTACCATGTCTTCGCCACACTGGTCAAGTAGAAAGAGACGTAATGAAGCTTGGCGCTATCGTCCCAGTAATCAACACTAACGTGGCTGCACTCATCGAGCCAGTCCTCTCTGTCTTCCCCGCGAAGACCGGCGAAGAGAGGGTGATCACGCTGGTGGCTGTGTACGTAAACAGGAGGCGCGGCTGAAGACGGCGGGGAAGAAACTGCAGCAGCGCCTACAGGCTCGTTCTGGGACGTGCTGCCAGACAGTGTGGGCAATCGGCGGCCTGAACGCAACTCCAGGGAGTCAAGCGAAGTGGGAGTGCACCGAGGACCAAAAATCCACCTCCACCACGCATGACGTCTTGGTTGAGACAGCGTTTATTCAGCCCAAGGGCTCAGCAGTGAACGGGCAGTCTGAGACAGCGCACGCACACCCGATGATGATTGCGGTGACACCTAGTGAAGATTGGGGCAGAAACCCAGACGGATGATGATGATTATGATAATGCATATATGTGAAGCGCACGACGAGGGTCAACTATATATATATATATATATATATATATATATATATATATATATATATATATATATATATATATATATATATATATATATATATATATTGTAGGCATCTACTATGCGCTTCATCCTCATCTGAACAGCAGTCAATCATCATCATATGTTCTGGCTGACAATCATCATCTTCTTTTGAACATGCGCTTCATTTTCGGGTCCGTTGCGCTTGTTCGTTCCCGAGTTCACGGCCAATAAACCTCGTTAAAACCGAGTCGTCATACGTGGTGGAGGTGGATTGACGATCCCAGTACCTCTATTTACAACGCCTACTCGCTAGAGCTCCGTTCAGGCCGCCGCTTGGACCCTGAGTCCACCAACATGTCTCAGAGTGAGTGGGTCGATGCCCTTTCTGCTCCCGTCTCTGCGCCGCAAGCCCCTCCTCTTTACATCGTAACCACCAGCGTGACCCTCCGATCTTCGCTGGTCTCCGCGGCGAAGATGTGGAGGACTGGCTGGATAAATACGAGCGAGTAAGCACAACTAATCACTGGGACGACTCTAACAAGCTCCGCCGAGTATCGCTTTATCTCACGGGCGTTGCCAAGTCATGGTTCTTGAACCATGAGATCGACCTTCCGACTGGCCTGCCTTCAAGCAGCAGCTTCGCCAAGTATTCGGCACGCCAGCCGTTCGATCCGCTCTAGCGAGGAGGGCCCTAGATACTCGCCAACAACATCCCGGCGAGTCATACACATCTTACATCGAGGACGTCCTTGCGCTTTGCCGGCGCGTCAATTCTTCGATGTCCGAGTCGGACAAGCTGCGCCACATCCTGAAGGGCATCGGAAGCATTGCCTACAATGCCCTTGCTGCCTAGAATCCTTCTACTGTCGCTGACGTCGTCTCTACGTGTCAGCGTCTCGACGAGCTTGATTCTGTTCGCCTTCAGTCGGGCAATAGTGAACACCGTACAGCAGACCGGGACCTGCGTCACATGATACGGGAGATCATACGCGAAAAACTTCAATCAATGGGCATCTCACCACCTTCTCCATCTGTCACACAGCCTTCAAGCATGGCCCTGCGTGACATCGTAAGGGAGGAACTAACATCATTCACCGGTCCAGCCTACGTACAGCCACCTCCGTCTAGCCCTCCAACGTACGCGCAAGTTGCGGCCGCGCCTCCTCGCAACGTAAACTCTACTTCGCTGCTGCCATCATTCACGCCGGTTGCTGCTGCACCACTGGTCCACTTCCGGCCAATGCCACCCGACCCTCCGTCTGTCCACTTGAGTGCGCAATCTCCCGGTGCACCGACCGCCTTCTACTACCCGCCTTGGCGCCCGTCTCGCCCAACATGCTTTTACTGTGGATATCGTGGCCATATAACGCGCTTCTGCCGCAAGCGCCAGTAGGACGAGCGTCGCGGGTACGACATGCGCGAACGGGACTTTTCCAGTGGGGATTCTTACGCTCGGTGGTATTCATCTGGACAGCAGCGGTCTCCATCTCCGCCCGCGTCGACTGAGACGCGGAACACTTACCATTCAAGCCGACGCCGATCACCTTCGCCCTTCCGTCGCTTCTCCTCCCCAATTCGGCCAGCCTCGTTTACGACTGACAACCGGTCGGAAAACTAAATGATGCAGTTTTCGGAGGAGAAACTGCATGTAACAGTAGGACCCATAATCCTCCAGCACGACCGTTCAACATGGTTTCTGTTACGGTGGAAGGAGTTCTCGTGGACGCTTTGGTGGACACCGGTGCTACAGTTTCTGTGATTAGGTATGATTTGTGCAAACGCCTGAAAAAGTAATGACACCTTTTAATGGACACAATCTAGTCGAAGCCCAGGGCACCACTGTCCGCCCTTTTGCTCTTTGTACTGCTCGTGTGTTTATTGATGAGATTTTGCATTACATCGAGTTCACTGTGCTTACCCGGTGCTCTCCCCAGCTAATTCTAGGGTGGGGCTTCCTATCTTCTTCTTCAGCCGCTATATCTTGTGGTGAACGGATTCTGCACCTAACTAATACCGACTCCATGTTCGACGAAGGCGTCTACAAGCCACTACGCCTGTTCGCTCGCGAAGATCTCGAGCTACCGCCACATCAAAAATGAATTGTGACCCTGACCTCTAAGGACATTGACCACGGTGACGTCTTGTTGTCCCCTTAGTCTACTTGCGTCGCTAAAGGCGTAGCCCTTGCATCAGGTGTCGTACGCTTTCACCATGGCTCCGCGCTCGTCATTGCTACGAATGAAACGCCAGAGAAAGTTCACCTGCCAGAGGGCACTGCAGTAGCCTGTGTTGTGGATGCTGAGCCTGTCAGCATCACGCCACTTAAACCTGCCTCTACCTACGATCGTTCTATGAGTAAGCCTGGATCATCCTCTCCATTCACAGCCCTTATCAGTGATGACTTAACAGCTATGCAGGCGCAGCAGTTGCTTGCGTTATTAACGAAACACGCCGATTATTTCGACATCTGCTCCTCAACATTGGGCCGAACTACCACTGCAGCGCCTCGCATTCAGACGGAGGGAACATCCATTGCACATCGCCACCCGTACCACGTGTCTCTCGCTGAGCGAAAAATCATCGAGGAAAACGTTGCTGACATGCTCCAACGAGAAATAATTCGTCCATCAACTAGCCCTTGGTCATCCCCTGTTGTTTTGGTACGAAAGAAAGATGGCTTCGTGCGCTTTTGCGTTGATTACCGGGCACTTAACAACATCACATGCAAGGACGTATACCCCGTGCCACGCATCTACGACGCCCTTGATTTATTGCAAGGCGCCGAATACTTTTCTAGCCTTGATTTGCGTTCGGGATATTGGCAGATTCCCATGCACGATGACTACAAAGAAAAAACGGCATTTGCAACCCCCGATGGCCTATACGAATTTAACGTGATGCCTTTCAGGCTCTGCAATGCGCCCGCGACATTTGATCGCACGATCGACACCGTCCAGCGTAGTCTCAAATGGAAGACGTGTCTCTGCTACCTTGATGACATTATATTTTCATCAACGTTTTCTCAGCACCTGTGGCCCTTGGATGACGTCCTAACATGCCTCGCCGGTGCGGGTCTGCAGCTCAACACTAAGAAATGCCGTTTCACCACCACATCCATCAAGGTTCTCGGTCATGTCGTCAGCGAGGACGGTATTCGCCCTGACCCCGAAAAGATCGCTGCCGTCCTTCGATTTCCACGCCCCACAAGACTTAAGAAATTGCGAAGTTTTCTTGGCCTCGCATTCTAATTTTGTCGCTTCATACGAAATTTCGCTTCAATAGCTGCGCCACTTCACAAACTACTTGCTTCTAATGCAGCCTTTGTGTGGTCCAAGAAATGTCAGTCGGCGTTTGACCTATTGAAAAAAGCTGTGACGTCAGAGCCTGTACTCTGCCATTTTGATGACACCGCCCCAACACTCCTGCATACCGACGCCAGCGGTTGTGGTATAGGTGCTGTTTTCCTCCAACGCTATAACTCTGGACGGAAAAGGGTCATCGCATATGCTAGCCGAGTGCTTACTTCTACTGAAAAAAACTATACCATCACTGAGCAGGAGTGCCTCGCTGTTGTTTGGTCCATGCAAAAGTTCCGTCCTTTTCTGTACGGCCGTCAATTCACCATCGTAACGGACCACCACGCCTTATGCTGGCTTTCTACAATGAAGAACTTGTCCGGACGCTTGGGTCATTGGATTTTACGCCTACAGGAGTATCACTTTGAGATTATTTATAAATCGGGCAAAAACATCAAGACGCCGACGCTATTTCTCGTTGCCCACTACCTGCGGCTTCGTTCGACCCTCCAGCTGCCACCTCCAACGACACCAGTGCGGACGGGACTCCCACTTCTGTTGCCTTGCTCGCCTAGCTGTACCAACCGCCAATCGACGATGAACAACCCTTCACCTCTCACCAGAAGGCTGACCCGTATTGTCGGCGCATTATAGACCACCTCTCAGGAGCTACGTGTCCACCCAATGCACGCCTTCGTCGACAACTCGAGCACTTCAAATTTCAGGATGGTGTGCTGTATCGTCACATATATCATCCTGACGGCCTACGCTGGGTACCTGTTCTGCCATGCGCTCTTCAACATCATGTACTCAACGCCTTTCATGACGATTTGACTGCTGGCCACATCGGCTTTCACCAAACCTACGACCGCATTCGAAGCAGCTTTTATTGGCCTGGGATTTCTACCAGCGTAGCAAAGTACGTGGGTTCCTGCTCTCCGTGCCAACTTTGCAAACTTCCGACATCTCCCCCGGCTGGTCAGTTACAGCCAATGACGTGCCCTACAACACCTTTCGAGGTCGTCGGTGTCAACCTTTATGGGCCCCTTCCTGTTACTGGCACTGGAAATAGATGGATAGTCACAGACGTAGACCATATGACACGCTACGCCGAGACAACTTCAGTAGCTACTGGTTCAGCATCGGAAGTTGCTGACTTCGTCCTTCAGGCCATAATACTACGTCATGGTGCTCCTCGTGTGCTTCTAAGTGACCATGGAAAGGTGTTCTTATCACAGCTTTTAGGTGAAGTTCTTCGCGTTTCTGGTGCTACACACAAGATGGTGCTACACACAATTTATCAGCTGCCCGCTCATAATAAGTTCACGTGCTACGTGACGCCAAAACATGCGAATAAGAGTGTTTTCACACTCGTTCTTTGGCTTATAGATGGCGCTGACTGTCACTCCTACTTCTAAATTCACAGATAACCCCAAAAAAGTGGATGGAGGGAGGACCGCTGTGATAGCTCAGTGGTTAGAGCATCGAACGCGTAATTCGAAGGTCGTAGGTTCGATTCCTGCTCACAGTTGGTAATTTTTTCATCCACTTTTCTTTCTTCTTATTTACATTCCATTGGTTTTAATAACTTCCCCTGTACATTCCTTGGCATTACTGTCTGTTATATCTCATTAATATTGTGTTAAAACACGGAAAAACGAGCCCTTAGGTATACACTTCTTTCCCTTATTTCATTGAACGAGGGTCTCGTACTGGCAGACTTGGTGTGTTTAGGTTGTATAAGAGGGACAATTTATCAGCTGCCCGCTCATAATAAGTTCACGTGCTACGTGACGCCAAAACATGCGAATAAGAGTGTTTTCACACTCGTTCTTTGGCTTATAGATGGCGCTGACTGTCACTCCTACTTCTAAATTCACAGATAACCCCAAAAAAGTGGATGGAGGGAGGACCGCTGTGATAGCTCAGTGGTTAGAGCATCGAACGCGTAATTCGAAGGTCGTAGGTTCGATTCCTGCTCACAGTTGGTAATTTTTTCATCCACTTTTCTTTCTTCTTATTTACATTCCATTGGTTTTAATAACTTCCCCTGTACATTCCTTGGCATTACTGTCTGTTATATCTCATTAATATTGTGTTAAAACACGGAAAAACGAGCCCTTAGGTATACACTTCTTTCCCTTATTTTATATATATATATATATATATATATATATATATATATATAAAGAATTGGCAGCTGTCGGCTCCCGGTTTCTCGGGCCCAATAAAAGTCTTCCAAACCAAGACTACATACGTAGTAAAGGTGCGGAGTATCGATCCCTCAATGTCATCTTGACCGCTCTGCCCCCTGGAGCTACGTTCAGTTCGCCGCTTGGGTCAGGTGTCCGGAAATTTGTCCCAGAAAATCGAGGTGAGTGCTGCAGCCGTTCCAACTCCGCCACCATATGCCACGCCTTCTCACGTCATTAACAGCCTCCAGCGTGAGCCCCAATCTTTTCACTGCTATACGCGGGGAAGATGTGGAGGAATGGCTGCACGATTTCGAACGTGTCGGCTCTGCTAACCAGTGGGATAACACCTACAAACTCACTTACATCTCATTCTACCTAACGGGTGTCGCGAAGACGTGGCTCTTTAACCATCTCATTGATATCCCCGGCTGGCCAGCCTTCAAAGATCACAAAGATCAGCTTCGCCATGTCTTTGGCACACCGGCTGTTCGTTCGGCTTTCACAAAGAAAGCTCTCACGGCTCGAAAACAGCACATCGGGGAATCTAATACATCCTACATCGAGGATGTTTTTTGCACTTTGCCGCCGGGTTGATACATCAACGAAAGAGTCAGATAAGTTACGCCAGCTTCTTAAGAAGATTGCACCCGTCGCATTCAATGCTCCTGCAATTCAGAACCCGGCTACCATTGCTTACGTTGCAACAGTCTGTCAGCGCCTCAATGAACTCGAGTCTATGCGCCTGCAACCGGACAGTGACGCCCCCCATATTACGGCGGATCCAAACCTACGAGACACGATAAGGGCGATTATACGCGAAGAATTACAAATAATGAAATTCGCAATACCTTCAGTGTGTCCCATTCAGTCTTCTTCAACGTCATTTTCGGATGTCATCAGAGAGGAGCTTACGTTCATGACCCACACGGCCCACCTGCACCCCACTGCCGCTCGCAATCTCCCATAATTCTCACATGGTGCCGCCGCGCCATCAAGCACCATCAGCTCGACGTCGCCGCCACGAACGTACGCGTAGGTTGCTGCCGCACCTCCCACAAGCTTTCCGTCCCCACCACCTGAGCCCTCATCTGTCCTTCTCGCTGCTGCCTCTCCCGGTGCCGCTAGCGCAAGCTAAAACCCTCCTTGGCGATCGACTCGCCCTACGTGCTATTTATTATTGCGGCTATCGATGTCACATTGAAGCTTTCGCCGCAAGCGCCAGCTAGACGAGCGTCGAGGGTACGTCATGCGCGAACGAGACTTTACCGGGGGAGCCTTGTACCCGGCCCGCCGTTATTCGCACCGCCACGTTGGTCTCCATCTCCGCCAGCATCGGGTGAACTGCGCAGTAGTTATTGATCAACCCGACGCCGTTTACAGTCACCCTACCGTCGCTCCTCATCTCCCGCTTCAGCCTGCCTCCCTCGCCTCTGAACGTCGTCCGGAAAACTAAGAGATGCACTTTTTGGAGGATAAACTGAATTTCAACACAGGATTCGAATTTTTCCAGCGCGTCCTTACAATATGATTTCTGTCATAGTTGAGGGAGTGGACATTGAAGTTTTGGTGGACACTGGGGCTATGTTTTCTATTATTCATGCTGATTTGTGTGGCCGTCTTCGAAAAGTCACGACGCCTTATGGTGGACTAACACTGGTTACAGCCCAGGAAACAACGATTTGTCATTTCGCTCTTTGTACTGCTCGTATGCTAATCAACGGCAATCTTCACCATATCGAATTGGTTGTGCTGTCCCCGTGCTCGCACCAAATCATTTTAAGCTGGGACTTTCTTCTGCTTGTACGGCTATTTGTTGTGCACAACGTGTCGTCCATCTTACTGACACAGGCCGCTTGCTCAGCGACGAAACCTACAGGCCACTTCGACTCATCGCTGCTGTAAACATTGCGCTACCACCACACGAACAGCAATTAGTCTCAGTTTTGTCCAACGACGTCGACTCTGGTGACATTTTGGTCACCCCATCACTTCGTCGCCTAGCTCCCGCATCAGGTGTGGCTCGCTTCAATAATGCATCAGTGGTCCTCGCTGCTACGAACACCACACTAGATAAAATTTTACTGCCGTGGGACACTACTGTCACCTGCGTTGCCGATCTATTTATTTATTCATTTATTTATTTATTTATTTATACATACTGTCAATCCCAGAGGGATTATAACAGGTGCATGATCTAAGGCAATAATTAGGTACAGTCAATAGAAAAAAAATAATAAGAAATAACTAACAAAACAAAAAATAAAACATATAAACACATTTGTCAAAGTACAATCGTATTGGCACTTTACTTAAATAACAAGAAAGATCACATAGCACCACATTATGTTTGCGAGACTATCAAGCCGCTTTCTACTAGTATGTGAAGGTGGCTAAGGATGTGTTACTCGTAATGGAGGTGTACAGGTTATTCCATTCTCTGATCGCAAGCGGGAAGAACGAAAATTTGAAGGCATCTGTGTGAAATCTGTAAGGGGCAAGGGTATGAGAGTATTTGTGGCGGGTATTTCTAGCTGCGGATAACTTATGTAGCAGGACTTGTCTATGTTTAGTTGACCATGTAACAGTTGGTACATCAGCTTTAAGCGTGCCAATATTGCCCGGTTTTTTATGGTTAGTAGTCGAGCCTTTTTAAGCAGCTCCGTAGGTGAATCTGTTCGGTTAAATTTGTTAAAGGTGACCCTAAGCGCTTTTCATTGAACACCTTCGAGCTTGCTGGTTAGTTTTTTTGTGTGCGGGAACCAGGCAGTGTTTGCGTACTCCAGGATGGGTCGTATAAGTGTATTGTAGGCCAGTAACTTTGTGTGTGGTAATGCTTGCTGTAATCACCTTTTTATAAATAACAGTCTTTTCAGCGCAGATGATGTGATGTAATGAATATGAGCGTCCCACCGTAGGTCATGTGACAGAATTACCCCTAAATACTTATGTTTCGTGACTTTAGAAAGGGTAGCTGAATTGATGACGTAATTGAAATTGGATGGATTCTTTTTTTCTAGTTATAGATAAGAGCGCGGACTTTTTTTCGTTGATGTTCATTTGCCAATCACTGCACCAGTCCGTGTGCGTCGTGGCTCTCACCCCTATTCCCTCTAAAGGACATTTTGCTGAGGCTGCTTCCTGGGCCTTTGCAGCAGCCATCAGCAGAGAATTGACGCACTCACAGAAACAGCAGCTGTTTGACTTGTTGGAAAAACATTTTGACATCAATTTATCTATCTTGGGCCCAACTACCGCTACAGCACATCGTATTTAGACCAACAGAACGTCCATCGCTCCATCATTACTTACATCAACATCCAGCCATCTATGTAAAGTGGATGTGCATGAACTGCAGTGCACCTGTCTAGGCGAATGAAAAGTCATTGAGGAAAATGTAGACGATATGCAACAACAGGAGATAATCGAATCGTCAACTAGTCCTTGGTCATCTCTCATCGTTCTGGTGCGTAAAAAAGACGGTTCAGTACAATTTAGCGTCGATTACCGCGCGCTCAATAACATCACTAGAAAGGACGTATACTCCATGCCTCGCATCAACGATGTCCCCACAAGGTAAGGTGCTGAATTATTTTCGAGCCTAGACTTACGTTCCAGCTATTGGCAACTCCACATGCATGAAGGTAATAAAGAAAAGGCTGCGTTCGCAACCCCGGCTAGCCTATACGAATTCAATGTTATGCCTTTCGGTCTATGCAATGCGCCCGTGACTTTTGAGCGCCTGATTGACACCGTGCTGCGTGGCTTGGAATGGAAGACTTACCTATGTTACCTCGATGACATTGTTGTCTTTTCGTCGACGTTTCCTCAAGATCTGCAGTGCTTGGTCGAGGTCCTGACTTCTCTTATGGGCGCTTGTCTTCAAATTAACACCACCATTTCACCAGCAGATCTATCAAGGTCCTCGTTCGTGTCGTGAGCAAGGACAGAATTCGTCCAGACCCTGATAAAACTGCTGCGGTACTTTGCTTTCCTCGCCCTGCCAACCGAAAAACCAAAGTTTCCTTCGTCTCGCCTTTTCCTTTCGGCGATTTATACGAAATGTAGCCTCCGTAGCCGCACCACTCCACAAGCCACTTGTTTCCCGTGTGCCCTCTGAGTGGTCTCAGGAATGTGAATCGGCTATCGACACGTTGAAGAATGCCCTCACGACCAACCCTGCATACTTTCCCATTTTAACAATAATGCACCGACCTTCCTGCACACAAATGCTAGCCACCGTGGTTTAGGAGCCGTGCTCCTGCAACGCGACTACTATTCGCGAGAGCGAGTCGTTGCTTACGCCAGCCGCGCCCTCTCCGCAGACGAGAGAATGCGTAATAAGTTCGTAATAAGTTCTCGTAATATTAGGTTCGTAATAAATAGCTCGTAGTAAGTTCACGTGCAACGTGACGCCAAACGGGCTCATAAATAGTGTGCCACACTCGCCGCCATGGCTACTGGTGACGCTAACTGACAATCCCACGTTTAAATTCATCTATGTACACCCAATAAAATAGCTGGGGGGATAGACGCTGTGGTGGTGGTGGTAGATAGAAAAAACATTTATTTCAGAAAAAGTTTACTAGAGAGTGCCGACGTGGTGAATCGGCATACTAGAGTGGCCATACCCTATTGCAGGACGCCAGTGAAGCTCGAAGCTGCCCGTGCGCGCTCCACCATGGAGCGTTGCGCAGCCAAGGTAGAGCAGCCGAGCAGGTGCTCCTCCCAAGCCTCTATAGTTGGGATAGGGAAAGGGGACGAGAAAGGGACGGGATTAACTGGGCACAATGCTACGACGGGATATGTGGTCGGCGAGGACATGACAGGTCGAGCAGGTGCCATTGATTTCCGGCAAAGAGTGCCTGGCGACCGCTGGACTGATAAAGGTCTCGGTCATATATCGGGTTAAGGCCAAGTCTGTGTAGAAGACGGTGCCCTGAAGGCGTCTGCGACAGTCGATTGATTTCGTTAACGCGATGAGCATCGCACATCTCTGCAAAGGTGTGTACCCCCAGAGCCGCGAGTCAACTGTTGGAGGTTGCAATAGGTGGGTCCAGAGCGCGTTTATATACTGAACGAAGAAGGACGTCCAGTTGGTGCTCGTGTCGACGACGCAGGCGAAGGTAAGGTGAAGCGTAGAGGACGCGACTAGTCCAGAACGCGTGGGCTAATCGGAGGGACTGAGACCCGCGGAAGCCGCCGCGCTAGGTAGATACCCGCCGTATTATGCGGCTCACCTGTTCGCTGGTGCGTCTGAGGCCTGCTATTGTGCCCTTGTGATCCAAGGACGATGCGAGGCGAAGCCCAAGAATCCGAATATTTTGAACTGACGGGAGGGGCCCGGACGAAAGAAAAATTTGGGGCGGCGGTAGCGGAGAGATTGAAAGAAGAGCTAATTTAGCTAGTGAGCGCTCCAAGCCACATGAACTAGTGTAGGTGTCCACCAGAAGGGCAGCTTTTTGCAGGCGTTCTTCGATTTGCACTAAGGAGCCGGTGTTGGTCCAGATTGTGATATTGTCCGCATATAGTGCGTGTTGTATTCCCTCGACCTCACTTAGAAGAGAGGGGAGGTTCATCACTGCCAGGTTAAAAATCAGAGTAGACAGTACTGCCCCTTGAGGTGTACCCCGCGTGCCTAATAAGTACGGGCCATGTTCTGTAGAATTGAGGTGAATGAAGGCGGTGTGATGTGATCGAAAGGCGCGAATGTATTTCAAAGTCTTCTGCCCGCAGTGTGTGGTGGACAGGTTAGTGAGTATAGGGATATGTTGGACGCTTTCGAACGCCTCGCGTAGATCGAGAGCGAGCACGGCTTTATCGTTATGGCGCATAGTAGTCGGCTCTATGATATTATGTTGAAGCTGCATCAGGACGTCCTGCGCCGACAGATGCGGGAGAAAGCCAAACATCGTGTCGGCAAAGGTCCTCCTGGCCTCCAGGTAGGCGGCAAGGCGTTCGTGAACCATGGTTTTCATGAGTTTGCCTGCGCAAGACGTAAGTGAGATGGGTCTCAGTGCCTCGATACTAACGGACTTTGCCGATTTGGGTATGTATGGCACAACCGATGTGGTCCATTCTGTTGGAAGCGAAGAGCCGTCCCATATCGAATTTCTAGGGTGGTGTAAAGAGAGGTGTGCTTGATGGGGAAGATTTGCCTGGAGCGATAGTGTGATTCCATCGCGTCCAATGGCCGTGCCCGGTCGCATTTTCGTGAGTGCAAATTGTAAATCGGAAAGCGTGTATGGGGCGTCAAGGTCGGTGTTAGGGTCACCGGAAAACGTATATGCTGGGCCTGCGGGATCAATTGTGCGGCAGATGTAGTGGTCCCAAAGTTCTCGCCCGAGTTCATCCGTAGTGCCTTGAAAGGCGTGCACAGCACGCCGGAGCTGGCGTTGCGTTTCTCCCCTGGTGGTGGAGGGATCGAGAAGGCTTCGAAAGAGTCGCCACGCCCTCTGAGAGCTCATCTTGTTTGCAGCCTTCGAACAGGCGTCTGCTCAGTTAGCATCGGAAAGTTGTACAGAGTATGCGGCCGCCTCTGCCGTGAGCGCCTCAATGAGAGCGCGAAGTTTCCGATTGAGTTGCGTTTTATGTATGCACCAGAAATTATGTATGCAACTTAAGTATGCACCAGAAATCAACAATGGTAAAAAATGCCCATACTACAATGCCCAGACTACAAAAAATGCCCAGAGGCATCCTACGTGGTGCTTGGTTTCATTATTATGACCAGTATCTGTTGTATCATTAAGAGCCAGATGCGGTTTTTTGCATTAGAGGACATTTCCAATACGCTTATCATTCAAAAGCCCTCCACACAGGGCACAATTACAGCCTCATGACCTAAATTCATCACATCATGAAGAGTAGAGTGTGAATGTTGCATTGGAGAACATTTCGGATGCAGACAACGTTCAACAGCCTTCTCTACAGGGTTCAGTTCCAATATTATGACCGATATCTGCGACTTTACGAACAGTTAAATGTCGTGTGTCATTTTAGAGAATACTGCCACGTTCCATTTCCCAAGTTTTTGTTATCGTCCCAAAACACCACACGATTCTCAGCGCAACCACGCCTGCAGTTTTCGAGAAGGTTCCGGACTGTAGTAGATCATTTCGATAAGATCACGCCCACTGTGCGAACACTAAAGATTGTTCCGGAACCTACGCCACCGCCAGCGATAACGCTAGAACATTCGACGGCAAGAGTATAAATGCCGACGCGCTTCGCGGCTTGTTAGTAGTTGATCGAAGGACGACGCTCCGTTCGCCGCTATCAGTCCGAGACTGCTATCTGTGCAAGACTGCTGCTGTAATTGGACTTTCCGTTTACCTGGCAAAGTTTCGCCCAAATAAACAATTAAATCCCAACACGAAGTCTCCTGTCTTCGGCCACGTCACGACCCCGCGACAATACTTTGACTGAAGACACCGTCCAGAAGTCTTCCATTAAGGATTTAGTTCTAATGCTATGGCTGATATCTGTGACTTCATGAACAGTTGGGTGTTGTTTGTCGTTTTAGAGAATACTTTGACTAAAGACAACGTCCATAAGTCTTGCATTAAGGTTTCAGTTCTGATATTATGACCGATATCTGTGACTTCATGAGCAGTTTGGTGTCGTCTGTCGTTTTAGAGAATTGCGCGCGGAAATGTCCAGCGCTGACACTCTCTAAAGACGACAACGACGACTGCGTAGCCTTTCCGCTACGCATCCGCAGCATGGCCAGCACGTGACGAGAAAGAAGGAGCGTCTCCACGCAGAGAGAAGCAGATCGGCATGTGAGAGAAAACCAACACATAGTAGCTTTTTTTATTTCTCTCTTCACACGCGTCATTGAAAGGAGAAGGGTTACGTGGCAGGGACGGGAAAAGGGGGATGCATGGCACTGGCGTGTGAGACCCCCCCCCTCAAGACGCAGAGCCGTGCTCCCGCAAGGGCAAGGGCTGCAGAAGATAGTGCCTTTTTCTTTCCTTGAAACACACATTCATTCAACCCAGCAACAGCTTTCTTTTTTTTAAAGATGGTAGTCTTTCTTGGGAACTTTCAACGCAAAAAAAATCTTCTGTCTGTCTGTACAATTGTCTGTTTGTACACTCATAACGGCACTTTACAAGGCATTGGGGGTGACCGGCTGATACCCCTAACGGCCGACCCTATCCGCAGCACCCACCTGTAATGCTCAAGGTTCAGCGTTCATACTTGTGCGATTGTCAATTAAAAAGCAATTATCGCGTATATCTGAGGGACCATAACAACTCGTCAATAATTTGTATGTATATCTTTTACCAGACAAGGCCTACATAAGCAATTCTAAGGACCGTAGCGTTTATCATGCTGCGCTGACCATTCAACGCTTGGACAAAAGGCAAGCGTTTCCAACGCTTCGCTAAGACGACACTGTGGTGGCACCTACCCGTCGCCTTGCGTTCTACTCCTTATCACCTCCAAGACGGGCGCGCACACCGCGCGCGCTTTGTTTTCTAAGATAATTGCCAGATGGCACTTGTTACATGTGTAGATTAACGGATGGCCAGGCGGTAGTGACTACCGTGAACAGTAGGCCATCAGGCACGCGAAGAACATGAGAGCATGTTGAGCCCTTTGTCCAGAACGAACTGTGTTTATTGCTTCCGAAACGACCACCCCTTCGCTGTACCAGGCTTGCACAGCTCAACACAACTATCATCGCCGCGTGGGGGCGCTGCATTTGAGACAACATTGTTACACTCCTCCCCTCTTAAAAGGAAGACTACAGGGAGTACCTATTCACCGATTTCCTAGTTCTTGTGCCACTTCGCAACTTCGGCGTGCTAGGCATAGGCACGGCAGAGTCACTGTTCACATACACACCACTGTTTAGCGCAGTCCCGTCACTCTCCGTGGCACAGCTACTCTCAGAGAAGCTAGTTCCGGGTGGCTGTTACTGATGAGGCACTTCCGGAACAGCTGGCGCATGAAGAAGCGGCGGCTCAACTGTAGTGGAGCTGCAGCGATAGCAGTTTCAGGAAAGGCCAATGTTTCTGTCTGCACAAGGCGCAAGTGGTCGCTGTGTCGGTTTCTCAAGGTGCAATCTTCAAAACGGACACTGGCTGATGATGGAGTGACATCCACAACACTGACAGGCACCCAGGGTGAACCCTTGCGAAAGTTTCGCGCGTACACGTCATCACCTGGCTGCAGTGATGGAGCCCGCTGGCACTCTCTGTCAGCATACAAATTCCGCTTTAGTTATTTTAGAAATACAGCTGTCTACAGGCTTGGCCTGAGGACATCCAACAGAGTCTTGAACATTCTTCCTGTCAAGAGTTCACACGGTGGCCGACTTGTCACTGCATGTGGTGTGGTCCTATAGTGGAACAGAAACCTGCAGATCTGCATTTGAAAGTTCCCAGAACCGGACTTCTTGAGTTTGTTCTTCACAGTTTGTACAACTCGTCCAGCTGCACCATTTGAGGCAGGACGATACAGTGGTACAAGCATGTGGCGTATTCCATTTCAAGTTAAGAACTCAAGGTACTGGGCACTGGTGAAGGCAGGATCGTTGTCGAAAACTATGACATCAGGCAGGCCATGCTGAGCGAATGCAATTCTCAATGCAGAAATGGTAGCTTTTGCAGATGTGAAAGACACGGGAAAGACTTCTATCCACTTTGAGAACGCATCCACAATAACCAAGAATGTGTGACCTAGGAATGGTCCCCCAAAATCAATGTGAAGCCTTGACCAGTGTCGCTGTGGAAAAGGCCACGGCGTCTGCTGAACCCGCTGTGCAGCTCGAGGTTGAGTCTGGTTTATAGTGCAGCTCTTCACGCTGTTGGCAATGTCATTGTCAATGCCTGGCCACCAAACATGGCTTCTGGCAATCATCTTGCTCTTCTCGATACACGAGTGACTGGCATTAAAAACACCAAGATCTTGGGCCTGCAATGACTTTGGAATCACTACTCTTGATCCCCAGAGTAGGCAACCCTCATAAAGACTGAGCTCTGAGCTTCTGGTATTAAAAGGGTTCCACTCTGGTCCTACTGGAGGGCTTTCTTCTTTCAGAACAGAAAGAAGAACAACACGGCCCAGAACTGGGTCATTTCGTGTGGCTTGGGCCAGAACACCTGGTGAAAGGAGTCTCGGTTATGCCTCCTCTAGCAAGATTTCAGCAAGTCGTGGCAATGCAGCAGTGTCAGTTGGGAGAAGCAGTCTACTAAAAGCATCAGCGTGGCCGAGCTCTTTGCCAGGCTTGTATAAAAGTTCGTACTTGTAAGCAGAAAGCTTCAGAGCCCACCTGACCACTCGAGGCGAAGCTTGCACGGTAACGGGCTTGTTGGCACCCAGCAGTCCATGAAGTGGCTTGTGGTCAGTGTGTGCTTCGAATGAGATGCCCCACAAGTACTGGTGGGACCAATTCACACCAAACACTAAAGCGAGTGCCTCCTTGTCAAGTTGGCTGCAGTTTTGTTCTGCCTTTGATAAGCTCCTCAAGGCAAAAGCAATGGGATATTCCCGCCATCAGCATCTTTGTGCGCCAGAACTGCACCTATACCATAAGGTGATGAGTCACAGCTGAGGCAAATAGGCCTGGCAGAGTTGAAACGCACAAGAACTAGAGCTGATGTCACCAAGTGCTTGCAGGCATTGAATGCATCTTGTTGTTCATGTGCCCACTCCCACTTCTCTTCATCAACAAGCAAGTGCAGTGGACGAAGGAGTGACGAAAGATTGGATAAGAAGCGCCTGTAGAAGTTTACAAGTCCCAAGAAACTCTGAAGTGCCCTTACATTCTGAGGCACAGGAGCATGCAGAATGGCTGCTACCTTGTCAAAATTCGGGGAAAGGCCTTCCTTGCTGATGATGTGCCCGAGATACTCAACTTGTGGCACGAAGAAGTAGCATTTTTCAAGTTTCAGCTTGAGGCCCGACACCTGAAGCTTGCTAAGCACAGCACGAAGGTTGCAAAGGTACTAAGCATCATTTTCACCATTCACTAGAATGTCGTCGAAATGGACTGCTACATGGGGCAGTCCCCTGAGCAAGTTCTTCATCTCGCGCTAAAGATATGGCAGGATCAGATGAGACGCCAAAAAGCAACCCGGTGTATTGAAATAACCCCATATGTCTCGAAATAGTGACGTACTTTCTAGAGGACTCGTCAAGGACAACTTGATGGTAAGCATCATGCATATACAATTTTGTGAATTTCTCACCGCCAGCAAGCACAGTCCACAGGTCCTCGATCCTTGGAATGGGGTACTGCTCCACTGTTGCCACAGGGTTTACGGTCACACCAAAGTCTCCACAGATTCTGATGCGTCCATCCATTTTGGTCACAGGAACAATAGCTGCAGCCCACTTTACTGTCTTGACTGGAACAAGAATGGAATCTCTTCTTAGTCTATGGATTTCTTGAGTTACTCCATCTGTCAAGGCATACGGCAGTGGACGTGGCTTGAAGAACCGAGAAGAAGCATCTGAAGGAGCGTGTAGAGAAGCTCTAGCACCCTTGAATGTACCCAGGCCTTCTTCAAACACTTCGGCGTAGTCTTGGACTAGGTGTTTGACGTTGGAAAGTGCGTGGATGTTCACTTCAACGTCGGAGACGCCGATGCCCAGCTCACGCATCCGGTTGCATTCAAGAAGAGTGGGCGATCCGTCTCTGGTAAGAAAAATAGGTAGGTCGGCCTTCTTGCCATGAAACTTCACACTGACGTCAGCTTTGGCCTGAACCTTTTTTAGTTCAACGTAATAGCTTCGCAGAAGCACATGCGACGGCTAGACAGGAATTAAAGGCAAAAGCTGAAGAAGACGCGACTTAGCTATGACAGAGACACTTGCCCCCGTGTCCATTTTCATGCGGAGCGGCTTGCCGCAAACACCAACAGTGACGGTGAAAGGCGGAGGCGGCATGGCGTAGTCGATCGGCTACATGTCAAAAACTTCGGAAGATGAAGTGGTAGTGGCATCCTGCTTGCGTACAGTATTAACACGATGACGGTTACTCGACGACAGTGAACTGCAAGCCGAGAACGAACGTGCCTTGGTAGGGCTGTTGCTTTGGGCTTGGCTGTCCCTTCGTCTAGAATTGCACACCTTCGCCAAATGACCTCGCTTGTTGCAGTAACTGCAGATTGTCTTCACATGCTTGCATTTTGATGCAAGATGTCCGTCCCTGCAGTGGTAGCAGGCGACGCCCCCAGAACCTGACGAGACACGGTGAGTCGAAAAAAATGGCAGCATATCCACGGAGTGAATGATGGAGAGTGGGGCGAAGCATTTGTCCGTCCATGCGTCCGTCTGTGTGACCGTCCATGCGTCTGTTTGTGCGCCCGTCCCTGCGTTCTTTCGTGCATCCGCCCCTGCGTCCGTTAATGCGTCCATCCATGCATCTGTTTGTGTGTCCGTTCGTTCATCTATTCAACACTCCAAGTCCCACCATCTCGCATCTTTTTATCATATATTCCCCATATAGAAGCACCGCCATCCAGCGGACATTCCAAGGACTAAACGAGAGGTGGCACACGCACACTTACGGCCTGCGCTTTGGGTCCACTTCCCACCTTTAACCACCTCGAGTTCATGGTATATTCTAGTTCACTGTATTCATGGCACTGCGACCAAACGCTCGCTAAACCTTTCGAAAACCAAGGAGGTTACGCCCAGCGAGTATAACGTAGCAACCTTTCCCTGTCAGATAGGGCTCAATTTACATGCCAATGGCTGCTAATGAGAAATGAGAGACAGGAGAACTCGGCTTTTACTTTCTTACGGCTTGCGCTTCGTATCTACTTCTCATTTTTAACCACCTTGAGTTCATTCATTGTATATACAAGTTCATTGTATTCATGGCACTGCGGCTCAACGCTCGCTAAACCTTTCTAAAGCTAAGGAGGTTACACCCAGCGAGTATAATGTAGCATCCCTTTCTTGTCCGATAGTGCTCAATGTACATGCCAATGGCTGCTAATGGGGATCGCAGCGTGCGCTTTGACTAAAAGCCGAATGCTCATGTCTCTCATTCCCCATAAGCAGCCATTGGCATGTACATTGAGCACTATTTTTTATTGTTAAACAACGCACAGAAGAAATCTCTCTCTGGCACCACCTTGGAGGTCAAGTGTTATACCTATTTCGGGTATGTGCCACTGGTGCTTACATACGAGGGACGCCCAAGCCACGCCATAAGGAGCTTCGCTCCTAAAAGTGTTTCTTGTGTTAGCTTGCGCTATGTCACCTGGGTCCCTTTTTCCTGCTTCCATTGCCAGGGCAGTCTGCGTGGCGTCGTCGAAGGTGAGGTCCGGTTTTTCCAGAAGTCTTGTCTGGACATTCTTGTTGTTTATGCCACACACGACGCGGCCACGGAGCATGTTTTCGAGTTCAGCCCCGAAGTAGCAGCGCTCGGACAGGCTCTTTAGTGCTGCGATAAAATTGCTGACGGATTCCCCTTCCGCGCGAACACGTGAGTTGAAAGGAAAACACTGCACGACGGCAAAGGGCTTCGGACAATACTGGCTTCCAAGAACTTGAAAAATCTCATCCGGCGTCTTGTCACTGGACTTGACGGGCTTGACCAAATTGTGGAGCAAAGCATTCGTTTTCTGCCGGCAGCAGCTGATGAACACGGCAGTACGCTTGTCTGGGGCAACATCATTCGCCAGGAAAAATGCTTGGAGCCGGTCCACGTAACAGGGCCAGTCGTCTACCCCCCCCCCCATCGAATGGCTCGAGGTTGCTCAAACTTGGCATGTTGAACAGATGGCAGAGCGGTGCGGAAACGAAGACTTACACGTGAAACTTTTTTTTCATCCTCGTCGCCAGCTGTTACATGTTTAGGTTAACAGATGGCCAGGCAGTAGTGACTACCGTGAACATTAGGCCATCAGGCCCGCGAAGAACATGAGAACATGTTGAGCCCTTTGCCCAGAACGAGCCCAGCCGCGGTGGTCTAGTGGCTAAGGTACTCGGCTGCTAACCCGCAGGTCGTGGGTTAAATCCCGGCTGCGGCAGCTGCATTTCCGATGGAGGCGGAAATGTCGTAGGCCCGTGTGCTCAGATTTGGGTGCACGTTAAAAAAACCCCAGGTGGTCAAAACTTCCGGAGCCCATCTACTACGGCGTCTCTCATAATCATATGGTGGTTTTGGGACGTTGAACCCCACAAATCAATTGCCCAGAACGAACTATGTTTATTGTTGCCGAAACGCCCCCCCCCCCCCCCCGCTGTGCCAGGCTTGCACAGCTCAACACAACTATCAGCGCCGTGTGGGGGTGCTGCATTTGAGCCAACATTGTAACAGCACTCATGTCTCACGTGTGACGTGACTTGATGCGCTCGTTCGCCTCCGCTGCACGCTCGAGACATTCTAACGCAGCGCCTCCAGAATACCTATTTTCTTGCGCAGAAAATCCAATAAACATTTCGCTCACTTTCTCCAGATGCAAGACTATCGTGTTTCGACGGCATTTGCAGTGTAACATGCTGATACGGGGCCAATTTTTTTCCTCTCTCTCTTCGCGCGCGGTGTTGAAAGGAGAAGTATCTTTACGTGGCAGGGACGGAAAAGGGAGAAGCGTGACGCGGGCACATCGCAGATTGGCACTTGAGAGAGCGCAAACATTCCGCCGCAGCCTTTTCTTTCCTTTTCATTTCCTTCGTGCGCAGCGTTGAGATGTCCCAGGTGCCGCCGCGGGATTGGGCGGGGTGCTGAGCGTGTTTTCAGAGCGCTGTATGTTCGACTCAACCGTCGCAAGTGTTTGCGCGTTCGAATCACCAGGCGTTTTCAATTCAATTCAATTCAATTTTGTTTCATCCCAAGGATGAGGGAAGGCTCGGGAGAAAAGTGACGTTTTGTCACTTGAGGAGAACCCGAGCCTCCCTAATACATGGCAAGCAACGTGGACATGAGTAAAGAAACATAAGCCATGAACATATAGGCAACGAACATAGGCCATGAGATGTTTAGCG
The DNA here is from genome assembly GCA_013436015.1 of Rhipicephalus annulatus. NCBI lineage: Eukaryota > Metazoa > Arthropoda > Arachnida > Ixodida > Ixodidae > Rhipicephalus > Rhipicephalus annulatus. Next base: position 53,790 of record WOVY01004704.1, read on the forward strand.
CAGTACAAGTCGGAAGATGCACGTACAGTAATGCTATGTACCGAGACTAATTAATATGCGTAAGTAGTTCGGCACAAATTCCGAAGTACAATGCAAAATATGACAGAATACAAAATACTATATATATGACAACAATGCTATGCATAGAAATTGCGTGTACACACATACACATAAATATACACACACATATGCAGATGCATATACAGACACATATATATACACATACATACACACATATATATTGGCCATGCGAATACACATAGCTTTGAGGGGACTGCATTGTGAGTTTGAATTAACCGGAAGTTCAAATTAAGTGTGTTCGAAATTATGAGATTCGACTGTATTTTGAAAACGATGGTGGACAGCATGCGATGGCGCCACCACTGGGCATGCACAAACATTTAGGCTAGAACAGAATCGAAAGTTGCGCTAGTTGGATATGCATGGTATAACTGTCAGTTCAAACGCACGAATAAACAGAAAGGAATAGAGGACAAGCGCTTTCTCGCAACTAAACTCTTTATTAGAAAGGGCAGAATATATATACAAGCAATTGAAAAACACAACACATGCATGTGCAGGCAGAAAAGTACATCCGTTGCACATCGAGAACAGAGGGCAAAAGAAGAAAGATTATCTCGGAACATAATCTAGAAAAACAAACTCTTTATCGTGCAGCAAAACCGAAGGCTGGCTGACGCATTGTTCCTCTCTTTTTTTTTATGTGAAAAGCTTCTGTCAACTCACGAGTTGATTTATTTTTAGACCGAAAAACCGCTTCAGTATCCTGAAAAAGAGGATAACAATCGCACTCTCTGCAATGAGCCGTGAGATGCGATGCAACCAAAGATTTCAAAGAAGAATCGTGCTCTCTGAGACGAACATTGACGCATCTTCCCGACTGAGCTATGTACACTTTACCATTGTACACTTTACCATTTCGCTACGTGTCCAAAAGAGACACGTGGCAAAATGTTGTTTCGGGATACCTGCAAAGCTGTTTAGAAACTCTCGCCATCCCGGATCCTTATCGTGTCAGTAATTCTGAAGAGGTGGTACAGTTTTTGAGCACCGATATTTCTAGCAAATGTAGCGCTTTCAGTATAGACATTGAGGACTTGTTCTATTCGATACCTCAAGACGAGCTGATAGCAAGTGTTCAAAGCTGCATCGTGCAGGATAATGATGAATTGTCCTTCAGCCTGAAGTGTCGAACTTCCATATCCAGCTTTTTAGAATTACTTACCTTCTACCTGAAGTCAACTTTTGTGGCTTGGAGTGGCAATCTTTTTCTCCAGAGATCGGGGATATGCATAGGCTCTTCAGTAGCTCCGATTTTAAGCGAAATTTTTCTCGGAAATATTGATGTAGCACTTCCAAATCATTTTTCGGGAATCCCAGTTCGCGTATTCAAATACGTAGACGATTTTCTTGTGTTCACTGCGTCCTCAGATTTTATGCGAGATGTTGTGAATATTTTCAAGATTTTTAAAGAAACACTGCACGAAACTACACTTTTCTTTTGAATTGCCGCGTCTAGATCAACTGCAATTTCTAGATCTTAACTTGGTCTTCGAACCCTAGCATGTTTGCTGGTATTATTGTCCCAGATCCGTAAAGCCTATACTCAATTACATGTCGAGCCACTCTAAGCTGGTGAAGAGAGGTATCGTTACTACGAGTTTGGGTTTTGCTCTAAACAATTCCTGTCAACACATAATGAAAATGAGCTTTCATAGTCAAGTAAAGGAACTAGTACAAGCAGGGTATCCTAATGATGTCATCACGTCCGTTTGTAACAACATGTATAAGAAACTTAAATTTGAAGGGAACCACTCGGGGCTTCGTGAAGAGAGTAGAAAAGGCAGGGGGATAGCAGTGATTCCTTACCTTCATAAGACATCGCATGAACTTAAGCAACTCGCTAATAGATATAAAGTCGATGTGCTTTTCTCAGCTAAAGGCAAACTGCAGTCTATTTGTTCATGCATGCGCAGAGAGTTTCCGCAATGTCGCATGAAACACAGCAAAAAGTTTGTGGACTGCGCAATGGGCGTTGTTTACATTACTCCTTTTAGCTGTGGTAAAGTGTATATCGGTCAGTCGGGAAGATGCATCAATGTTCGTCTCAGTGAGCACGATTCTTCTTTAAAATCTTTGGGTGCATCGCATCGCGCGGCTCATTTCAGAGAGTGCAGTTGTTATCCTCTTTTTCAGGGTACTGAAGCGGTTTTTTTGGTCTGAAAATAAATACCTCGTGAGTTGACAGAAGCTTTTCACATAAGAAAAAGAGGGGAGCAATGCGCCAGCCAGCCTTCGGTTTTGCTGCACGATAAAGAGTTTGTTTTTCTGGATTATGTTCCGAGCTAATCTTTCTTCTTTTACCCTGTGTTCTCGATGTGCCATGGATGTACTATTTTTGCCTGCACACGCATGCGTTGTGTTTTTCAATTGCCTGTTAATATATTCTGCCCTTTCTGATAAACAGTTTAGTTGCGAGAAAGCGCATGTCCTCTCTTCCTTTTTGTTTATTCGTGCGCTTGAACTGACAGTTATACCATTTATTTTGGTTTGGTTCAAAATGAATTTGGCGCCAATAGTATTCTGGTTGAATAATTGAAATCGAATTCGAATACGTAGTATAATATAGCTTATCATACAGAAAAATGAACATATTTGTCATGGCCCAACTGGCACCTGCAGTCGAACTCGTTTCTAATGAACTCGAAGGTTCCACAGTGAGGGGTCGTTATATCAGTAGTTGGTTTTCCAATATTCTTGCGCCCGTTTTTAATTTTCCCTTCTGTTTGATTCGGTTTTCGCTCCCAAAACATGGGTCAGGAAGGCTTAGCGCAAACTGCGCCTCTTTGCTCAAGAAGGTTCGCGATCATTGTAGAACTTCACAGGGAAAAATATTAGTGCCATGACAACCAATTCGAAATGAGATTTCTTTGCCCCCTGGTAAGCATATATCTTGTTTTTGCCTGAACATCGTACACTATTCCAGACTGCGCTAGCTAACTTCATAGGTACGCTCGATGACAGTGGCCGCACGGTGCGAGCCGGCGATTGAGAAGGCAACATGAAACTTGCCATTTTCGTGTCTTGGTGCTTGACGTCATCATAACTAGCCAGACTGTTTCGTCAATTCACCAGGATTAGTACCATAGCTTAATGTGAACTTCATGTATGTCGTTAGGTGCATCGCGAAAAAACTGACTTTAATATCAAAATACAGTAGAATCTTAATGATACAAATTCGAAGGGACCACGCAAAATATTTGTATAATCCTGAATTTGTATGAACCAAAATCAAGTTAAAGGTCATCATGAAGATGAACAAGAAATTTATTAGAGTCAACTAATCCTTGATGAAAAAAAGTTTAGGATGTTCTTTTGAACTTTCCTGCTGCTCGCTGTAAGGCGCGTTCACACTTGGTATCAAAAGGAGCGCAAACGGCAAAACTCTTTGAAAATTAATTTGCATCGCTGCCTAAGTGGCCAGAAAAATGTGCCACGAAGTCGATACGAAAAAAAAATTGGTCCAAGATAATTCTCACTCGAGAATTCGAGCCAGAACGCCAGAGCGACTGCAAAACCACGTTCGCTCCCATTGAAAATGTTCACATTTCTTTTGCCCCTCGTATACGAGTACATGCCATTGCCGTCGTCTTTGCCGCTTGAAATTTATTCCTGAGCATCAGAATCCCACCGAGTTCTAGTTATACATGCAAAGCACTGAAATGAAACACTTTACACCTTTGCAAACATTGTTTCGGGAGATACATCAGAAGAAATGACACGAGCAGATGCAGTGGCGGCGACGGCTTCAGCCGGTAGTGCAAAAGAGAGACATTTTAGGAATGCTGACTGGCTGTTGCTGCACCTCTTTCTCCTTCTGGTGTTCGCAGTGATCGTAATCGAAAGCACGCTCTTGACGAAAGCATCTTTTTCAACGGTTTGAGCTTTGTCGGGCTGTGAGGGTAGTTCGTGATTGCAGCGTCGTGAGCCACCGCACCCGCCGACGCCTTGGCCGCGATTTCGAATCTACGGCTGGTTGTTTACATCATGTGGTTTGATAACTGGTGCAGCCAAAGCCGTAGCAGAAAGGCAATCCACTATCGCGTTGCAACAAAATTGGTCTTGGATCAATTGTTTCGTGTTGGCCTTGCGGCATGGTTTTCCGGCCACTTTTCAGACGAGGTAAATTTCTGTGAGTTTTTCCGCATATGCTTCCTTCGGGGCCAAGTGTGAAGGGGCTTTCCTCCCACAGACAAGTCGCGTTGCGCCCCTCGCATGCAGCGGTCAATCACGTGTTTGTGTAATTAGCGGTTGCTGGGGAAACCGTTGGTATAACACCGAATCATGGCGTACTTTATATAATGTAGTCCTTCCAAAGCATCCTTAAAGTTTATATCATTGCGAAATTCGCATCAATCGTAATCTTATAATTGATATTCTACTGTATAATATCTTATGAGCAATTGCTGAGCATCACTCTTGCTCAGCACTGTCCTTATATACAAGAGATTTGTATGGCAGAGAAAACTCTCCTCCAAAAAAAAGGTGTCAGTACCTCTTTAAGGGCATAGGGTGGGGCAAAATTAGCACAAAAATCACTTTTTCATCTCAGCAATTTAGGAAGGGTGTCTCTTCATTCAAATTTTTCATATTCGTGCTTTTCTTGAACAGCAATTTTTGCGGCTCAATTAATTTTCCTTAAAAGCAACTAGTAAGTGAAAACGAACCTTAGCAAAAGCCCCTCGCATGCGCTTTGTCCTTACGATCAGTTTCCCTAAAAAAAAGGACATACGAAAGTCATGTACAGTCAACTGCCGATTTTTCGGACCCTCTAGGGAGCGAAAAACCGTCCGAAAACTTGGGCAGTCCAAAAAATTGAATGCAGGCAAAAAACACAATATTTAACTCATAATTTTCAATGCAAGCAAAAAAACACGCACCATTTTGCTAATATTTCTCTATGGAAGCGAACAACGCACCATTTCATTAATATTTCTCGGATCAAGAGGGTCAAGGTCGAAGTACCAGACTTCCGGAACTCTGCCAAACATCAGTGGGGTGGCTCTGAGAAGAGCTGGTAAAAAAATGCATGCAGCCGACAGCGGGTGCCGTCAGAGCAGCCGGTACTAGAGCTGCAGTGGCCTGAAAAGCTTGTTGATCCTTGTTTCAACCGCGTTCCGCTTGCATGTGATCACATTCGCCTCGATCTGAGCCAGGGTCATGTCATCACTGTATACCGATGTCAGCGTCATCAATGCTCGCATCAATTCGGCTGTCGTAGATGGCGCAGGCGTTGGTTCTTTTTCGACATCGGAGTCGTCCAAATCCACCATAACCTGACTGACTATTTCGTCGTTGGTTAGCTCTGCGCAGAAGTCGAGCTCGTTGTCAGCGTCGACGAACCACTCAAAAGTTATTTCCGTGGGCATGAAAGTACAGCAGAGTGGAGGTCGTTGATAATATCGTCCATGAGAGGGCACAAGTCAGTCACGCTCTCGCTTTCTTCAGGCAAGTCTGCTGCCTCTGTGTCGAGTACGATTCCGGCGTGGCGAAAGCAGTTGCGAAGCGTGTCTTGCGTTACTGCCTTCCATGCGTCCGCAAGCATTTCGACAGCAGACCCAAGGTCAACGCTGTAACCTTTCCTGCAGTGACGCCCACGCAGCCGTCGTCTTGACTTCAGCAGCAACAGAAGCATGTGGAAAGCCGACCGGATCCCATCCTCGTCGCCATTGCAGTGACGCCCACGCAAGTGTTGTAGAGTTAGGCAGCCGAGCTGCCGTACTCAAAGAAACAACAGTGTCAGTTGCAGAACAAGGAATGCACTGGTTTATTCTTGAGCCACGCTTTTATAGGCATGCGGTTGCTTATCCGCTGCCGCGTCAGCCCAGCTGATGACGAATCGGAACGTCACGCAGTAGGCGTTATCACATTCCTTCCCCCAAGATTGTTTATTTATCTTCAGTGACGGAAATCGTGAGGCACGTATCGGTCTGGCTCTTTCCGTGTACGCGGGCTTCTGCGCAGGGCTGGTGGAGAGTCAGAAGGCTCTTCCGCTGGCGTCTGAGGAAGTTCGTCGTGAGCCACAGGCAGGGGCGATTTCTGCCCCCCTGTTGGCGGCGGGACCACCATTGTTGTGTCATCGGGAAGATGTTCTGCCGTGTTCGCCTCCAGATGCGCCTGCTGGGGCATGGTGGGAGCCTCTCGATGACCTGCAGAGTCCTCGGTAGCGGGTCGTGTCAGGGTCTCTGTACCGATGTTTGCTCCTGCATACTTGGAATAACTGCGTGAGCGCAAATGGTCAACATGAACGTGTCGGACGGTGTTCTGAGTCTCTACCAGATAGGTCACCGGACTAACTGGCTGCACCACTTGCCCTTCCATCCACGATACCTTCTCTTGCCTGACAGTTTTCACGTATACCCAGTCTCCATCACTAAATACACGAAAAGTCGATCTCCGTCCGTCATGCTGCCGTTTCAAAGTTTCCTGCTTTCTCTGCTTGGCGTCTCGAAACGATGGCCTCAGTAAGGACAACTTCGTGCGCAGCGTTCGCTTCAGAAACAGTTCGGCGGGACACTTGCCTGTTGCCGTGTTAGGAGTGGTCCGATAGGCAAGCAAGAAGTCGTCCAGTCTCTCCCTCAGCGGCCTGCTGTTACTCCCCTTGTCGTGCATTAGCTGCTTGCGAAGGCTCCTCTTAACAGTTTGCACTGCTCTTTCAGCAGCCCCACTGAATTCAGGGTGGTACGACGGGCTGTACATGCGCCAGATACCGCAAGCATCGAGGAAGTCTTGGTACTCCTGCGAAGAAAACTGGGGACCATTATCAGCAACCAGTTGCTCAGGGAATCCGTAAGAAGCAAACAAGCTCCGCAAGCGGTCAATAGTCTTCGCGGCTGTAGTTGATTGCATAGGAAACACTTCGATTCACTTTGAAAATGAGTCAATGCACAACAGGAATTTTGTTTTTTCGAAGTCGAAAAAATCCACAAGCACTCTCTGCCAGCATCGGGCGGGAAACGGCCATGGCTCCAGTGGGGGACGAGGAGCGTTGTCTTGCATCTCTTGAGAAATGCTGCACCTCTTTACTGCTCTTTCTATGTCTACGTCGAGCCCCGGCCACCATAGCAGACTACGTGCTAGCATCTTCATGCGTGACGCACCGGGGTGTTCTGCGTGCAGCAGTCCTAACACCGCGTCTCGCAACTTTGTTGGTACGATAACCCAACTTCCCCACGTGACACAACCTGCTTCCAACGATAGTTCCAAACGCCTATTGTAGTACGGTACGAGCTCTGCATCTTCGAGTTGCACTGGCCATCCTTCCAAAGTATATTGATAAACCTTGCTAAGCATGCGGTCATACCTGCTTGCTTTAGCGACGTCCTGAGCAGTCAGGGCCGTTGTTTCAAAAACAGCGAGAGTATCTGTCTCCTTCCTCTCGGTTCCACTTGAAATAGGCAATCTCGACAGTGCATCTGCAACTTCCATTTCAGATCCCTTTCTATATCTCAAGTCGTAACGATAAGAAGCCAAAATTAAAGCCCATCGTTGCATGCGAGTGGCCGCTAAAGTTGTAACTTGCTTTCCTGGCCCTAAAATGCCTATCAGCGGTTGGTGGTCCGCGAACAACGTGAACGTCCGCCCACATAGATAGCGATGAATTTTCTTGAGGGCAAAAATGATCGCCAACGATTCTCGCTCGATTTGGGCATAGCCACGTTCAGCTTGCGACAGTGTTCTGGAGGCAAAAGCGACGTGTTTTTCTGTGCCATTTGGAAGTCTGTGGAAGAGAACTGCACCGAGCCCATACTGCTATGCATCACAGCTAACAGCCAAGGGTTTTTTTTTTGGATCGTAAAAACCGTGTACTGGGCTTGTCGTGAGCAAGTTCTTCGTTTCTTGAAACGCGAGAACACATTTTTCCGTCCAATTCCAACGCTTTCCTTTCCCCAGAAGCTCGTACAACGGCGCAGCTCTGGTTGCCAAGTTGGACAGGAACTTTGAGTAGAATGTTACCATTCCAAAGAAAGACTTTAACTCCGTTGTATTTGTGGGCTCGGGTGCATTCTTTATCGCCCTTACTTTTGACCCAAGTGGCCTGATTTCCTCCGCTGAAATTCCGTGGCTCAGGTAGCGATATTTGCTTCAAAAGAGCTTGCATTTTTTCATGCGCAGCGTCACATTGTGATCGCGTAACCGGGTCAACACTTCTTCCAGTTTCAGCCGACAGTCATCAATACTTGACCCTCCTATGATGGCATCATCGATGTAACATCCTACTTGAGTGACGCCCTTGAGGATCCTGTCTATGAGTGACTGGAATATGGCAGGAGCACTTGCGATGCCATAAGGGAGCCGCTGGTATTGGTATAGGCCTTGGTATGTGTTTACCGTTAAAATACCTTTGGCATCTTCGTCAAGCTCCACTTGCTGATAAGCGAAGGTGGGAAAACTTGACATTTTTGATGAAAAGGGGGATAGCTTCGAGTCCTACCTGGAAAGATTTGAGCTTTGCGTCTCGGCAAATGATGTGACGGAAGGCAAGAAGCTAGCTGTATTCTTGACAGTTGTAGGCCCTCGGGTGTATGACGTCCTGAAGAACCTGTTAATACCACACTCGCCAGCCAGCAAAACGTATGACGAGGTGACGACTCTGTAAAGGTCACTACAGTCCCCGAAAGGCCGTGATAGCCGAAAGACGCCGATTTAACCGAAGGGTGCAGTTGGAACAAGTAACTGTGGCTGAATTCGTGGTGCAGCTAAAGCAGTTGGCCAGAAGTTGCGAGTTTGGAAAGTTTTTCGACGAAGTGGAACGTCACGCAGTAGGCGTTATCACATTTCCCGTTTTCCGAGCACAGCACCATGCAGTTGAGTATACGGGAACGGTACAAAAGTTTCAAATTACGGATAACGCCTTGGTCCATCAGTTGGAGGATCGCAGTCATGTTGAGCGGCATGAATTCCAGCTGGATAGCCTTCAAGTTATTGATGTGACCATGAGCAGCGCAGTTGTCAATGAAGAGCAGAAGTCCTCACGATGTGAACAAAGGAGTTTGCTGACGAGCGTCGAAGCACCGAGGCTTAGCGTTGCAGAGCACACTTCACACGATCGCACAATCACGCTCTAGGCTAGCCAAACACCATGTGGGCTGCGTAAACAAAATGGTGCGACGGCAGGTGACGGTGCCTCAGGCACTCCGGAGGTGGCGCTGGTAAACATTCAAGATAGCCAGCGTGGCCATACCAAATAGGTGTGTGACGGTTAGTTCGAAGTGGTGAAACACTTCACGAAAGCACTGCGCGGGAAGCCAGAGGGGCACGGACGAGCACAAGCGCTAAAGCAAAAGGAACTTTATTGGTGCCAAAAAAAAATTTCGAGTGGATAGTTTGGATTGTCAGCGAAGCATCCTTGCACGATAAACACAGCCAGTGTTAGGAATCTCAGAGGCCATGTGTGTTTCTCCACTAACGATCAACGAATCTAAGCAACAGATGCCACCACAGTAGACCGGCGCGCTTATTTATGCAATCGTAATCGGGTGTGACGCAGTTGTGGTGCTTTTCACTGGAGGTCAGTGGTGGTTTCTGACCTTCCATCGCGTCAAAAAGTACGGAAAATTGGACTCCGGGGTGTTCGAGCGTGCAAAATTTCAGACTTCCTTATACCTTGATTCTATGGGGCTCGTGGCGGTGCCGCGAAGATGTCCCAATTATCAGGCATGTCCGAAAATTCGGGTGTCCGAAAAATCGGCAGTTGACTGTACAGTCACTGACCGATTTTCGGACTTGGAGGGGACCGCGGGATAGTCTGAGAAAATGGTCAAACTGTGAAAACAAAGTTTATTTAGATTAGAAAAGCCTAAACAAATCCCGAATAATGTCATTCTTTATGCTGTTTTTGGGGATGAGCAAATTTGATTCTATTTGTGCTACAGTAACATCGCTGACAAGCGCATTGTCAATCGCTGTTGTCGGCCGTTGTGGGTAGCTAAGTTGTTGGCTCCATGGATTCAGGCTAACAGAACTTGATATGGGTCGCAAAAATATGCATGCTTCTTTTATCTGTACTGACACCGCACAGTACGTCAGCCTCTAGCATTTCACCATCATCAAAAAGCTACCGCCGCAGCCGCAATCGAACCCCCGTGTTTCAGGTCAGTAGTCAAGCATTGTGACCACCCCCAGAGCGACAGCAAACAGCATGTTTATTTATTTATTTATTTATTTAAAATACCTTACAGGCCCTTGTTGCAGGGCATTGTGTAAGGGGGGGTAACAAAGGGTGAGTGTCGCGACAAAACCGTAAGAAAACATCAAACTTTGAAAGAACTCAACAAAAAATTAACGCGTTATATGTCACTAAAGAGAAAATGTACAAAAAGTCATTTGAAGTTACACATCGGAACATTTCTGGTGGGAGGAGAACAAATATCCGCAATACACTTACTAAAAAAGACCTAGCACACACGTAGCCAAAAATATTTTAGAGCAGCGCGCAGAAAGCAATTTGTTCTTGTTTAAGAAATACAGGATAATAAAGGGCGATAAGAGAGTTTTTCTCGTGTGTATAAGAACATAAAGTAGGAAAATGCAGGCGGTCACAAAGTGTAAAAAAACGAATGAATATAATTACACTGGAACTATACAAGAGGTGCAACAAATACTTTTAAAAAGGAACCAATCGAAGTGTCTATGACTCAAAGAAAGAGTAAAGAAGTTGTCTGAATTTTTCGGGGTCTGATTGATATACGATGTCATTCGAAAGATCATTCCACAAGCGGATGACGCGAGGAAGAGCCGATGAGTTAAAGGCGTCTGTTGACCCATGTAATCGCGTGAAACTTAATTTATTATGCAGCCTTCGAGATGTAACGCAAGGGTTATCGAGTTGGAATGGGAATGGTTTGTTACTGTAAACATACTTATGGAAGAGGCATAGGAGAGAAATATCCCGCCGAGTACTCAACAGTTGAAGAGAAAGGGAAAGTTTAATTTCCGTTATGCTGCTATTATCGTAATTTCGTGAGATGAATCGGGCTGCCCTATTTTGAATAGCTTCAAGCATGTTGATTAAGTAATTTTGGTATGGAGACCAGATCGATGCGGCGAATTCGAGTTGTGGTCTAACGAAGGTCTGATAAGCTAGCTGCCGAACATGGGATGGGCAGCTATGCAAGTTTCGGCGTAAGTAACCCAATGATTTTGAAGCTTTCGCACAAATGGTGGTGATATGGTGTGACCAAGAAAGATTTGGTGTGAAATGAATACCGAGGTACTTGTAGGATGATGCATACGACAGAGGGTAGTCATCAATTATGTACGAATGGCAAGAAATATGTTGCTTGCGTGTAAAACACATAATTTTGCACTTCTTTGTTTAGCGACATAAGCAATTTTTTGCACCAATCATTAATCTTGTTGAGGTCATTTTGCAGTGTTAGGTGATTATCGGTACAGGTTATTGAGCGATACATAATGCAATCATCGGCGAAAATTCGCATGCGAGATGAGGTGCTGATTGGCAAATCGTTAATATAAATTAAGAAAAGCAGGGGGCCGAGGACGCACCCCTCCGGTACACCTGAGGTTACGTGGGAAAGAGGGGATTGGATATTGTTTATTACCGTGAACTGCATGCGGAGTGAAAGAAAGTTTCGAAGCCAAGATAAAGTGAGCGAATCTAAACGGAGTGAAGATAATTTAGAACTCAGACGACAGTGGGGTACGCGACCAAATGCTTTTGAAAAATCGAGAAAAATGCAGTCAGTCTGAAGGTTATTGTTCATTGTTGCAATGTAGTTCTGACGTAAATTCCAGCAGCTGTGTTTCGCACGAAAAGCCTTTTCTAAATCCTTGTTGGTTGATAAAAAAGTAATAGTTAAATTCTAAGTGCCTGAAAACATGAGAAGCGATTATATGTTCCAGGAGTTTGCAGCAGATGCACGTGAGAGAGATGGGGCGATAACTTTCGGGTGAATGTTTATCGCCGGCTTTAAACACAGAGACTATTTTACCAATCTTCCAGTCAATGGGAAGCTGGCCTGTTGCTAATGATTGTCTGAAAAGGTGATACAGGATATTAACAGAAACAGAAAGGGTGTTTTTCAGAAGTTTGGAATTTATACCATTGGAATTTGAGCCATCATGTGACGCACATGATGGCTCAAATGCACTTGGCACTAACACGATTATGTGCACATGACAACCAGAAAAACAAAAGCAACCTGCCGGCATATAACGATGATGATAAGGCTGACTGGAAAAGTAGAGTTTTGCTAGCGAAAAAAATATCAGACATGGCCTTGGAAATTGGAAGATTGTGCGCACTTACAATTTTGAAGGCCACACTAGCCACTGCAAGCCAACCCGATGGTGACAACGGGTATGCTCTAATGGGCGTGACTATTATTTGTGATGCAATTAGACCGAATAGCGCTTGAGAACTGCTCGGTGTAAGTGTTGAGTTTGTTGCAAAAAAGAACTCAGAATCTACAGTGCTCGATGTTAGTTCCCCAGGGAAGTGTCCTAGGTCCACTATTATTCCTAATCTATGTGAATGACTTGGTCGATGTTGTGCCCCAAGATGTAAGCATTCGATTATTTGCTGACGACTGTATTTTGTTCAAAAAATATCATCTACAGCTGAATAAAACGTATTACAGACAGCTCCTATGGCCATTGATGACTGGTGTAGTAAGTGAAATATGGTGCTCAATACGGAAAAAACTGTTCTGTTACCTGTTATGAGGAAAAATCTTCTTATCGCTCTTAACTATACCCTTCATGGTAGTCCAGTATTACAAGTATTTATTATTTATTTATTTATTAATACTGTAACCCTCACTTGAGGGTCATTACAGGGAGGAATATAAACACAATACAAAAACAATACACAATGACAAAACAGACATTACGTTTCATGTTGCCGGTAGTACAATTCTAGCGAACACTCAAACTCTTTGACATTTGCGCTAGTAACAGCGTACTCTGGAAGTCTATTCGACACTTCTATACTATACGGAAAAAAAGAATTTTTAAAGCCATCCAGACGCACCCAAAAAGGCCTTATTGGGTGACTATGGTTCAACCGAGCTCCTCGTTTGGGTGCAGGTTGTACGTATGTGTCTTTATTTATTTTGATTTCGCCTCTTATAATTTGAAACAGGAGTTTTAACCTTTGCTTTTCGCGGCGCACTTGCAGGGGTTCTAGCGCACATGATTTTAACAAATTTGTGACGGATTCAGTCCTCCGGTACCGCGAGCAAATGAAGCGCACTGCTAGCCTTTGAATTTTTTCTATTTTATCTCTTAGTGACTGCTGATGAGGACTCCATACAGAAGACGCATACTCCAAAATAGGGCGAACAAATGTCTTATATGAAAGTAATTTGACATCTCTAGGGGCATCTTCGAGTTTTTTCCTCATGTAAAACAACTTCCTGTGGGCCTTTGAACACACCTCCTCAACAAGTAGATAAATATAAATATTTAGGCGTTACTATGAGCAGCAACTTAACCTTGACAACACTCATAACAGATACTTGCACAAAGGTGCTTCGTAAGATATGGTTTCTGAAAAGAAAGTTTAAAGGTGTTCCTTCTAGCATGAAACTTTTGGCTTATAAAACCTTCATTCTGTCTAAATTAGGGTATGCTGCAGTCATACGGGACCCTTTTACAAGAAAAGATAATATGCTTCTTGAAAAAATACAACAAAAGGCATTCAGATTTATTTTTAACAAGTATCAAAGACTTGACTTTCCTAGCGTGTCAATGAAATACACAAAATTACTTTGTTAGAAACAAGAAGAAAGTTGAATCGTTGAATATTTTTATACAAAATTATGTCAGGCAAAGTTGCCTTAAATGCACGTTGTTGCGTTCAGACAGCCACTGCTAGGAGTACCCGTCAAAAACATGATCGATCCGTGGCACCCATATTTGTACGAACTAATGCTTACAAATACATTTATTTTCTAACAACAATTGATGGCTGGAATTTACTGCCTCGTAAGACTTTTTGGGCTAACGATTTTGCTATATTGCTGGCAAGTTGTCTACTTAGTGACTAAAGTGTTGAAATATGTTATAAATTTTGTTGCTGTTTCACAGACATGTGACCTCTGTTAGCGTATAGATACATGTGTTTTTTTCTTTCTTTTTTTACTGTTAGAAATCATTTGATGTTTCTTATGCCCATCCTGTCTGGACCTAAAATGTTGGTCTGCAGTATGTCCTAATAAAATAAATAAATAAACAGGACCAAGCCAACAAAAAATACAACATGATGGCTTCCAAAATCAAGCACAGATCAAGAGGCATAGCTCAAAACAGATTATTTTGTTCGGGAAATTGAACTTTTTAACCTAAATTCGTCCAAAAAATCACTTGCGAAAATGCATTAGTGCAATGGGAACCCTGACGGTGCGTTTGTTAAGTCTGAAATATTCAACAAGTTCGAATTTTTGGAGCCCGAAACATCTATCTGTAACTGTGCGAAAGTCAAATGCTTGTCTAGAGCCACCTGTGTATAGAAAATTGGCAGGTAACTTCTGAAGCAGTCGAAGATGTTGTGCACCTTTATAATATTCACAATTCGGCTTTGGAGCGTATCGCTAACAATACTGATTGTTGGCCTAGTTGGTACTTGCTTACTGACATGCTTTGGCCACAAATAACACCCACACAAAGTAAAGGAACGGTTGTGCTTGTCGTTGAGCGTTCCTTTACTTTGTGTGTGTTATTTGCGGCCAAAGCATGTTGAGCATATCGGTTGGAACACTTGCTCCTAGCTTCATTATATCCTGTGTTTTTCGTGCTTGTCGATAAGCTTAGATGCTGCGGATAAAGAATTTCTTCAGCAAGTGTAAATTTTGGGTCAACCCGTGCAGTTATCTCTGAATAAATGCCAGTGACAGACTCAGGGGCTGAACACTGACCAGCACGCTCTTCATTGTTGAACCTGCCAGCCTATTAAGCACCCTTTGATGTGACTCACGTGCATGGTGACAATGGGTATGCTCTAATGGACGATACTATTATTTGTGATGCACTTGAGAACTGCCCGGTGTAAGTGTTGAGTTGATGGGAATTGAGTCGCAGTGTCTGTGCCATCTCTGTTTAGGTTCAGAGTCTTAAGAATTGTGACAATGGATATTGTTCTGGCATTTAAAGGGCCCTGCAACACTTTTTGAGCATGGTCAGAAAACGCTGCCGATCGGCAGTAGAGGCTCCCGAGAACCTGCGAGCCAAAAGTTATAGCGCAGCTCGCGGCCTTGAATTCACAATAAATGATCAAAGTCAGCTAAAAATTGTTTTCTCTTCCATCGACGAATGGAAGATGCTTAAACATCACTTGTAGCAAGCCCGTCTGTCAGCCATTGGCAGATTTGAACATGACGCACTAGGTCGTTACAGAGATCACCGTGAAAGGCCAACAATTGTCTACGCGTGCGCAAACGATTGCACTGAAAAAGTTGTGTATTCGAAGAAAAAAAAACAAGTGCTCAAGTTAACTAGGCCCGCGTGACATTTTTTGTTTGCCCCTCCCATCCCTCCCTGCTTAGCTTCCAGCACTTTGGCCCGTACGAGAGAAGAGAGAATGCGATTGCAGCATGTGACAAATTCTTGTAACTCCGCTCGTACTGGACGAATTCTTAAAATTTTGCGCCGTTGATCTTGTGAGGCAATAAGCTTTTCCAGTGAGTTGATTTCATGATTACTCAAAAGCATGTTTCAGAGCCCGTACACTAATGGTAGTATCACACAAGCCGGAATTTTGAAGTAGGTAGTTAGGATTGAAGCCTGGCTGAACTACAGTTAATTTTCTGGAAAACGCTTACTACATTCGACGATAGATTACAACTAAAAAACATGCAAGACAAGTACGATGACGGGCTCTAAAGTGAAAAATTCACTTTGGCAATGTTTGCGGATCTTGTGGCTATAAATAAAGCAGTTGAACAGTGTTGGTGATAAAGTATGCTTGCTTTCTAGCTGTTTTCTAACTTTAAACTCAATTATTTCAAGACGATGTTTTTTAATGCTTCGGTGCCATTAGTTTCTCTGTATTCCATGAAAACCAGTTGATTATCTTTTTAGATTCTGCATAAATACATCCAGCTGCCTAAACAGAATAGAAGTTATGCACTTTCCAGCTTTTGTTTTACAAGTTTTTGTAACCAAATTACTTAAAAGTCAGATATTAGTGGTGAAAATTTCACAAAATTTTAATAATATCCAGATTTTAAAATTTCTGCTTAAGTTATATGTGCAGAAAATTTGGAAGAAAATTTTGTTTGCGTTGTGTGAATATCTCTTTTAGTCACTGAGAAAACAGTTCATCAAGCTGACCAAAAATGCATAGGACATATAGGAAGCCGAAGCAATGCATGGTGGCACTGCCTGCAGTCGCAGTGCCTTCTTTGTTAGAAAAGTAGAATTCGTGGGCGTAGATTGTGTGTTTTCCCTTTGCTCCAATGCGCTGCCACTTGCTTAAGTGCTCGTGCAGAGACAGCGCGCTGCGTTTGAGTCAGCTCAGCCTGCAGTGCGGTTTCACAAAGATTTCTGAGCTGGACAAGCACTTCCGAGAAGCGAATCAATCATATGCCTCCAAAATCATATGTCTGCCAGATTTGTTCTTTCCTCCTAAACAGGAATTCTTTGTGGCTCAAAGCAACCGTCAAGCAGCGCATGCAGTAGCGTTGCAATTAAGCTTCCCCATTGGTTGCTCGCATATTGCTATGAACGGCAACACGCTATCTCAAAACACAGCATCTTTCATGGAGCCAGTGTGACCGCCAACATTGTGAACACGAAGGATGCAAGACGCCGCCGCACGAATCTGTGCACAATTGAACAAAAATCACTTCATATGATCTTCATCATAAGGTACTGCATGATGGGTTCTCTTGCCCATGACCGCTGAGCACACATGAAGGCTAGGCGATGGGCATGAAAGGGCTAGAGGAGGGAGTAGTGAACGGCTGGATTGGGCGCATCTAGCTGGCATTATTAAAATAGAGGAGGCGTTGGTTTGTGTGAGAGATTGATGTAGCCTTAATTTAGTGCTTCATGGCAGTGCGGACTTTTTCTCAGCAGGTGTCCTCAGGTGTACGCAGCGTCCCTGTACTGTTGTGAAACCACCTCTACAAGGGAGGTAAATGCGAACTAATACAGCCGAACCCATATCGAACTCAAAGGTGATCGCGAGATGGTTCGATGTATCGATAATTCGAAATACAAAATATGCGTACTTAAGGCCTAAATTGTCAGGCCTCAGAAATGGTTACAAGCACTAACATAACGATTTGCTCACAGTATAATAAAGAACAAGGTGTGAACTGCAAGTTACTGCACCTTATTTCACATGAAAATAGTCTTTAAGCTTGCCTTGCTTTTTGCGCATCGTCAAGTTTCAGTCATCGTCAAAACTGTCTCTGGAGCTTTCCGAATAAGCGAATTCAGCTCCTATGGCCACAACAGTGTTCACTGACGCAGATCACTGATCCAAGCTTTGTAGCGCGTCAAAAGTTTGGTTAGCGGCGGAAACCATGGCGTCGGCATATTCACAACAGCACAGGTACTCTTCCACGACACCGGACACTGTAGCCATGATCTCATCATCGATGCAGTCAGAAACAGCTACGCCGTCATCTGTACTGATGAAGTCGCTCACTGTCCAAGATGGTGCTCGGAAACGCTGATAAGTCGCAGAAATCACTGAGGCACCACACGGCATTGTGAGTGATCATGACGCACCAGACGTCACCTGGTCCGCAAGAAAAGTTCACGACAGTGCTTTACTTGACATTGCTCCAAGCACCAGTCATAACTTCTATTGTTGTGAACAGAACAGAACAGAACAGAAGGTTTTATTGCGCTAAATGAAGAAGAATACATGTGCATGATATACAGAAAGAGGTCCTATAGTCAGAGACTGCAGGGGGACCTCTTGTACAATGTAGAATTGAGAATGATTGTGATGTACATAGCAGGGAGACAGAGCTACAGTAAAATGCAATTGAAACAAATAAAGTAAGAATATACTCCTGTAATCTCACACAAACAATTTAAAAGTAAGAATAACGTGCTAACTTCAATGACAAATGATTACAGAACGCAACTCACAATGAACAGGAATCAATTAAGAAACAGCAAAACAGGCTAGTTAGTTGACATGATATGATTTTTTAACTTCGATTTAATTACCTTCAGGGAACGGTATACTTTAATGTCGGGAGGCAAACTATTCCAAAAAGAAATTCCGGAAAAATGAATGGTTTGTTTGCCATAATTGGTGCGAACTTTTGGCAGTAGAAAGTTATTGTTAAGGGCAAACCTTGTGACATTGTTATTTGAGAGAATGGTAGTGAAATGTGGAAGTTGGTTATTTATAGTTCTATACATGTAAATACCAAGGTTATATTTAACTAGCTCAGATACAGTTAATATATTGTTTTCGTGAAGTAGTGACTTAGCGTTAGAGAGATAAGGGCTTGATGTGAGAATTCTTATCGCTTGGTTTTGAATTGTCTGAACTGAGGTAAGATGAGTGGTGTATGTGTTGCCCCATGAAGTAATACAGTAAGAAATGTGCGAATGAACAAAAGAGAAATACAGTGACATAAGTATTGATGGATTGAAATAAAGACGAGATTTAATCAGTAGTCGAATGCCATACGTCATTTTTTTTCCTAATATATGCAACATGACGGTGGTATTTCAAGTTACTGTCGAGTTCAACGCCTAGGAATCTACAGCAGTCGCTCACAGGGATGTCATTTCGCGCAATTATAACAAGAGGGATAGAAGGCAAGGGTTTTTGTGGTGAAGAGAAGACAACAAATTTTGTCTTAGACGTGTTAATTTCTAACATGTTATTACTGCGCCACCGAACGAGCTGTGCCAGATCAAAGTTTAGTTTTCCAGTTAAGGATGTAATACTGCTATCGGAGTTAAAAATTGTGGTGTCGTCGGCGTATAATATACAACTGCGGTTCAATGCTCTGTTCAACTCCCGAATGAGGATTTATCAGGAACAGGACGAGAAGTACACAAGTCCAGAAGGTGCAAAAGACAACGTCGAGTTCCCACTATCGATGTGGAGCTGGCAGCTTCTGCTTTCAGCTGCTTTGATGCGAAAAGCTAGAAAAAGCGTAGCCTTCAAGACGTTCATTTTAAACCTGAGAACACCAACAATACGTCACGAGGTTGCACATCTCGAAGGCCATGCTTTTGAGGCTCATGTTCCATTATGCGCTAACAAAGAACGAAAGGAATACCAACATTTTAGCATAATCGCGGAGTCATTCTTATTCTCGTGTCCTCAGCAATCGGTCTTTTTAAAAAACACCATGCCTGCGTGTTAAGACCAGCAGATCGGGCATCAAACATACTCGCAAGCGCTGCGCAAAGAACCAGATCAGTACGACAGAGTAACACCGTCTTTTCGTCACCTGCACACGCAAAGGGACCAAAACTTGTTTGAATACGGTTAAAAATTGATCATTATTTGCTAGTAAAAGTGCACTTTTAGAGTTTCGATGTGGCGCAGCGTTCGATACATCGGATGTCCTACTGTGCGGGAGTTTGATATACGGGTGCACTGTTCCTATACTTCTGATGAGAAATTCAAGGGGATTTCTCAGCTGTTGGATATAGCTAATAATTTGATACACCAGAGTTTGATATATCCAGGATTGACTCTACAGTCGAATACTGCCATGGCAATGATATTTTTTTTTCAAACTTCAAAAAGTTTTCTATTCAGTATTGTACCTACTAGTAATGAAAACTTGTCGGATTTGTAACCAAAGGCAAGTTGTAGGTCTGGCAAAAAAAGAATAGGGTTCTCACAACATCGGCTTTCCCTGCTTCACTCAAGCGCGCAGCAGACTTTCTTTTCAATGAGAGCCTTCGGTGACTGTGACAGCGACACGCCTTGAATAGGCCGCCCCCTTCGAACTTTGGATAGGCGCCCCCAGTTGCTTTTGAAGGCTTTCATTCATCAAGTGGATGCATGACTTGCAGAGGGTATTAGACAAAAAAAATAAAGGACAGCGTTACTTTTTACAAGCTTTGAGTGCAGAGAAGGGCTCATTAGGAACAGCTTGTTCGCTCTGAGCTCATAAAGCCAATGCATGTGCTCATTCTTAAAATGCAGCCTTAAATCTAAAAACCTAATGTTGTGCTGTATGAGAAATGCCATGATGAGAATTGCAAAAGAAAAAGCTCCACAAAGGAAAGTGGCTTGTATTCGTAAATTTTTCCAAAATTCAAAAAAAGCAGGGCAGTGGTTTGTAGTCAAGGTTCTGTTCTCTGTGCCGAATAATATTTTGAGATTGTGCAAGATTCACTGTCTGGCTAGAGGCTGAACCCTTTTTACTCCATCAAACATCGGGATGCTCCTGCACTAAAGGCACAAAATTTCTCAATCACGTGGAAGGCATTACGTCAGGATTTGTCATGTAGTCACCGTCTATCATAAAAATTGGTGTGCCTCACAGTGGGTAAAACCCACCACGGTTAAACCTCATTAATACGTACCTGTTGGGAATAAACATTAACCACCAAGTACAAATTTGCAACTCCCAACATGTGCCATTGTGGCTAACAAAGGAATAAATGCAGTGGCAGAGCAAATATTCGCCCAGAAATTGGGCTACAGGCGGCAGCCTGTAGCCCAATTGATTGAAGCGGTATCATTATTCCAGCTTATTTCCGGGAAATCAAAATCCCCCAAAAGCAGGACATCTGCGTTGGAGTGTTTTTTTGCTAAGCTAGTATACGATGTTATTAAGTTCCCGTGCGAAATGAGGAATGTTATGTGGCGGCCTGTAGCAAACGCCCAAAAGGACTCTCTGCGGTGACGCGCGACAGATTATTCATATCATTTCTAAGTTAGTTTCAATGGTAACAAGAGAGCAAGATAAATCCTGATGCACGGCAATAAGCACACCACCACCTCGTGAGGCCTTGTGATCCTTCCGATAAAGACAGAAGTTCGGCAGATCTGCAAGTACCTGGGTATCGGTAATAACATCAGTCAACTATGTTTCAGTTATTATTAGTAAATTGCTGTTGGACGACAATACAAGACTAGACATTATATCGCGTTAAGGGATGAAACTTCGTGCGATGGCATAGATCACGGAAAGGCAAAGGTTAGCTCGTTCCGGTACCATAGCTCGGGGGCGTGACTTGCGGCCAGGCAATTGCTATTGCATCTCTCTTACACTCTTTGTACGCTCATCATAAGCATAGCGCTCACTACCCATTAAAAGGGTTTTAAAGCGCAGAGAATAAGGTGCAGATTTGCTTTTTGCAAAAGCAACTATGTGTTTGCGGGCAGTTTGGACATCACGTGTGAAATCTTCGCCAACACTGAAGCCCGTCCCTTTGAACTTGCACCCGTTGGAAAGGACTTGTTCTTTTGTTTTGGGAAAAGAGAATTTAACTATTATGGGGCGGTTTCGACCAATTGTATGGTTACCCAAGCGATGCGCGCGCTCAATTTATTTCGCATCAAGCGCAATGTTCAGATGTTTGTTACAGTGATCTATGATTATATTCTCTGAAAGCGCGAACGACTCTGATCCCGAAGACTCAGGAATATCATAAAAAAAGTAGATTGTTACGCCTGGAATGGTTTTTGGCATCATCAATGCGCGTTTCTAGCCTGTGGATTGTCTGTGCTGCGCAAGAAGTAACACTTTGCATATTTTCTATATCAGAACGCAAGAGGGCTAGATTTTTGGTAGTGCCTTTCAAGGTTAGTCATACGCACGCTCAGATCAGTTATAGCTTTGTCGGTTGTTTTCATCTGAGACTTCAGGTCTTTAATCTCCGTAATTAGTTGTGTTTGACCTGCAGACAATTTCCTAAATTTGTTTGATACAGCTTGATTATCAGGTCCGGGGTTTGTTTCGATGTCACCCGCCAACAATAGCAACGAGCGAATAACATCACAGCTCTGAACAACAATAGAAAGGTAGCAATGCGGGCCTGGCAGCTGCAGCAGGAAGTAGTTACTTGACCGCTTAGTAAAAAGACAGTCTGATTTACCAACCTGCATGGCGAACATGAGTGGATTAGCCTGCTGTGTTGACGCACAGCAGCCAGGCCCACAAAGCTTCTCTGGCCGCGCTTGCTCCTTTATAGCTTGCTGAGTTGATGTCTGTGGCAGTCCGTATTCCAGCCACGCATCGAGTGATGTCAGCAGGGTTGATGGGGTACAGTTCAGATGAGCAGCCGGATTCAGCAACAGTGCCGGCGACGTGGGTGTGATGCAGGAATCTATCGGATGGCCGAAAACAGCGTCATCGTCGTTGGCGTACCAGGAAAGATGCGGTTGGGCTATTTCGGCAGAAGCAGCAGTCAGGGCAGGAAGCAAAACGCGGACGATCACGTGAAGTGACAACTGCATGGCGAGCATGAGCGGATTAGCCTGCTGTGTTGACGCACAGCAGCCGGGCCCTTTTTCTTGCTTTTTTTGTAGCCCACATTCTATGTTGATTTCCATGGAAGACTCGCCTATGGCAATAGTGCTCCAAATGTCCAGCGGAACATCCTTTGCACAGTTGCGATTTTGATGTTGTTTAGGAGCTGCGCAGAATGCAAAAAGAGACTCACATTGAAATTCATTACTACTGCTGCAGCAAGTGCTGCTAGTAGCTGGTTTGAACTCTGCACGCAAGAATATTGAATTGGTACCTATATTGTTGGTCTTGACGCTTTGAGAGCTTTTGATACCCGGACAAAACATGAGCATCTAGAGTACTTGAACTGCAAGAACACCCTTGATAAGTGCCGATAAGCAGACCACCAACAGTTATCACATAGATAAAGAGGCACTGTTTTTGTCACCATGGCTCATTCATTCTGTTTTGCATAAGCTAGTTGCAATAGACGTCAGTGTCACGAGTTTTATTTTTGGAGAAATCGCGTGTATTTCCAGTCCTTAAAGTGTATAAACATGAGAGAGCAGAGAGCCTGTCCTGTGCCTTTTTTTCTCTCTTTTTTCCATTTTCTTTTAACGCATGAAGTGCAGGAAAACTAGATTTTCCAACTATTCCAGCTTTCCATTGTAAACTACTGTATGAACACCCGAGGCACTTTATTTTAATGGATGCCAACATAATCTTCCGCATATAGGGAGATTGTGTGTGTGCAGTGTCCATAATTGAATATGACTGAATGTGTCACGTATGAGTTCTTTTATTTCTTTACTTTTTTCACTCGTGATGCGAATGTTATTGTGAGAAAATCCATAAACAAGGGTGGTGTCGAGCTGACATTTCAGCAAGTGGAGTTGTCTTCCTCAAGGCTAGAACACAACTGATTTCTTTAATTCCAGCGTGTCTACGTTTCGTACCCGCTCCTACATTCTAACAGAGCAGGGGGAGAGGGCAACATTGGATATGCGGGTGTGAGAGAGCGGGGTTTGAAAAATTGTGTGAGTAAAGAGGGAACAGTTGTGAATAAAAAGAACATAGGACAGCGACGGGGTGATATAATGCACACGTGTCGCTGAATCCCGGTTGTCAGACGTTAACGGTAGATTTGAAAGCTAAAGACGGAGGGCTTAACCCGCATTGGTCTTCTTTGCGTATGTATCACACTAAATGGATATAAGAGCCCCTTTAAAAATGTTTATACCTACTGGACGGAGTGTGTGAAACTTGGGAATAAGCCATGACTCTGTACATTTTTGGTCTGCTGCGGACCGAAAGTTTGATTGGAGTATGTAGAGTCATTCAAGTGATGTTGTGCTACATTTAAAATTCTGAGTCGCTGATTTGGTAGCAGAACATTTTAATGTAGCAGAACACGGCTATACTAACGAAAATAATAAATAAATATTTCTGCGCAGGTGTTCAAGCCTGAAATCCAGGGAGTGATGGAGTTTTTCAAGCCGAGTTGCATCGTGCTGCAGTGTGGGGCCGACTCGTTCGCAGGCGACCGGCTGGGCTGCTTCAACCTGAGCATACGCGGCCACGGCGAGTGTGTGAAGTTCATTCGCGAGTTAGGCCTGCCGCTGCTGGTGCTTGGTGGTGGCGGATACACGGTGCGCAACGTGGCACGTGCCTGGACATACGAGACGTCCCTCCTGTTGGACAAGCCAGTCAGCTCGGAGATTCCCTACAATGAATACTTCGAGTACTTTGCCCCCGAATTTACTCTGCACCCGGAAGTGGTCACTCGGCAGGTGAGTGGTCTTGCAGGATGGGGCTTGAGCTCCAAGGGCTGCTAAAGCCCCTGGTTCATCAGAAGGCTCCAGCGGCAGCCGCCGTTCACAGTATCTACCGTTCTGTGCACAACACAGTTCAGAGTTGTTAATACTCTCGAAGGAATCCACAAAAGCATAGAAATATTACTGGGAAGAATCGGAGGTCAACAGGTAGGCAGTTTGATCCCGCTCCTGCATCGACCTTCTGCCTCTCAGTTTTACCTATTTTCACGTTTTACTAGCTTTCTTCGAATGCCTATCGTATGGCAGTACACTCGAAGCTTAGTATAACAAAATCACATCTATCACGAAAACGCTTGATTATGTCTCAAAATTGTTATAAAGGTATTTTCGTCACACTTTATCTATGACAAAACTATTCTTCATTTACGTCATTATAACCAATATTTCTTTATAACCAGTGCTCTTTATATTGAAGTTTGAGCACCACACTGCTTGTTGAATGTATAATACAATGTGCAGTGGTGTGATAGCTGCATCATTTGCATACCTACCAACTTTCCAGATTGTATGAATGCTTGCTCGAACCTCCCAAAAAGCGGCCGCCATAGCTGATCCATATTTTTTATTCGCACGCTTTCGTCAACCTTTCCAGCTGCCACAGTTGAGGTGCTGTGAAAGTGCACACTTCACTACACTTCTATTGTTCATTTCAATTTTTAACCATACTGTCGAGTACCGCTAAGCATATTCTATAGTACTGCTCATCTGAGTCAAGGCCGGCAACCGTGAGATGTGCTCACCACCGTACCGAAGGGGGTAAGGTACTGCAGCTCCTGCGTTACCTTTTGTGTCTCTACCCCTTCATTTCACACCCTAGACCTGCGATGCGTCACTTCTGTTTTTTATGTGGTTGTGTGGGTTGCGTGTTTCCCCAAGTTCAATTGGAAGTTCGATGGCGGTGTCAAAGAAAGAAGTATTTGCAAGTGTCTCTAGACTCACACACAGTGGAGTTTTGATGCTTCATGACTCAATGGAAAGGTCACAAGTATATAGATTCTGTACCATGTGCACCTGTAACGCAAGCATTTCACACGCTGGCAACGCCAAGATAAAGGTGCACATCGCTTCACAGCAGCGTCAGAACTATGTTTGTGCTGTGAAAGGGCAGCGTAACATAGGAAGTTTGTTCAAGAAGAGCTGTGAAGACTGCGCAATCTGCGCAGAATTCCTATATATGAACGGGATTTATTGGGGAACACAACTTGCTGCTAAGTGGTGATTCATGATTATGCAAGACCGTTGTTTCGGAAAATGTTTCCGAAGTGCGAGGACACGAAGCGGTACGGGTTTGGACATGCAAGAGCAACTGCCATCATCGGGAAAACGTCTGCAGATGCCGAAAACACTATGGTGGAGGCTCTGAAACATTGTGCCTTCGCGATTGCAGTGGATGGAAGTAGCAACAGCGGGTTGCAAATATCTGTCTCGGTAATACCGCAGCTGCGGTCTCCCGAGTATTCATGCTCCTAGGTTGCCAGGTATGCTGTTGCGCCAAAAGACCAGCCCTGCTACATTCTCCTACATTTTCGCTATTTTGGTATAAAGCTTTGCCAAATATGGTATTTTCATATTTCAAAAATGAAACTAGTAATCGTTCGACATTAAACACTCAAGCATATGCCTGTCCTCACGTGCTCTCATCATGCTACAGTGGCTGTGAGAACACGTAGTGGTCGAATGTACATGCCTGTGCAGAGGTGCTAATCAGACTGCCTTTCTATTGTACCACTGAATGCAACGCCAGAAAAGTGAGCACTATGTGCACTATGACCAAAACACCCTTTTTGAAAGACTTTGCAGGTGCAACAAGTGACGAACAGGCAGCCATGCTGTTCCGAATATTGAGTAGTGTAGTTCGTTGGGAATTACTTTAAATTTGCAAATGTTGAAAAGCTAACGCTTAGAGACTGGCTGTGCCGACAAAACAAACACATAGAAAAAAACAGAAAAGTGTTGTAGCAGAAAGTCATCGACTAGCTATAGCAGACCGAATTTCTGCATGCTTTCGATTTTCAGGCACGATGCCAAAGGCAATGGCGGCCGCGAACCAGCACTAGGAGTGTTCCATTTGCATGTCCTCATTCTCGTTAATGATTTGAGTTGCTGCTTTTGTAATATGCAATTCGTTTCTATCCATTGACCCCTTTCAGAGCGAAGTTACTGCAAAGTTTTTCATTGACTGTTCACCAAACTGCACTTCTGTGGCTGCTATCGATGAGATAGTAGCGCGCTTATTGCTCCTTAGGCCTACCCTACAAGTACATAACTTGGCATGTCACATATAGACAACATAAGATCAGGCGGGGAAGAGGTCTCGCTCACGGGCTCCACCAAGGGTAGCAAGTTTGGGTTTGTGGTCGGGAGAACAGCTGCCACAACTACCGTATTTACTCGCAGAATCCTTGCACTTTTTTGCCGGAAAACCGATGTAAAGTTGGGGATGCGAGAGTTACGCTGGGAAAACTTTCCACGAAAACTTAGAGAGCGAAAAAGAAAACGAAGTGGCCGCCAATCGGGATTCTCACACCAGCAACTTACAGCAAGCTTTATGAAGTACTAATTAGAACTTACCTCAACAATAAAAGCAGAGGTTCAACACAAAGCAAGAATTATTTGAGACACAAAAAGTGGAAGCAAATAGTCGAGAATTAGAATACCTTACTCAAAGCTTGTGGGCATTGCGGGCATAGCAGTAGCGTTCGTCACTCAACAGGAGCCTTCAAAAAGTAAGCGTAGGACGTCAGTATTGGGCTGATGGCAATTTAAGAAAATCGTCTGCAGTTTTCTTCTGAAGAAATACAGTTTACCATCAATCGCAGTTTTAGGCACACGGCAGGCCCAACGCGCCTTTGTGGCTTTCAGCTGCTGTCACCAGTAGCGAACACAAAACTCGTAGGCTACGGTATGTTCGGCATTAGCCTGTCAAGCTTACACATCCGCCTGCAGATGCTCGCGCAGAAGAAGCCTGCATAGCAAAGCCTTTACATTTGCGGAGCAGCGCCCTCATTGATAATGGAATTAAAGTAACACATGTGTGCTTGTGTTCTACGATGATGTAACTACTTTCCAGACAAAACAAGAGAAAATCTGAGCAGTGCTACCATGCACGTGATGTGGGCATGGGCATTTGTTTGGTGCTTAGTGTACGCATAGAACGTCTGGCAAGTGGTTGAAGCGAAATGTTTTATGGCGCCTAGACAACCCTTCTTCGTACAACGCGCCCATGTCACATTCTGTCTTTTTCTTTAGCGGCGAAGCTGTTCTAGCTTGTTGTCGTGACACAAAACTATCATCATCACAAACCAGCACGAGCTCAGTTCCTGCTCCTCTGAAGTCATTTGTGCCGTACGCACGTATCGTGGATTAGCCTCAATTAGGTTTAACAGCAACTGAGCAAGACCTGTGGTTGTGCTAACGTGGGGTAAAGCCTCTGAATAAAATGAAAGTAACGCCAACTCTTCCTCTTACACCGGCGTTTTCTTTCGACCGTGGCTCCACCTATGCAGCGCCTAGCTAGCCGACGCTGTCTGTCGAACTCGTTGCCGTAAATTACTCGCTCTTGTCAGCTGCTATTTCAATGAGATGAAGAAATGTGATGTTATTACTCACTGCTTAAGCACAATGAGAGGACAACATCAGGCAGGAAAACCTTTATTGGCAAGTGTGCTTGGACCTCCTCACCCCAGCAAGCTGCAATGCCAGGTGAGAAGAAATGTTGCGCATGGGTGGCTTTGCTATTCGTGACAAAAAACTACCGCGCGCCACGGCAGCCTTTATCAGACTGCTACAGATACCTTTCGAGGAGGTGACGCGAAGAGAAAAAGGCTTGCTCGAAGCAGTTGGCGCTGCAAAGAAAATAGGAATATACATTGAAATCGAGGTAGAACGAACACCACATTAACAAACCTTCCAAATTAACGAACTTTTAAAAAATCCCATACTGACTACTAATAGAGTTAGTGTAAAATTATTTCCTTGCTACGTACTTCAAAACAAGGAGCGCTAGTTTCGTTTCGTGTTATATTTTAACAATGCCTCAGTACTACGAACTCGTGTTCTGAAATCTGTCGTGGCCACCGGAGTGGTACGCAAGCAGACAGCGAACGAACGCCTTGCTTTTCGGAAGACGCGTGGTGGTGCAGAGGGTGGGGTGGGGGGGAACGAAAGAAGGACTTTTTTTCTTTTTGTTCAAACGCCGACGCTGCAGGTTTACAAGCGCACTGGCGAGGGGCAAGGGCAACACGAGAGCTCAAAGTCAGCATGGCAGTGTGGAAGTTGCAGAGCAGGAAACATGGGCGCGGAAAACCTGAGACACCAAGGGAGAAGAAAACGAAACACGAGGAATTTTCTTTTTTAGCTATATTTTCTTTCTTCGAAAGAGACAAGGGGCCCATATGAAAGTCCAGAATGAGACACTGAATGAATCAGCAGTGCAAGAAAGAATAGCATCCTTCGCTGAAAAGCAGCAACTGGCTGTGAAGACCTGCTTTCTTGCTGCCCAACGACAATCTGTGAAAGGCATGTCGTACGATGAGAACTGGATAGTTGAGTGCCTTTGATGCGAATGCGCAGCCTGAGAGTCTATGAGCATCTGCACAAGGAAAATATATTCGTTTTGCTGAGGTGAGGTTGCTTGCAAAAATACCTGAAGTGGTTTAAAGGCAGTTTTCGACTTAATCAAGATATATTTTCTGCCTTGAAAGAAAAAACCAGGAAGATGGATTCCTTCCGTCAGCTCCGGATGAAATATCTCTTTGCGATTGACAATTATGCCACATGATCTGATTACCTCAGCACATATAGCAGTAAACCCTTATCATGATGCTGCATCATACTGAGTGTGATATGTCGCTAATAAAATAAAATATCACCACGACTGAGTGGTGCAAATGGCAGTTGATTAGATTGAGGTCGAGTAAAATCACTGCTTTGGAAACAACGCAAAACTGCCGGGACGAAGGTTTAAAAAAAAGGCAAGCTCTGTCTAATGTGGCGTAGTTTTTAAAGCAAGTACTAAGTAGCAGCAAACTGCGATGACACCCTGTATTGAGAAAATTTGACTGCGAACGTTCTCGTTTAGCTAACGAAAAATTGGTGGTCTTTGTTCGC
Source organism: Rhipicephalus annulatus (assembly GCA_013436015.1). NCBI lineage: Eukaryota > Metazoa > Arthropoda > Arachnida > Ixodida > Ixodidae > Rhipicephalus > Rhipicephalus annulatus. The sequence goes on from WOVY01004704.1 coordinate 83,173, forward strand.
TACGAAATTGCCGTGGGCCAATGTTGCGGCACAGTTTCTCGCATCTAATGCGTCAGGCCTAGCGTATTATTTTCAAATGGCAGCTTAAGTGGGCCATTGCAGATTCAATGTACAGTCGAAACCCGCAATAATGAAATCGCCGGGAAAACTGAAAAATTTTGTTTTCACCATAATTTCGTTGCCGCGAGTATAAAACCACAAAAATAGTGATACGGCCAGCAGAACAAAAATTTATTGCCAGAAGTCGGTCAACTTACTTTGCCGACCCTCGCCATGCAACATCTTCAAAGCTCTCCCTTCGCACTGGAAGAAGTGGTCCTTTGCGAAGTCGTCGTCATGTGCGCCGAAGAAGGAGCAAAGAGTTTTCTAGCGCATCCAAAACAACCCGCGGGTTGGGTTCCTCTGCGTACGCCTCTTCTTGGTTCTCAGTGTCGTCAGCTTCGCACACGCTTTCGATAATGGCCTCGATGGTCACTTCCTCGTACACGACTACGTCGTCATCGGCGCGAACGAACGCATCAACGGTGAGTTAATCTGGGATGTCGATGGCTCGAAGTTCCCCCCAGGTGTTGGTCAGTGATTAGCAGGTCAAGATTAGTAATTTTTTTCACGCAAATAAATCATTAGGTTGCAGCGTGTGTGCGCAATTAGTTGTCTTTCTTGAATACGCCTATTGTAGGTGATGATCCGCTATAGGTAAGCTCTCGGGGCTTCTATTTTTCTATATTGAATTTTTTATATCATGAACTGATTCGCGATCCCCTTCGAGTTCAATATATCCATGTTAGACTGTACAACACAAATTTTGTCTCACCGAAATTTTTTTCGCGCCCCGTCAATTTGGATATAGCGGGGTTCAACTTTAGTGAGTAGCTCAGTTTGTAGAGCATCTGACGTGTTAATCCAAGGTCTTAGGTTCGGTTTCTGCCCACAGCAAGTTATCTTTATGTCCACTTTTCTTTCCTCACATTTACATTACAATTACTTCTAATAACACCTACCATACTTTCTTTGGCATTACTGTCTGTTATATCTTAATAATATTGTGTCTAACAAAACAAAACAAGCCCTTTGCAGCTCACGTCACTGTGAACCGACGGCATGCCCCACTCGTGGTTGAACCTGCTTCGCCTGTGGCCGCTGTGGCCCCTTCATGCGAGTGTGTAGTACTCCGTGGTGTAGTAGCTCACGCAGAGCACGAGGACAACGCCCGGCTTGCATCCAAGAAGTACTGTATCCTCCCTTCCTTAAGCGCATCAGTCATGAAAAAAAGCTCATCTTATATTGCACGAAAATCAATGCAGCCTTAGCGCTTGCAGCATTGTGATGCCTGCTGAACAGGAAATAAAGTGGACAGTATAGTTCTTTGTTCAACGATGTTTAACTGCAATAATGGCATGTGTTTATTTGAAGTGGTGTAAGAAAAAAAGCTTCAAAAGCACATTTTAAATGTAGATTTTTTTAAGGCAGGACAAGTCTTTGTTCTACCTGAAAATTTAATTAGAGGATATTTGAAGGTTCTTAATGAGAATTTATATTCCGAATGATTTAGTAGCCATGGTTATTGGTGGTTTAAAAAATAATTTTTGGTACTTCTTCTTAGGCATGTTGACCGAAAATGAAAGCATATCTACGTAATCTGTGAGTTTTTCTCAAATCTGCATTTCTGGAGAATAGTGTGTCTTTTTTTAAAAAACGATGGGACGCAAGCAAACAAATATTCACGCGCATGTTCGACATTTCCCTTTACATTATGGGTACTAGTAGCAACTGCCTTGGTGAAATTCTATTTTTAGCATAAAAACAGTCATAAGCAGCAATTTTCGTTCAAGGCGAGATGCAAAAACATAGGATATCTAGCTCTTGTGTTATGCTCCCAATTTCAAGTTTTATTTCAGTGAAGCTTTTGTAACTTTATTTGTCCACAACCCCAGTGCTCTGCAGACAGTAGATCTCCACAAGAATTTACAAGTCAGGGATTGCAAAAAAAAACACTAAATACAATTTGAAGTACTTTAGGCTCCCCTGCAAGGCGACCTCTATCTATAACATTTTGCTAAATAATAAAGCCATAGTTTTTGTTACCCTTGCTGCATGGTAGAATTTTCAAGGCAGCGTAATTTACTCGCGTAATCCTCGCACTCGTATAATTCTCGCACCCCCCCCCCCACATCGCCCAACAAAAATCAGATTTCTTTTTTTCCTCGAGTAATTATCGCGCCCCCGAAAACTGCTGCAATAATGTCGTCTTCTCTTTGCAGCCACTGATGATGATGGATGGATGGATGGATGGATGGATGGATGGATGGATGGATGGATGGATGGATGGATGGATGGATGGATGGATGGATGGATGGATGGATGGATGATGGATGGATGGATGGATGGATGGATGGATGGATGGATGGATGGATGGATGGATGGAAGGAAGGACGGACGGACGGACGGACGGACGGACGGACGAACGGACGGACGGACGGACGGACGGATGGATGGATGGATGGATGGATGGATGGATGGATGGATGGATGGATGGATGGATGGATGGATGGATGGATGGATGGATGGATGGATGGATGGATGGATATGGCTGTACTCTTTAAATCAGGCGGTGGCTAGCGCCACCAAGCCGTAATACTTAAAGAACCAAAAACTAGATTTTTTTTTCCTTGAATAGTGAGGTCGAGGATTCGCACTTTGCAGTGAAAGGTTTAATTTTCACTCGTGCCTTGACTTTAGCCACCAATGAGATAACCTCCTTCTAGTTAATTCTACCCGCATAAAGTCTATTTAGCCCTCCCTGGCCCTAAACCCCAGTGCTTTGAAAAAACTCTGCGCCATCATCCTGAACTGTAGGGTGAAGCCCTTTACAGAACATTATCAAGTGTTCGACAGTTTCTTCCTTCCTCTCCACACGCACTGCATACCGTGTCTACCCCTTTGTATTTAACCCGATATGTCTTGGTTCGAAATACTCCCCGTCACGGTGGAAGAATAATAAGAGGTATGTGAACGAAGGCCGTGAGGGCGCCGACGGTTCAGTCGCGCTTCCGCTCCTTCCGGCCGGTGGCTGCACTTGTGTCGGGGCCATTTATTTATTTATTGATTCCTCAAAGGTCCCATAGGGACATTACTTGAGGGGTGGGCATGACACGGCACTTGAAAGAAGGGTAACAACATGGTAACGGCAACAGACTATGTACAGAAGTTATGGCGGCACTTCTATATAAGGGGTTCGGCACAATACTAGGAAGGAGGGTTACAATATCGTAGCGACAGCAACAGAATGGGTACATTAATTATGGGGGCACTACAATGGCGTGTTTGAAACGAGATTGGTCCATGATGGTAGCAACTTCAGCAGGTAGGTCATTCCAGGTCTCGGGATGTGCGCATGAAAAATGATTGTTGGAATGTATTAGTATGGGCACGTTCCGGATAGACTGCGTTGGCGTGGCTAGTACGGGAAATACTGTGGGCTAGTCCGATGTACTGATTTCTGAGTTGTTGCGAGTGGAAGAATTTGTGGTAAAGACACAGTCGAGCTATTTTGCGGCGAGATTGAAGTGAAGGAAGGTTAAGGTCTGCTTTTAACGCTGAAACACTTGAATAATGAGAGTAATCAGACAAAACAAATCGATCCCCGCGATTTTGGACAGATTCCAGGGTGTTGATCAAATACGTTTGGTAAGGATCGAAGATAGCGTTTGCATATTCTAATTTTGGCCGCACGAAAGTTTCGTATGCAAGTAATTTTATTGAGGGAGGGGTTAGGCCAAGATTACGGCGCAGGTAGCCAAGAGCACGGTGAGCTGAGTTCGTTATGTGGTTAATGTGACAAGACCAGTTTAAGTCGTGGGATATATGGACACCTAAGTATTTAACCAAGTCGGCAGAATCAATAGCAATATTGTTAATAGTATACTTAGGCTGCACAAAATTGTAGCGGCGGTGGAAAGAAACGTGCACAGTCTTTCGGACATTTAACGACATCAGCCAGTTATTGCACCAAACCTGTACGCGAAATAAGTCTTCTTGTAGCGCGGATATGTCACAGTTGCTACTTATAGAGCGATAAATGACGCAGTCGTCTGCGAAAAGACGGACGTTCGATGTAAGATATGTGGGGAGATCATTTATATATATGAGAAAAAGAAGTGGCCCCAGAACGTTTCCTTGTGGAACACCGGAGAGCACGTGCGTGAGTGATGATGTATGCGAATTGACGTGGACAAATTGCTGGCGGTCATTTAGAAATGCGCTTATCCAGTTCAACACAAATGGGTCCAAATTAAGGCGAGACAATTTTAGCAGTAGGCGATTGTGTGGGACTTTATCAAATGCTTTTTCAAAATCAATAAAGATTGCATCAGTTGGAATGTTGCGGTCTAGGCATGAATGTACGTCATGAAGAAACGTGGAAAGCTGAGTGTCACGGGAATGATCTTTACGGAAACCATGCTGATTAGGATTGAAGAAATTAACGGAATGCAAGAATTTGGCAATGTGCGAATACAATACATGTTCCATAATTTTAGAGCAGACACTGGTAATTGAAATCAGTCGGGAATTATCGGGGCTCAAACGATTTCCCTTTTTAAATACTGGTATGACCTTGCCGATGCGCCAGTCATAGGGAACCGATCCTGTGTTCAGAGACTGTTGAAAAATTAGTGAGAGAAACAAGCTGCTCATGCGTTTGGTGTTTTTTAGTACTTTAGCATTGATACCATCAATACCAACAGATGATGAATTTTTCAGCGAGTCAATTACTTTCACTATGCCTTTTGGTTCAAACATAATACTCGGCATGGGGGGGTTATCACAAGAAGGGACAGTAGGCAGGTCGTTCAAGGGTTCACGTGTAAAAACAGCGCTAAATGCGCTGTTTAATATATCTGGTACTTCACGGTCCGGAATAGGGAGTTCAGAGCTATCGCACAGGGAAACAGAGTTAGATGCACTGGGATTAATCGTTTTCCAGAAGCGCTTTGGATCAGTGCGTAGCATAGAGAGTAATGTGACAGAGAAGAAACTTTGTTTAGCGTGGGCGGCTGAGGATTTGTAATCGTTTTCAGCGGTGTAATATTTTTGCCAGGCTTGATTCGTGTTAGAATTTTTTAGCTGCCCGGAATAATCGCTTTTTCTTATTGTTTAAGCGTTTAAGGGATGTATTAAATCACGGAGAACTCGGGCGTTATGATATCGTTTTAGTAGGAATATAAAGGCGTATTAGGCGTTGCATCTCTGATTTAAAAAGAAGCCAGTTGGATTCAAGGGAACGCTGCGCAAAGCTGGCTGAAAAATTTTCAAAAATCGTTGATAAATCCCGGTTCATACTGCCGTAATCCCCTTTATCGTACAACGTAAGTGTTTTTCTGGTCTTTTTACTTGTGTGTAAACTGCATGAGAATGAGGCATGCACAACCAAATGATCACTCAGGCCACGCAGGTAGGTGATAGGGGAGAAGATCTCAGGGTGTGAAGTTAAAACAAGATCTAATATGTTAGACGAGTGGTCGGTAACACGTGTGGGCTGAGAGACCAGTTGGGACAATCCGAAGGTGAGGCAAGTGTTGATGAACTCGCCAGGGGGGGGGGGGTATTTTTTGATGACATAGAAGCAGTATCAGACCAATTTATACTAGGGAAATTAAAGTCGCCAAATAACAATATAGGACTGTTTGGGTGGGTCGTTCTTAGTTGGTTCAAATTTTCGTGAAGCAGACGTGAAAAAGAACTGTCAGTACTAGGAGCGCGATAACAAACTCCGATCAAGATGCGCGGGTGGGATGCGTGGCAGCAGAGCCAAACAATTTCTAATGGCGATGCAATATTGATGCGCACGCAGCGTAGGTCCCGTTTCGTGGCTACAAGGACACCACCACCACGCAAGTTGTTATCCCTGTCCTTGCGAAATATGTCAAAGTCAGAGAGACAAGGCAATATTTCCGAATTATCGACTAACGAGTTAAGCCACGTTTCTGTTAGTAGGAAATATTTGAAGATGAAGAATTTATCAGGTCGCATAGCTTATCCCGCTTCGGAATGACACTCTGTATGTTGGTTAAAAATGATAAAGACTGATGAAAAGGACGTGACTCGCGTAGTTTATATCTTGGCTGCTATGAGTTCTTTTCGACAACCGTATTTGGAGCATGATCAAATACATAGGTTTTGTTGTTTACGGTCAGTGTTTCATGGCGTAACTTGAAGCTCGAGTTTTGAGTTTTCCCAAATTCAGTTAGGCGCTTACGGGCAAGGCGTGCACTAGAGGAGAGATCCTGAGAAATGCTGAAGACGGTGTCTTTGAGCTTACTGTTAAGTGATAGTATATGGTCCTTATCTTTAAAATGCGCGAATTTCACTATTATTGGTCTGCACTTTCCGGTGCGGAACGTACCTATGCGATGGGCCCTTTCAATGTCACGGGGTTGAACGATAGCTTGAAGGAGGCGATTGCAGTGCTCAATTACTATTTTTTCCGACTCTTCCCACGATTCGTTCTGGGCGTCCTGATGCCCATAAAAAACCAAGTTATTGCGCCTTGATCTGTTCTCTGCGTCATTGATTCGAGCAGTTATCAATTTTATATGTTGAGCATTGCCATCAGCATCCGACTGCAAGGCTGTCAGCAGCGGCCTCATAGTCTCTAGGGAAGCATGGTCTGACTCGATCTTATCTAGCCGTTCTTTCATCTCTCCGAAGGTCTTTCCATGCTCCACTAGTGTTGTCTGAATCGCTTTTAATTGCTCTAACATAACTGCCTGACCAGTTTGTGGTTCTTTAAGTACCTTGAGCATTTGCGACGAAACATCGGCAGAGCCAGAAGAGTGGGGGGAGTCAGGTCCAGGGTTGGTCTGTACATCGCCAGCTAACAAGAGAAGTTGCATAAGTGCGTTTGTACAGTCATAAGCAAAAGTACAAAACCAGTGTGGGCTCGGCAGCACAACTCAGGCACGGTAACCAGTTCGCTTAGTAAAAAGACTATAGCGGTTTGTTACCTGCACCAAGAAGAGGCAAGGAAGTTTAGCTCGGTCCATTGCGGTGCTGCCGAGCCCACGGGGCGCCGCGACGATCCGGGTGGGCTTTATGTTCAGGTTGAACGCATGCGCCGTGCCGGATGTCCCGGCTTCCAGATAGGTGCGGTATCGCCAAGATGTCACCAGATATGGCCAGTGGGAGTGAAGTGGCTGCGCAGAACTGGGTGCGCGGGGCTTTTCGGGGTCAGCAGCTGCCGCTTCGTCCGCCTTCCACATCGAAAGACGGCTCGTGAACGGCAGACCCAGGGTGTCGACCACGGCAGGGCAAGCGAGGTGCACTCCGGGACGTTCCGAGAGCTGTAGGCACCAAAATCCAAGAAACTGCATCAAGAAGAGGCAAGGAAGTTTAGCTCGGTCCATTGCGGTGCTGCCGAGCCCACTCTCGTAGCTGGGCTCAATGCATTGCCCGTGCCCATCGGGGCCGTGAAAGGCAAGTGCAGCAATCAAAAACTCAATCGATGGCTTGTGTAGACTGGGTGAGCAGTAATGTGTGTCTTTGCTCTATTCGATGGAGCATGAGAGATCGCCAGGAAACCTGTCTCTTACGCAACGCGGGCGTTTAAAGCGGGATGGTTACAATCAGCTTGCGCTACGTTATGTACACACGGCATGCGGCCGCTATTTTCGTTTAGCCTGCAACAGAAATATAGCAGTAGCGCAGGGGATTAAATCTAACACTGCTATACTGCACCTAAGAAGCAAGCACTACTGTTGCATTAAAATAGGAAGCTAATGATGACCCCCCACTGAAAACTCAAAAAATCACTTTTGCGACTGCATTTCTCCGCTAACCGCCACGGTAGCTTCATGGCTATGGCGTTGTGCTGCTGAGCCCACGGACGCGATTCCCCGCTGCTTTTATGATGGAAGTGAAAAGCAAGAACGCCCGTGTGTTCGACATTCCAGGCACGTTAACCATCCCCAGGTGGTCGAAATTAATACGAAGCTATCTTCCACTACGGTGCGCCTCATAACTCGGGTACTTTCGTCTTTCGGCGCCGTAGCCCCATAAAAGAACAATCATTTTCACTTTTTTATTAAAGACATCAGAATTTACACAATCATTTTCACTTTTTATTAAAGACATCAGAATATAAACGTTACAGCACAATGAACTAGAAAACACAAGAACTTCTACTCACGTCCTTCCCCTCTTTGTGGAAAAGAGGCGTGTAACAAACACTGCTTCAGCAATTGCACACAGTACAATCCACCAAGTCACGTCAGCTTGGCAAGCTTGTGCAGTTGCTGGGCTTTGTTATTCATTTGAAGTAGCCTCTGTTTGCAAAACTGCCTCGTTCTCATGGCAATGTAACCATGTAGCAAGGTAGCCATGATTTCTTCTTTGTTGTTTGCACAAGGAAATGAAAATTTTTGCTCTTCAAGAACACCCTCGACCGTGAGTTCATACACATTCTTGTCAGCCTCATGCCTATAAAAGTGGACTTCTGCGGGTTGAAGAAAGTGGAAAACATGACGCTTCGGGTGCAGAAGGCCACCTCTGGATTTGCACAAAACAAGAGCTCCTTCCGGTTGTTTGTGCACTTCACTTTCTTCAACCAGGCCTCCTCGACATACGAGGCAGACCGTGTTCCGAAGAAGTTTCCTACACATGAACTCTGCAAGGTAATAAACAATGCACTCAGAAGTCCCTGGGATTTCATAAACATGATCGAAAACATCCTCTCATTCCACTTCTGCTGAAACTAATCCATCTAGTTTTTCTTTCAGCTCCTTGATCTTTGTCGTCTGTGCACCAGCTTCTTGGAAAGCAAGCTTTAGGTCTGTCAGCGCTGGTGCACAGCATTCCTGGCTACCCTGAAGTTCGCAATTTCCAAATTTCGGTGGCTTCATTAGGCTATAGAAGGACAGCATATTATAAAGTTGAAAGAAAGCGGGCATAGAAGGGTGCTCATTCTGACCTCCTACATGGCGAATGATGCCAAAAAACCGCTCTAGCACATCCCGATTAAACTTCCCCGTCAAAACATGCTTAAAGCCGCAGCTTCTTAGGAGGTATCTTGACAGCTCCAGTGCTGAGAGGACTGTCACACGAAGGCCTTCAGCTGTCTGTTCAGTTAAGAAGCTTGCTCGGGCTATCTTGCCTGATGCGGCCTCCTTTTCCCACATATTTAGCCAATGGAGGAAGGAAGCAAGAACCCTTAAATCCTTGCTTCCGTTTTTAATTCCTTCCTTGGGATAGTTCCTGTTCAGAGCGTCAAAGAGGACATTGAACTTTTTTGTGAACTGCGCTGTCCCTTTAACATTTTGAAGGCCATCTGTTCCCATAGTTGAGTAGAATTCTAGGCCATCTGCTACGCTTCGGCTAAACATTTGTGTGGCCAGCTTCACACGCATCTTTTCAGTGTTTGTAGGGTTGATGTGCGCAAAAGTTATCTTAGGGCAGACACGCAGGTGGGCAGGTTGCTTACCATCCTCAACAAATAGCTTATCGTAATGGGCCCAATGAGCACGCTCACCATTAAAACAAAGCACCTTTTGGGCATGAAGACGATTACGCACACACTTCATCAGATGCGGCGCATCTGAAAATACATAAACACTAGGTGTGTTGTCTGTTGGGTGTACAAAGGAGTGCCTAGTTTGCTGCAGCGATCCACTTATTCCAAACTCCCTCCACATGGAGCGATTTGTGCTTGCACCGTCACACACCAGTGCATCCACGAAGGCACCAGCCTCCTCTAGCAGAAAAATCGCTTTCAGAACCAGCTGGGCGAGTGTTGTGCCCTTAGTGGGCCCTTTGCTTGCAAAAGCTGCAATTGGTTGAGAGTAATCGTCTCCAAACGCACGAAAAGCAAAAACAAGTCCGTGGTCGGCAAGTTCATTAGTGGTGCTGCCTTCAATGTCCCCAAAATCACTGTAGCCACTATAGGTCATTGTCTTGGAATGCACTCTCACTTCCTTGCGTACTTGCATTTCATCAAATACAAGGATACCGTGCCTCTGAAAATCGTTCTTCGTAGCCAACTTCTTCTTGAGGGCAGCGAAAAATGGGCTGTCAAATCCGCATTTTGCCCTAACCAAGCTCAAGTACCTCCGAATTGCTGTTACACATGGTAAAGGTAGCACATCATTGCCACGAAGGAAAGAGTATGCTGCAGGGCTGCGGATGTGATATAGGAGGCACATCAAAAGCCCGTCTTCTGTGTAACGCCGGCTTTTCCTATTCTGAAATCGGGCTGCTGAAATGCACTCTTTGACTGCGGTTAGTTGTGCGCTTGGAAGATTCATGTGACTAAGTTTGACATCAAGCTCTTCCTCGGAAAGCGTTTCAATGCGTTGACGAGCTTGGTTAAGTTCTGCAGAAAGGTTCTTGAACCTCTTGAGAAGGCGACTTTTCGATCTCTTCAAAACATGATTAGCACGTCGCAGGGCTGCTATCTTGTTTTTGTTTTGCTGCCATGGCAAAGTGCGCAAACCCTGAGACTTTCCTTTCCGTTTTTTCACCAGTTTTCTTTTTTGGTGTATCCGCAAGGTGTCTGAAAGGCTGGTGTATTTTTGGCAAATGGATGCGTCCGTGTTGAGTATGACTTGGCAGCTGTTGTGCCGCCATTTGTCGTACATGTCTACAAATGCACTTTTTGGCTCCACATCTGGATACTGAAGCGTACTTGGCCCTCCAACACAAAGCCTTATTTCTTCTACATGCTTCAGGAGGTCTCTGACATTTGCAACTGTGGATATGGGGCCTGAATGCTGAATCTTTTCTACCAGCACTGCCTTTCCTAGGAGCACCGTCTTCATGTTCATAATCGCGTCGATCGCCACAATTCTTGGTGCCGCCAATGATGATGTAAAGCTTGCGACTCCTGAAGAACACGACGCAGTTGCGCCTGGCTGGTCGACATGTGGTGCATTTGACGCACCTCCACCGGCGATTTTCACGCACTTTAACTGGGAAAAGACGACGCTTTTTGATTGGCCAAATTAATCCTGTGAAAACCCCATGTTTTCGATGGAAGGCAGGGCTCCAGTGGGCCATCAAACAACGTTCTGAAGGGCGAGGAAACAGCCTTCGTTGACAAATCTGGGGCACTTTGCTCACGCTCACCAGCAAAATGTGCGCTTTCATCGGGCTGCGCCGCGAAAAGTGGGCCGGAGCCGCATCCTCCGTACTCTGGGCTATGTAGATCATTCGGCTGTTCACAAAGCTTCTTCATTACAGGTGCCGCATTCTTCTTTTTCGCTGGTGGAACGGGCTGGAGAGGCTGTCGTTCTGCGGGTCGCTTCCTGCTTTTAGTCGTCTTAGAAAGGTACACGGGGCAATCAGGAAGCTTCGTTGGCACAGCGTCCTTTGAAAGTTCCGCACGTCGTGGTACGCTCATCAGGACGTGTCCCTTGTATTCGGCAGTCCATGTTTTCGATACCAGGTGCGGCTCAAAATGTCTTTCACACACGTTGTCCGTCGGTTGCAGCACCCGGTCTTTCCTTGGGATTGCATGGCGCCACACTTTCAGTCGTTCCTCTTCTTTCGGTGCTGAAAAGAAGGAAAACTTCTCGCGACAGGACTTATATCCTGTCGTGCAAAGAGGCACGAAACACTTTTTTCTCATCACGGAACTTCACTGAACACTTCGAACAAAAACACGGCACTCCATTCCGCTGAACATGCCCGTGAAACAAGTCGCTGTCGCAGCTTTCTTATGTTCCGAAGGCCACCGAATATGTGGCGCCATCTAGCGGAGCTCCTTAAAAGCACGACCAGGCTTCGCGCTCGCCACCCAATCGGCGAGCCGGCACTGTTAAGACACCTCTTATTCTTCCTCCGTGCTCCCCGTCCTGGCCTCAAATAGGATGGATGGGTGGATGTGGGTGTACCCTTTTGATCGGGTGGCGACTAACGCCACCTAGCCGTAATACTTAGTGAACTAACCATTAGACCTATCTTTTTTTCTTTAAATACTGAGGTTGAGGATTCGTAATTTGCAGTGAAGTGTTTATTTTCACTCGTGCCTTGACTTTAGCCACCAATCAGATAACCTCCTTCTAGTTAAGTCTACCCGCTTAAAATCTATTTTGCCCTCCCGGTCCCTAAACCCTAGTGCTTTGAAAAACTCTGCGCCATCATCCTGAACTATAGGGTGAAGCCCTTTACAGAACATTATCAAGTGTTCGGCAGTTTCTTCTTCCTCTCCACATGCACTGCATACTGTGTCTACCCCTTCGTATTTGGCCCGATATGTGTTGGTTCGCAATAGTCCCGTCCTGGCCTCAAAGAGTAGAGAACTACTGCGAGTATTATCATAGATCCTTTCCTTGGTGATTTCCTGCTTAAAACTTCGATAGATCTCTAGTGCGGACTTCTTAATCATGCCAATGTCCCACTTGTTAGTCTCCGTTTCCTTCACTTTCTTCTTAACCGATAGTTCTTTTTGGTTTGGCCACCTGCTGTTTTCTAAGTATTTACCAGTCAATTTCCTGGTTCGCTTCCTTCATTTTGTATCGAAATTCTTCATGTACAAGTAGCTGAAAACCTTCCTAGCCCAACGCTTCTCCCCCATTTCTCTCAATCGCTTCTCAAATAGCGCATGCCATCTGGCGCCATCTCTTAAGCTTCAAGCGAACTATTGCACAGAGATTCAATCTAAGCCAAGCCGAAGTGGCCAGTGCGCGTTGCGGCGTGTTTTGTATGTTGTGTCGGTAATCTTGTCACATTATGAGGTGATACTGAAGCTGTACGGCTGATTTCAAGTTGCAAGTGATAGATCATGTACTAAACAACGGTAACAGGGCCGCCGGTAGGTTCTTCGGAGTCTACGAGTTTTGTGACTGCTACTGGTGACGGCAGCTGAAAGCCACCAAAACGCGTTGGGCCTGCCGTGTGCCTAAAACTGGGATTGGTGGTAAACTTTATTTTCAGAAAGAAACTGCCGACGATTCTGTTAAATAGCCATCAGGCCAATACTAAAGAGTTTTATTGCTGGGTACCCAAGCGGCTTGCGTACCCAGGACGTTGGGGCGGTGGTAAATCGCATGCGCGAAACCCCAAACAGATGCGTCGCAAGATTGCTGGCGCGATGTGGCCATGCATCCGCGTGGCCATAAACAACGCTGCCACCACTGGCCTCCTAGCGGAGATAAGCTGCCCCGGCGCACATGCTGGCGCATCATGTTACCTTCACGGCGAGCAAAGCCGAGGCTGGCCAGAGCCACTGCTTTAATTTTGAAGTTTTAAGCGCAAATATTATAGTGGCTAGTCACTATACAAATAGCATGGCACAAAGGTGCGAATTCTCAGACAGCATGAATCGGCCGCCTTGTAAGGTCCACCTTTGCAAGAACTCACGGTATCCACACTGCGGATACTCTAGCCGTCGAGTTAAAATAAGCCAAAGTGCGAGCACTTTTAGCGATTACATAGTTTCAGCCAGATTACCAAAGCTAGAATGGCCTGGAACATGGAAACTAAATGTATGCCAGCCCCTGACCAGTTGAATAGGTGGCGCCATCTAGTGCGGCCAAGTGAAACAGACAACCACAACATTGTTATTTAAGAAACATTGTGCATTGTGCATCTGGTGCAAAAACTGTGCAGCGACAATATTACAAATTGGTAACCTTTTTAATCATTTTCACCTCAAAAACATTACGCGTAAGCTAACATATATATGACTGTGGTTGTATAAAGTGTCACAAAATGCCGATACTGTACACAATAAAAAAAGTGTCCTGATAACTATGTATGTTTATTTTAACATTTTAAATCATAAAAATAATTCAATAATACCTACGTGACAAGACGCTATGGCGCTGCGAGCACGTGTGACCTTCGTGCGGCTTGCGTTTGTGTGCGCGCCTCTATAAGGCATTCCAGTTGTGTATGGGTTGGGTACGCAGCGCCGCGCGCCCCCAAGACCGCAGCGCCCCAAGAGCTTGGGTACCCAGCACTGAAACTCTCTACTGACGTCCCACGCTTACCTTTTGAGGGTCCATGTTGTGCGACAAACGCTAACGCTACGCCCGCAACGTCCGCAAGCTTTGCGTATGGTATTCTAATTCTCGACTATATGCTTCCACTCTTTTGTGTCTCAAATAAAGCTTGTCTTGAGTTGAACCTCTGCTTTTATTGTTTAGGTAAGTTTTAATTAGTACTTCTTAAAGCTTGCTGTTAGTTGCTGGTGTGAGAATCCTGATTTGCGGCCACTTCGCTTTCTTTTTCGCTCTAAATGTTTTCGTAGAAAGTTCTCCCCGCGTAATTCTCGCACCCCCCAACTTTTCATCGGTTTTTGGCAAAAAAAAGTGCGAGGATCATGCGAGTAAATACGGTAGTTCCTGAACAAGATGAATCATATGTCATTAGCCTAGTCACTGTTCACAAAGACAGGCGCAGGGGCGTTTAGGTTGATGTAGTAGTTGATAGATATGTGGGGTTTAACGTCCCAAAACCACCATATGGTTATGAGAGACGCCGTAGTGGATGGCTCCGGAAACTTCGACCTACTGGGGTTCTTTAACGCACGCCCAAATCTGAGCACACGGGCCTGCAACGTTTCCGCCTCCATCGAAAATGCAGCCTCTGCAGCCAGGATTTGATCCCGCGACCTGCAGGTCAGCAGCATTGATGTAGGAGTCACGCTAGTCACCTAGAGCTCAGAACTGCGCGTCGCTAAGTTTTTGATCGTGACTGAATCAGCTGTGTCAATTATGAGGGAACAAGAATTTGGAAACATGTTCGAAGGGGTTAAGTTGATTAGCTCTGCTTCTACGTTCTTGGACTTCCTACGCCGGAAGATCTTCATACTGGGCCAGTTTAAAGCAAGCATCTCGTTTAAAGGGGAAACGGCCATGATAGCATTTCATGTCACCCCCGTAGGAACTTTTTTTTCCGAGTCTGGCCGCGGTGCTAGCTTTAGGGCTGCACAATGTAGGCAGGCAGCTACGCTGCCTGTGCATGGCCTCCGAAGCTTCAGAGACCATTAGTCAGAAAACAGCAACATCTGCGCGTACAGGCTGTGCAGTTACTGCAAGCTTGCTGATATGCCTGCTCTGTTATGAGCTAAGTCTTCACATTTGTATTCAGTGAGCCTTGGCCTGGCCAAAGGCATCCAGCATCAGGTCAAAATGAAGTTGTCCGTCTCTCCAGTAGTGCAGAAGCTGAGATGCCTCCCACTTTCATGCGCAAGCCAGTTAGTGACAAGCTTAGTGGCTACTCTCCGATGGTGTAATTAAAAGAGATAATACCTCTGAATGGATCTCTCCTATAGTTGTCATCCGCAACAAAGATGATAGCATCCGCCTATGCTTAGAGAGCCCAACAAAGCAATTTCTAGTGTAAAAGAGTGTGCTTCAAATTGTCATCTGCTCCAGCCGCATTTCAGCAACCCATGACTACAATCCTGCAGTGTTTTAAGGGGGTCCTCTGCTACATAGACAATATTATCATCTTTGGCAGGACAGAGTCGGAGCATGTGAGAAACCTGGAGCAAGTTCTGCTGCACATCTCCGAAGCTGGACTCACGATAATGATAGGTGCATTATTAATGCATCAGAGCTATTATTTCTTAGACATCATGTCAGCACAGAAGGAATAGCGCCCCTTCAAGCAAAAGTTGACACAATTGTACATGCTGCCACCCCAACAGTTGTGGGCATGCTGTGTTGATTTCTTGGTCTTACTGAGTATTATGCTAAGTTTATTCCCAACCTTGCCGAGAAGACAGAACCAGTGCACAGGCTACTTGGCAAGGTCGTTCATTTTGAATGAGACCTTTCAGCTGAAGAAATCATTACAAATGTATAGGAACTCCTTGCATCAAGAAAAGTAATACGAATGTTCGACCAAGCACTCCAGGTTATTGTAGCCACAGGTGGGTCTGCATATGGCCTGGGTGCAGTACTGCAACAAGCTATATGGCGCCAATAATAGCCTTAGGCTAAGGGGCCATATGGTGCTTGCAATCAATTTGTATTTATTTCATGCCAATAAACTTTAATCAATCAACTTGAGCCATCCATTCGAATTGTTTTATTCGCGTCAGGAACCTTCACAGAGACAGAACAAGAGTACTCGACAGAAAAACACGAGGCCCTGGCCTGCCGAAGGGCATGCGAGAAATGGCACATGTACCTCAGAGGGTGATCATTCACTTTGGTAACATATCGCCAGGTTCTCTAACACAAAGCACAGGGCAATGGCCACTTGGCATTGCAAGATGGACTGCTCGTTGCTGCATTACAACTTGGCTCTACAGTTCCGGCGTGCGGAACACAACAAAGTGGCAGATGCTTTGTCCCGGCTTCCGGTTCTAGGCACAGAATACGGCCTTAAGATTGAAGAAGAAATAGTGTCCACGGTAATGTTTTCAGTCCATATCGCTGACCTCGTTAGTGCCACAGCCAAGGATTGCAAGCTCCAGCAGGTTGCACAATTCGTTCAGGCTACATGGCCAATCAAGAAACGCGAGAGAAACTGTCAGCAGTGGACAGCCTATTGATGCACTCAGAATGCGTTGCAGTTTCAGCCAAGCTCACAGCTACATTCGTTCAACTAGCTCATGAATTGTACCCAAGATTGGTGAAGACAAAGTCTTTGCCGAAAATACTGGTGGCCAGGTGTGATCAACAGGTTGAGAGTGCTATCCACAGCTGCGCAACCTGCCAAGCTGCAGACAAGAGTCCACTGCAGACAAGAGTCCACTGCAGCCAGTACCTCTTCCTGACCGGTGTTGGAGCAAGATAGCTATTGATGTTGTTCGATCACTTGAGCGTGCATTAGCTGACTGTCATTTTGTCATCTGTGTAGTCGATTACTTCTCAAAGTGGCCGGAAATAGCATTCTGCCGTGAAATCTTCTGTTGAGCATTCCATTGGTTAGTGTCGGCAACGCGTTCGTAATGTTCAAGCCAATCTTCAACGTCTTCATGTGGGGCCCCACTTGAGCGAATAGGTACAAGTGGCGAAGAAGCATTACCTGGGCTGGATTAGAAATGGAGCTGCCTTGTATACCTTGCATCACCTGTGGCTGGGTGGTGCAGGCCATTGGATGAGGTACAAAATGCCTTGTAGAATGTCCCTCCAAGGAAGTCAGCTCAGGAGAGAGGCCTAGCAACCGCCGACTGAAGTGGTGCACTGGAGTCGGTAACAGGTGACTGCGTGTCGGGACTCAATGAACGGCTTTCATATGGGGTGTAGAGCATTGGCAGGCTTGCAGTCCAGCACCTCCACCAGTGTCACGGTTCGCCGTAAGCAGACCACCAAATGTTTAGTCCGAACTGACAGAGTGTTTTATTCAGCAGCAGAGAGCAACGACATAAACACAAACACGTAGTCTTCTTCGGTGAGTGTCCCTTTTCACAAGACTGTTGGCGTGCACATTGTCTTCGTTGTCTTTGTCTTCCCGTTTCGAGCGTGGCAATATATATATACATACACACACACACGAGTGTTCCCGGAATAAAGCAGTTTCTTTATGGCATAGGTTGAGTGTGTTTGTTGTCCTCAGTCGTGCCGTGTTGCCGACACTACAGTATTCACACCAATTTCTGGGAAATGCTGGAATTTGTGACCAAAATGAGTTCATGTGCCATTTTCAATGTTTTTACATCAGATGCAGAAGGATAAGTGGTTATGATAACACGAAGCCACACATTGGTATGTCGTGGTCAGATATTGCATGGGTGACATCGATTCTTATGTGGTTTATGCTCAAGTGGTTACTGAGATTAAAGGTTAGCATATGATCGTATAATATATCTGAAGGTGATGACGTATGTTAAAGGGATACTGAACAAAATTTTTGCCGCCAAGATATTCAGCCTAATTGAAATATGGGCCCTGGAATCGATAGAGACAACCTTCATTCCAGGCAGAAACTGTAGGAAAATAATGAATTTTATGTGTTCTTCACAAAATGCTGCATCTATCCGCCGCGTCGCGAGCTAGAGACGGTGACGTTTGGTGAAATCACGCACACCCGGAGCGGACAATTCAACAATGCCAGCTGTCGCCCGCGTCTTTTGGCTCGCTCATCTCCCACTTCGATTTCCAAAAGCAGTATGAACAGCAAGAGCAGCAACCAATGCTTCGGGCTGGGACAAAGCACCAGCGCTTTTGTGAAAGGGAAAGATTGGGATGAGAGGAGAGGTGGAGAAGAACATGTGCATCCTGCATGTGCCTCGGTGAGTTTGACGGCATGGCTAGCGCTCCCGAGCAACCCCTGTGTGCTGACAAAAATACAACCAACTGTTTAAAAATATGAAAAATAAACTCATTTTTTCGAAACTGTGGCATCTTCCGAGTCAGACTTTCAATTTTTGTTCACTATTTCTTTAATGTCTGGAAGATTAAAATCACCCATGTGTACAACACATTGAGCAAGCCCACAATGTAGCATGTTATCATTAATCACTCTGATAGAATTATCACCCAAATTTGGGCTCAGACAAAATGACCTATGGATATGTTGGTACCATCACAAATTAGGTAGCTTACGAAAAATGCTTCAGGATGTTATGCCTCTGGAAGGGCCCCCCAAAAAACGCTTTTTCTGTCAATATTGTCATACCACCATCACGTGTGGGGCATTCTTTCCAGGTCACTGAATAACTGGTTGGTGTGAACTCATGATTCAAAACATCAGGCGTTTCGGTGACGACTGCTAAGTGAGCTTCATGATTAATGATAAGATTTTCAAGTGGTTCAGGCTTAATCATGCTTCGAGCATTCACCGTGAGGAGGGTTGGCATAACGGTTTTACAGCGCACCGAGCAGGAGCTCTTTGGTCTTTGGGGTGCCTTTGTCGCTTTCGCTGCATGTGCACCATCTTCTACGAGCTTTTTCTCTAACCTTGTCATCTTGTTCACTGGTGCAAACATAGGTGTAATTATTCATACAGAGCTTCTCAAAAACTAAAGAAACCTTTTCGTTATTTTCTCGGTTTGCCTTTGCACTGTTCTGAAGTTTCCTTTGAAAGTCAGGTGCTTGTCTCGAAAAGTCTTCTCCAATAGATAGGCCTGTGTCTCAAAGTTTGTCTGCATTTTAGTATTGATGATTTTTGTCTCAAGTCTAGGAGCTTTCAAATTACAGTTCTAAATTTCTTTAGTTCAGCTCTACCAGTGTAGCAGTGTAAATTGGTAGTGTAAATAGCAGTGTACAATCGTAGACTCTCCCAGCCTACCAGTGTAAATGCATACACTGCACATGCAGTGAATGCATTTGACTGTTGATTCGAGGGTGCGTTGGGTGATGTTTTTGTTCATGGCATGTTCAAATGACAATGGCGTCTCTCCTTCAGTCTCCGAACAGCCATATATTATCAGGGTAGCTTGCCTGCTACAATTCTCTAGATCAGTCTATTTTCTCTTTGCATAGATTTGATTACCCTATTAATATTTGTTATTTGTTCCTGGCTAGAATTCACTATCCTTGTGAGCAAGTATATTTTCTTGCCAATATTTGATAGGCGGTTTCATTGATTTCTTGATTCGTTTCGATGCCCCCGCCAAGTAATAAGTGTCAGTGCAGCATGGTCAACCACAACAGTACTTAGCCATGGCTACGACAGCACAAATGAGAAAGGGCCATCTGAACACTTTTCATGTCGCTTTCTATTCTCTGGTATGAAGATAGATGGATCGTTTGATGACAGCCATTACCAATGCTGAAAAAAATGTTCTTATTTAACGCCGCGCCCCGCCGCGGTGGTCTAGTGGCTAAGGTACTCGGCTACAGACCCGCAGGTCGCGGGTTCGAATCCCGGCTGCGGCGGCTGCATTTCCGATGGAGGCGGAAATGTTGTAGGCCCGTGTGCTCAGATTTGGGTGCACGTTAAAGAACCCCAGGTGGTCGAAATTTCCTGGAGCCCTCCACTACGGCGTCTCTCATAATCATATGGTGGTTTTGGGACGTTAAACCCCACATATCAATCAATCAATTATTTAACGCCGCACCACTAGCTGCTGCTTTTTTTAGTCATCACTTGATAAGCAAGGTGAAGTAGATTAAAACACCTGCGGAACGTTTGTCCATTGTTGTTCCACTTCAGCTCTCAGAGTTTAGCTCAACTGAAACTCGCCACACGTTTTGTGCTCACCCACCACAGTTGCCAGCTGGTGAGCTAGAGCTAGCAATGCTCTCGGACTTCCGTAAAATTTTTTTCAGTTAGCACTTTTATATGTGATTGCCATTCTCATAAATGTTTCTGATTCCCGGGCAAGCTAGTGTAACCAGTGATGTAAGCACGACGTCTGGCAGATCTGAATAGAAGTACAACAGAATAGTTTGCAGTTACAGAGCCTCTACTGATAGGCGCGAGCACATGCTCATCTAAAGGGGGTAGTGCAAAGTTTGCTCCATACATTGACCTGAGGGTTGTGCTGCGACAAACCTCCACCCCCCTTAGAGGCGAACCCTGCGCACACTTATGCTCAGTGAAGCTGGTATTCAAGGTGCGAAAGTATCAGCTTGCATAAAGAACCTGCCGCATCAAGAGGATACGTTGTAGATTCATTGTATGGTTTTACGATTGCTACACTGAAAGGAAGGCATAGCTCAGCTGTGCGTGCTTAAATAGAGAGGCCGCCCTGCTGAAGGAGGTCTGTGTGCATAAGTGAAGCTGAGCACGCCTTTGGTCGTTTCGATGGTGTGCCTGACCAAGGAGAGCCCCCTTCACACTTCCCAGAATAAAGAAAATAGATGTCGACACGTTCTGAACCACCAGAATAAAAAACGAGTGCACTCAAGTCCTTTTTCTTGAGTTGAATTTGTCCGTCATGATTGTTTAGCAGTGTTCGTTTTTAAGCAGACCAGGTTTGCGTCAATATTTGAATGCCTCGAATATTCAAATGAATATTTAAGTATTTGTATTTGCTTTGATTCAAATTTAAATTATTGGCACTTTGTAAGCACATTGTGAAGCTTCGCGGTTGGAACAACACATTGCCCCGAGATCGATGCACCACTTTATAAGTTTAGAAGCTTGTTATAATGGATTGTATGCTCCAAGTGTTGTAGATTTTAAACATAACATAAACAATTGCATTCTACTGAAATACCTGATTAGAATGACCTGTGAGCATGCTTTGTCTGCGTTAAAAAAAAGATGTTCTGCAGGTTAGTTATGTGCCTTTTTTTAATATTCGATACGTACTATTCAGAAATATATCGCTTTAAATTCCCTTTGAACTAAAAGTAGTTACTATTCGCACAAACCTACGGATGACCTTGTCATGTCCAGGCGATATAGAACCTGTAATGGCCAGTGCAGGTGAGGAGGGAATGATGGAAGTATTTGCACACCACTGCATGCACACCCCCGTGATGCAGGAGAACGCCAACAGCAAGCAGTACCTGGAGGCCATCGTGCGCGCCGTGGCCGAAAACCTCAAGTGCCTGGTGCACGCACCAAGTGTGCAGATGCACCACGTGCCACCGGACATGCTGCCCTACTCGCGCAAGCAGCCGGCCAGCTAACCGGGCCCCCCTGAGGACGCGGCCAGCCCGAGCAGCTTCGGCAACACAATGCCGCTGGCCTTCAAGGCCTGACTTCTCCGGACATTAGTAGCCCACTAGTGGTGGGCTCTGTTTTTACAAAAAGAAAAAAGTGCATTGCTTATCATACTGTGCTGCAACGCCGACTGTTATCCCCAATTATCTGTTGTGACTCTGTTACTTGCGCTGTTTTTGAAAAAATACAAGTTTTTTATTTTGAATTTCTCCAATGCACCCCTCAGCCATGATGGAAAATAATCTGTCACCTACGTGTTGGCATACTTGGATGAACAGAACTGTCAAGTTGCAAACATCACTTGTTTAAAGAGGCCAAGGCATGAGTAAATTGGTCTTTTCTGTTGACAAAATAAACTTGGTAAATATCTTGAAGTAACGTATAGTTTTGAATGAATTCAGCTATTAGCTGCTTGAAGACATGAGTCTTATTCTCCCAAGACAACTCACCATGTTTGTGTACTACCATTTGTCGAATCAGAAAATAAACTTGTGTATGCGCTGACATGCTGGTCTGGTGCCTCAAAACTCTCGATGCTAGAATACGAGCCAACGAGCGGTAAATGCAAAGCTTTTGAACCGTTGCAATGACATTGCTCGTACGGCTGTTTAACGAGAAAAGCTCTCTCGCAGGCCACCCTTCAGTACAGTGCTGGCTCCGAGAGGGAAAGAACATTTATCGTAGAAATGCTTGCGAATGAAAATCTAGCATCTCCCAGGCATCACTGAGGAGGTTTGGGTTCGCACCTTGACTTGCTTTGCACTGCACAAGGAGGTGTGCTAGAGTGTCTCATGCGAAAAGCTTGATGCAAAATGCGATGGTATAAGCCAAGGGTTGTATATTGTTACCAATAAATGAAGTAACTACTACTTTTTTAAAATATTTAGTTAGGGGGAACTTGTGCTCGTAAACTCAAAAACTAACCTAATTATATTGTCAGCTAGACTATTTCTTGCTAATTACTTCGAACTTCATCAGTCTCTTCTCCAGTCCTGAAGTATCATGCCGGTCTCGTGGCGCAACATGGTGGCATGTTACATGGTGTGCTTACCTTGCCACTTATGCAGCAGCTTTTACAAATGCTGTACTCTACACACGTCTTCTGCGAATGTCTAATTTGTCGCAGTATGATAGAGTGGACAATAAAGCGAATGCACATCAAAGGCAATATCAATTTATGCCAGTAAAAGATAAATATTTGGGAACGTTTGAAAGTCAAAATTATCAACAGCAGTGCTTCACTAACTCAGAAAATCATATGGGCTACCAGGGGGTATTTTAAAATGATCCTGATGATGGGTCAAGAGTCTCGATTATAATTATACGCTAGTAATGAAACGATTACAGCACATAATCAAACACTGCTTGTCTATTCCAGTCTGATACATGCTGTGGTACAATAGCTGAAATGGGATTTCGGACAGTTTTTAAAGTAGCAAAATGTTGCTTTTGAAGTACAAAAATGCAATTCGGAGTAGGTTATTGGAAAAAACATCAATATTTTTTATCAACGGGACAGAAAGGTGGGATAGTTGGTAGTTGAATTTTCCTTCAGCAAACAGGGCGGGGGGGGGGGGCACAGAAATACGCGCACTTAAGAAGCAAGGAGTGTGTCTTCCACCGGGCTTCCCAGTTCCCTGAATGATCGCTTAATTTTTTTTCACAAAATTCCATATTTTTGCAGTATAACAAAAAAGGCTTATTTCTATAAAAGAAAGATATGCACAAACCATTCAACATTATAGTGCGTAGTGCTCATGAGCGCGCTGCAGTGCAAGCGATGACAAAGTCCACGTTAGCATTTGCAAGCGCCTCTAAAATCCTTTGAGAGACTTGGCAAGTTCACGTCTGCATATGCCAAGCTGGAGACTTGAAATTCGGGAAATTCCTAAAGCAGTAACTAGGGAGGGTGGTAAAAAAGGCGTCGTACATTTTTGTTTATTGTTTCTTAGAGTTGCAGAAATGTCCTACACAGCTGCAAATGACTGCCAGCAGTTTTTTTAATGTCAGTTATGATATTATAACTTGCAGTTATGCGGCGGATAAAGGCATGACTATTTGGGGAACAACATGTACCGTGTCTTGTCACTATACTCGCGGTCAACTGTTTTGGCAATGAAAGGAAAGCTGTGGGGGCAAGGCTGTTGCACATGTACTACCCCTCCGCGAAGTATATAGTCCGGTACGGCCAGTGTTTCAAATGACGGCCGCGAATAACTGCATACAATCTGCTACATCTGCTTAGACAGCCATTTGTGAGTACAATGCATCCCATGCTTCTTCGGCACGTTGATATACGCCATGCTTGATCTAACCGGACTATGTGAAGCATCGGCGTCATCTGCGTAGTGTTGGCTTCTGCGCAGTACAAATAAACCACCTATGACCACGTGATGGCGCTCGACGAATAGGGATGCTGAACTCCTGCAGGTGGATCGAGCGGTGGCCGGAAAACAGTGGCGCAACTGTGCTACCTATAGGACGCACATACAATAACTCTAATCTTGCGCTCCTCTCAGCGCATGCATCGTTTGCTATGGCGGCGTTCTGTGACCGTCTGCCACGCTTTTGCTTGTGGTGGCTTTCTTGTTGTACTATTATCAACCTTGACCATTCATAATATGCTTTCAGTCGAGATTCTCGCGTTGCATTTGTGCACTGCTTATGTGGATATGCACAAGGTTACCTGTATAGATCTTCATAAAACAAAGGGCACAAAACACGCGACATAAAGAAGTCAAGACAAGCGCTCACTATCAACTGACCTTTTTATTGCGGAATCTGAGCATATATACAGCCATCGAGACCTCAAAAAACAGACAGAAAGAAAGACAAAAAGGAAAAATACTAGAATGACAGAAAAGGACACATGGCTATGCCAAAAGTTTACGCTCTTTAACAGATAACAGGATAGACAAAATATTTACACACCTGTTCACCCGGTCAAAATAACGAAAACGCTATTTTCACCCAACTTGGCTTGGATCTAGGCGGATTTGTGAAACATTGCGCCTTTTCGTGAAAGATTACAACGCCCGTTCAGGCAACCTATGGAAGCTTTTCTTATGATGAAGGTAGAGTGTACTAGTACACTGTAATGAAGGCACATCAGGCGTATTTTTTGCGGGTTTGTGATCAGCTCGGTGTTCACGTCGTTGGCGCACACTGTGATTGTGTTTGTCGTTGCAATGTGCTTTGTGAACGTGAATAGTTTGATTGTGTTCCTATTTGGAACCTCTGAATTTTCTGGTTCGCCTGAGCTTGCGTGAAGGTCAAAACAAATAGTAGAGTATAGGTGTTCTGTGGCCACGATGTGTCTAGGGCTCATCAACCTGTTTCAGTGCTCTTTGACATCCGTAATAATTATTTCTATTGTATGTGTGGTGGTGACGTTGTGTTAGTCCGTACGCGTTACCAGTTTTGCTGGGCGCGCTTGTAGTTGCGCGGTTTACGCGGCTGTTCGGCAACCTGCTCTGGTTCTTGCACTTGTTCGTCAAATACATCATTTTACAGGAGTAGTAGCATCGAACTAGTATTAGCAGAGCTATGAAATGGGTGGTACTTCAACCACTACATCATTCAGAAAAGCTGCCGACCACCCTGTTTTCAAAGTACAAGCATCACACGATGTAATTCTGATGGCCAACCAGTCCAACGTTCTTCATTACGGTAGATGCGGAGATGAGTGAATCAGGGTCCAAAAATTCACTTTCGATAGAAAGTGCTTATGTGACACCCGCATGCTCAATCAAGCCTCGTTATTCGCTTCCATGGCTGCGCGAGCGATAAAAAAACTGTGAGCGTGCGGCTATCACCCCACGGTTGCTGCGCAACATGCGGCAGCGGACTAGTTGGTATTCCATACTTCAAACTGCTCAGCGCTAAACACAGCAACAGAATAGAGACGAGGATTAGCGCCGACATCCAATTAAAATTTCTCACATTTCCCAAATGTGTTGGTCTACACCCGAGATTAAAACAGCATGCTTATGCTGGAAACAACAACAAAAAAACGAAGTGAAGCATAATATCACAGAGACCACACACATAAAAAAACCGAAAAGCGGCGACATAGTACTAGCCAATGAATCCAGGTAAGCCAGTTCTTTGCCGTCAAAAGTATTGAAGGTTCTGGATGCCATCATGATGATAGATTGATTTGTGGGGTTTAACGTCCTAAAACTACCATGTGATTATGAGAGACACCGTAGTACAGGGCTCCTGAAATTTTGACCACCTGGGGTTCTTTAACGTGCACCCAAATCTGAGCACACGGGCCTACAACATCTTTGCCTCCATCAGAAATGCAGCCGGGATTCGATCATGCGACCTGCGGGTCAGCAGCCAAATACTTTAGCCACTAGACCACTGCGGCGTGGCACTAGTGCCATCATAAGGATGAGTGGTAAGAACTAGTGTTTTCTCAGACAGGTGCTGGCAATCGTTTTCTAATTATGACAAGCCAAACAAACGTTTCTACCTGTGTATTTTACTTTTTGCAATTTTTTCTGTAATCATTCGGTTAGAAACTTTCCTGTTTGACCAATGCACTGAATAAGTAATCTCAGTTATGTGCTTGAACTAGTGTTGTTGAAAAACCTTTGAACCATAGCCAAGCTATGCACTGCAAAACTTTGTTGGCTGTGCAATAGGCATCAATTACACCATACCTTGCTTCTGTGCACACAGTTATGTGAGTCAAAGAGACGGGCAACTAAGTATAGGGTTGCAGGAACATTGTCAAAAAGTAAAAACCATATAGATGGTTCTCTGGCTTCTGATTGTTGAGAATGTGGTTGCCAGCCTCTGTTCGAGAAAACACCAGATCTTGCAACTCACTTTTATGATAGCACCAGTATTATCATTGAGGCTGCATGAACATGCATGAACAGCTAAAGGAAGCTGGTGACATTAAACCTTCTATGTTACTATCTGTTAAAAAACTGGCTTACCTCTATTCATCATCATGTGCTATTTTGCCTTAGTTCTTTCTTACAGTTTGTTTCAGTGCTCCTTCCCTTAATTATTTTTTTCCTACCATGTGCATGTTATTATTTTGGGTGGGGGCTATATATTGTATGTTGTATAAAATTTCAGTTAAAAGCCTGTGCTTGCCCTCGTGTCACTGGTGTTGCTTTATCTCTTGTGCTGACTATTTTCAAATCTCTGCGCAGATGGATCGTATGCATGTTGAAATCAACACAGTGAGAAAACGAGGACGCAGGAAGAACAAATACACACCACTGCGCCATCTCGCAACTAACCTTATGAGAACGCACACCATTAGAAGGAAACCGAAAGTGTCAAACTCCCCTGATCTGGTGGACCACAATCACATAGTTTAGTCCTGAAAAGCTAGCACAGTGCAGAAATTTGAAGTAGAAGAGGGGATGACAAACGTAAAATAATGTAGTTTAAAAGGCCTTCTTACCACATCTTATATATGGGACATTTTTAAAAGAAATTTATCATCGAAATTCGAGAAAGATGACGATACCGACATTCATATTAGCTGAAATATGTGTGCTTGTTATAAAATAAAAAAACATTTACTCCGTTATGATCTGGCTGCACGGAGTGCTTGTGGAACGTAAGCTTGAGACCAATTACATCTTTGTAATTTACCTGTACGTGTTATCAAGGGCAAAGGGCAAGAAATAAGTGCGAATGTCATTTAGCAAAGTGACACAAATTTCTTTCTTTTAAACTACAAAACAGCTGCTGTACTTCTGAACATGCTCGCTTGACGCCTTGAAAAATTTAGCAGCGACAAAAGAAAAAATGTCCGTATTAACTTTACTGCAGAGACGATTCTCATGGTCGATTGCAGGGCCTCATCAGTCAGCCTAAACTAGAGAAAATACTTTAATTAGGGTATAAGTATCGGCTTCAGAGTCTTTCGTGCAGGCTTGGTCACTCAAGAAAGGTCGGCAGGACACGTGTTTCAGGCATTCGATTTAATCTGCAACCAGTGCAGAATATTGTTCTCAAGTGATAACAATAGGACAAAAAAAATTGAGGCAGAGGCAGATTTTCAATAGTGGTGCCAAGCCTCAAAGAATTGATACTGAACAACCCTCATTGTTTTGTGTTGTTAGTTTATTTCTTTCTCTTATTTTTTTATCTGTCATTCCTGTCTTCTTTCTTACAATTTATCTTATTGTCTCTTTATATTACATTCGATGTCCTTTTTTCGCCTTTTTCCCTCACTTTTTTATTCTGTTTCTTCGTCCTTCTTTCTATGCGACGTTTCGCTCTTCCTTCACCTTTTTCCGTGTTCCTCACTCTCGCTTATCTTTCCGAACCCCTTGCACACTATACTGTAAAAAGCTATGATAAATTTTGCTAGTGCGCCTGTATAGCCGAATAGTTGTTCTTGGATTGTCAGTACATAGATTCCAATGCCATCTCGTTGAGATTATTTTTTTTCCAACATTTCGTTTTTTTTTTGTACTCACTCTCAAGTCCATCAGTGTTAATACATCCCATGCCGGACGTATTGGCGCATGTGAACTGGGAGTGAAGCACAGCAGGACAAAGAGGAACAAGAGGCCAAAGAGAGCATGTGCCCGTTCATGATGGTAGTTATTTCTGTTCACCCATCGCAAACCAATGCTCTGCTTAAACAGCTCTACTCATAAAATATTAAAAAGGTTGTCACTCGCACAATCTTTTACTATGTTCCATGTGGTCTTCCAACTTGGTCTTGATAAGTGTGTGCACCATCCAAGTATCAAAGCATTTTTAGCGAAATAAAAGTATTTTACCGTTTTTACCTATTCATCTAGCTAGCTGCCTATGTCTGGATGCTCGCTTGATCACCTCTTTTACTAGTACATACCAAAACTGGCATATAAAAGTATGAGTGTATGACAAACATGAGTGATGCATCAGGACTTGAATAACATGAAATACCTGTCAGGTAAATCATGAAACCCTTTCACATACACATCTGGTGCATACCCATGAAATGCGGGCATGTCCCACAGGTTATGAGCCCACAGTAAGGCTTTGCATTCTCAAGTATGGCTAAAACAGTCATTGGAAATCTCACCAGAATAACTTTAAAGAGCTTGCATCAAAAAAAATCCACCGCCCGTTTCAGGGACAATGCTGGTGAGTAAAATATTTATAGACCATAAAAAATAAAAATCCCAATTAAAGCCAAAAGTGAACCCAGGCATTCTGTGAAGCAGTCAGTTTTTCTACCCTAGAGTTATGCGACTGCTTAAATTTGCGTCTACCATGGTGGATCAGGCGCTAAGATGCTCACCTGCCGACCCAAAGTTCGGGAGTTTGAACCCGGCCACGACAGTCACATCTCTACAACTTGGTATAATGCAACAAAGGAGAATGCCTCAAACATTTGTTATTATTATTGACGAAGCGTTGGCCGCAACGAGCTGGTTCGGGCGGAAACCCAGCAAGCACGAGCCACACGAACGTCGTATTCTTTCATGCTGGCACATAGCTGGCGCCGCTTTGCGCCGGTACATACTATTTGCTTATATATGAGATCAGTGCCTTACAAAGTCTCAATTCTGAAAGCTTCATTACCACATGTATTCAACTTTAAAGGAAAGATGTGTGTCGAGTGTTAGGTTCGTCACGTCGCAAGGCATGTGACGCGAGGGAGATGGAGACAGTGAGGAAAACAAAAGGGAGTTATATTGGACGAACAAAAAAAAACTATTGCACATACAGTACTATAAGTCGTACACGCACGCAGTTCACACACAAAAGAAAAGAGTAAATAGTCTCACAGTCTGTGCCGTAGCCCGGTGCCTTGAAGTGGGATCCGTTGCGTGCTCGGATGCTGTCGTCGCTAGGGTGCCAGGTCAGCATACCACTGTAGAGGGCATCACCAGGTCTAGGCGTAGCCGCACACTGTCAGCGACGTCGGCTCGGTGGACGTGGTCAGCAGCTCCTGTCTTTCGAGGGCGCTCGCCGTACCGGAGATGTCCACACGACCACTCACCGAGAACTCGTGCTTGGCCACGCCGACACGCCGTGCCCCGAGGACGTCAATGGCTCGAGGATTGGAACCCGGCCTTTCGAACCTCGCGCGTAGTTGCGGGTTCGCCCTAGGCTCCCTTGCGTCGTCTTGCCGGCGTCCGAACGGCTTCGTTCTCCACGAGCGTCTCCTCTTCTTTTTTCAATGGGCGCGCTGCAATTCCTCTTCATTCTTCTCATCTTCCAGGTGATGTGGCGCTGTCGTCTGTTATGCTCGCATTTTTTAAGCTACTACATCACATCACCCCCCACTTAAGACAGTTCTTCCGGTAGAAGAACTTGAGGGCACTGGCGACACGTTGGTTCGCAGTCGGAAACAAACACGTAAGCACCACTGCACACTATAGCAGTTCCGAGCCCTGCACACTCGGCACATTCGGTCACAAAAGTACACACCAGGAAAAAAAATTGCCCGAAGCTTCCCTCGGGGGAACACTGAGGAGGATGCGGAGCATATAATTGGTTAACGGGGTGTTCAAGTGCGACTTACTTGGGTCGATGGCTAAATTGGTTAACGTGGTTGTGAAATGGGGTGTTAAATTGCGACTTACTTGGGTCGATGGCTAAATTGGTTAACGTGGTTGTGAAATGGGGTGTTAAATGAGTGAACACGTACGGCACGTATGCGAAAGGGCGGTGTTTTATTTATTGCGACGAACTTTGAGGACGATGGCTTTGTGGTCGGTAAAGTAAAGAGTGAGTGGATCGGGTTGCATCGGTCGTAGGTCGAAATTTGCAGAGCGCGCGCGGCACAGATGGCGACGGCGCGACGGCGCATGCGCTGTCAGCTGTCGAATGTTCTCGAAGGAGAAGCGCGCGCGGCACAGATGGTGGGCGACGGCGCGACGGCGCATGCGCGCGCGTCAGCTGTCGAATGTTCGAGAAGCGGTGCGGACGGCGCACTACAAGGCGCGAGTATAAGATGCTTCCGCATCTAAAAGAAACAAGTCACAGAACTAAAGCGTCATGATAGTTGTATCGCGCTGTAAGGTTCACATCATAATCTATTAATACCATTGAGCATCAATTCTTCATACAGACGTTGCTCACGGAGTTGGCAAACGGCCCATGTAATCTACGCACTTCCATAAAGATGTTGCTCCACCGTAACACGCAGCTGTTCACATGCTTGGCTGACGTGAAGTACACAATCAGTTTGTGGTCACTCTGTATAATGAATGTGCGTCCGAATAAGAAGATATGAAGTTTCCGGACCGACCACGTAAAAAACAGGGCCGCTCGCTCCACTGTAGAGTTAGCAGCTTCGCATGGTTGCAGTATACGGCTTGCGTATGAGACTGGGTGCAGTATTCCTTTCGTTGGAATGGAACGCATGGTAGCTCGTCGCTTTCGGTGTCATCCACCTGGCAAACAGCTGATGCTTCATGCGGTGGTTCAGGCAGCGGTTCTTCATATTTTTTCAATAGGTTGATATGGAATATTGTGCTGTTGGTACTGAGATCTATTAAATAATCGATTTCATTTCTCTTCTCAAGGACATAAAATGGTCCCTTCCACGTCAGAACCAATTTGTTGGTATCCGATGGAAGCAGAAGTAGAACCTTGTCTCCAGGGGATAATTGACGTTGTCTGGTCTTTCGGTCACAATGCTTCTTCTGTATCATTTTTGCTTTCTGAAGCTCCTCTTTGGCTAATCGGCAGGTGTCTTCAAGACGATTTCGCAGTTCGACTACGTACCGATAGGATGTTTTCGCATCATCAACAAGATGATCAGCGGCCCATAATTCTTTCAATATCGCCAGGGGACCTCTGACGTAACGGCCGTACAGCAAGTCGAACGAGGAGAAGCCTAAGCTCGACTAGGGAACTTCGCGATAAGCGAAGAGTAAGGGCGCCAGGTACCGGTCCCATTTTTTCGGACACTCCTGACACATTCTTCTTATCATTTGTTTCAGGGTGCCGTTGAACCTCTCTACAAGGCTATTAGCCATGGGATGATATGGGGTTTTGGGCAATTGTTTGAAGGGGAGAAGTCGGCTTAGCTCCTTCATTAGGCACGACGAGAATGACGTGCCTCTGTCACTGATTATCTCCCGTGGGACACCTACACGAGAAAACATCTCCAGAATTGCCTCAGCGACTTTCTCCGTCTCGATGCTCGGCAGTGCTACAGCATCGGGATAACGCGTTGCCATGTCCACCATTGTCAGTACGTACTTGTTTCCGCCCTCTGACATCGGTGATAATGGACCCACAATATCAATGGCTACTCTCTTGAAAGGGCTGTCACTTATGGGAGTGTTGCCAAGAGGTACACGACCCACCAAGTGCTTGGGAATAGTTTTTTGACATATATCACACGATTTAACAAATCGTGTGATGTCTGACTGAACCCCTGGCCAGTAGAACTCTTCGAGTACATGATCTGTAGTTCGTTCAATTCCCTGATGGCCCGAAAGGATGCCTTCGTGGGCCATTTTTATAACAAATTGTCGGAGGCACCTTGGTACCACAAGCTGATTCACCTGCCTCTTAGAGTGAAGGATGTACTTGCGATAGAGGATTTCGTCCTTCAGAAAGAACAGTATTTTAGCAAACCTTGTCTTTACCTCTTTGTTAACGGCTTCGAAGCATTTCCGCAGGCTGCTGTCTTCCTCCTGTTTGGTTTTAAAGTCCTGTGGGCTGACGTCTAAGGGGTTAATAACTGGAGCTGGAAGTAGATGTGGATTTCCTGCCTGCCGGTTTACTGCAGCAACTTTTGTCTTGCAACGTGTTTTCCTTGCAGCCGATGTTGAAGTCTTTGCATACAAGGGTCCGTGTACAGAACCGAATTTTTTTGCGCCAGAGTACTCTTCTGCAGTGTTCTGGGTGTAAAGACGGCTCTTCCAATCGTTATCAGGATTGTGAGCATCTCGAACGCCTTCCACATT
Organism: Rhipicephalus annulatus; assembly: GCA_013436015.1. Lineage (NCBI taxonomy): Eukaryota > Metazoa > Arthropoda > Arachnida > Ixodida > Ixodidae > Rhipicephalus > Rhipicephalus annulatus. Next base: position 115,584 of record WOVY01004704.1, read on the forward strand.
TCCCAAGACAACATCATATAAAAGAGTATCCATACAAAGGGCTCGAGTTTTGCCAGTGAAGAACGGTGAAAAAATTTCCACGTGTGCTTCAGGCAGCTTCATCAACCATCCGTCCAGGAGGTAAATCGAGGAAATATTTCCAGTCAGCTTGCTATCCGCCACAAGAGACCTTTTGACAATGATTGAATCGCATCCGATATCTCGCAGTACTGTTGCGGGATATCCTTCGAGTACACCTTCGCCCGTGGGCATCGATTTTTCCTTCAGCTTGGCTGGGTGCGATTCTGCGCACTCCGGACTATCAGGAACACAAAGCGAAGCCTGTGACTCTAAATTAATTATCGTGGCTCCATCTCCTTGTTCAAAAGAGCATGAGGCCTTCTCGACGCTGTTGGCCCTTTTGGAGCAGTCAGCTGTTTTATTCCCAGTGCGGCGGCATTTTCCACCAAAGGGTGGCTTTGTACCTGGACCCTTTGTGTTGGTCCAGCAATCAGCAGCTCTGTGACCCTTTTGTTGCAAAGGAAACACTGCTGTCTCTCTTTGTCATCTTGCCGTACAGAAGTTCGAGTTTGACCTGGAGGCTTGCTCAGGATATCGCCTTTACATTTGCCAAGGTTAATCAACCCCTGGGCCTCCAAGTAGTGGCCTGTAGCCTCCGCAAGTTTTTCAAGGCTTTCACAGTTTCTTTCTTTAAGAAACACAGCGAGTTTCTCATGGCATTGTGCGAGAAACTGCTCCGAGACAATTTTGTCTCGCAGAGCATCGTAGGTCCGGTCTGTCTTGGCCATTTCTTGCCAATGGTCAAAATAACCTATTAGACGCCCGGCAAACTGCGTGCCCATTTCAGAATTATCTGGTTTTGCTGATCTAAATTTTGTCCGATAGCCTTCTTCTGTGAACCTAAAGCGTTGCAGTAGCGTTTTCTTCAACGTTACGTAGTCCATGGCTTGTTCTGGTGCCATCCTACCAACTACACTCAAGGCCTCTACGGTCAAGCAAAGGCTTAGTGATAGGGCCCATTTCTCTCGCGGCCAGTCTTGACTAGCAGCGACGCGCTCAAATTGCTGTATATATGCGTCCAGCTCATCGCATTCCTCGTTGAAGGCTGGAATGAGTTTATGTGCAGCGAAAACTTGGACTACTGAGACGTAAATTAAGAGGTGCTCCTCCTGAAGTTAAACTTCAGGCGTACAAAACTATTGTTCGGCCTACCTTAGAATACGCTAGTATGATCTGGGACCCGCATCACCAATATCAAATAGATAAACTGGAGCGTGTTCAGAGGCTAGCAGCGCGATTTATTTTTTCCTTTTATGAGAGGAGGCAGTCAATAACAACCCTGCTCACTGAGGTTAAACTTCCTCAACTTGCCATTCACCGAAAAATCAATCGACTAAAGTTTTTATATCAACTTTACAACAATAAACTCAATTTAAACCCTTCTCTCTATTTGCGTCCCCCAGGAAGAGTCTCATCAAGAACCAATCACCCACACGTAATTATGCCCTACACACCGAGAATTGACACATTTAAAAACACTTTTTCTTGTCAGAACGATTGTCGACTGGAACTGTCATTGCCGCCGATTTCTTTGAGAATGTAGACACAGTTGAATCTTTTGTTGATAAATTAGAATTGTCATTGTATGATGTAGTTCCCACTCTGCAACAGCCCGACAGGGCTTACAGTATTGTGAATAAATAAATAAATAAATGTGGACTTTGGTAGCTCTGCGTGGTGCCTACGGGCGCACCCTCGGTAAGCTGCCCAGTAGTTGTGCTACCTGCTGTCGCACCTAACTGATGCAACTTTAACTTGAGCTCAAGAACTTCCTTCTCTGCTTGTAATCTAGTGACTGCCGCTGTCTCGGCTTCTTTCGCGGCATTTCGTTCAGCCAGACGAGCGTCACGTGCCTCTTTTTCGCGTGCGCGTTCTTGGTCCATCCATTCTTTTAGTGCTGAGCCACTTAACCCCAATTCCTTTCCGATCGCCGTCAGCTTATATGCCTCCATCATCGACCGTCACACACACATATGCGATGTGATACTCTCCTTAGATGTAACAAGAGTAGTCCTGTCTTGCGGACGCCAGATATGTCGAGTGCTAGGTTCGTCACGTTGCAAGGCGTGTGACGCGAGGGAGATGGAGACAGTGAGGAAAACAAAAAGGAGTTATATTGGACGAACAAAAAAAACTATTGCACATACAGTACTATAAGTCGTACACGCACGCAGTTCACACACAAAAGAAAAGAGTAAATAGTCTCACAGTCTGTGCCGTAGCCCGGTGCCTTGAAGTGGGTTCCGTTGCGTGCTCGGATGCTGTCATCGCTAGGGTGCCAGGTCAGCATACCACTGTAGAGGGCATCACCAGGTCTAGGCGTAGCCGCACACTGTCAGCGACGTCGACTTGGTGGACGTGGTCAGCTCGGTGGACGTGTCTTTCGAGGGCGCTCGCCGTACCGGAGATGTCCACACGACCACTCACCGAGAACTCGGGCTTGGCCACGCCGACACGCCGTGCCCCGAGGACGTCAATGGCTCGTGGACTGGAACCCGGCCTTTCGAACCTCGTGCGTAGTTGCGGGTTCGCCCTAGGCTGCCTTGCGTCGTCTTGTCCGGCATCCGAACGGCTTCGTTCTCCGCGAGCGTCTCCTCTTCTTTTTTCAATGGGCGCGCTGCAATGCCTCTTCATTCTTCTCATCTTCCAGGTGATGTGGCGCTGTCGTCTGCTATGCTCGCATTTTTTAAGCTACTACATCACAATGTGCCTTATTTTTATCATGCTTCACCTTGTTGCAGGAAGCAAGAGAAGATGCATTGTCATTTATACCGTGGTGTACACTGTACTTTATCACAGATAGATTTATTGTCCTCTGAGGTCTTCAATGCACCCAAAAAACACTCATACATTTAAAGCCTCTCATGTTGGGTGCCTTGTTTAGAACTGCATGCTTGCTGTGGCAAAGGGAATAAGAAAGCATGTGTTCCTAGGAAACATTCATAAAGTGGCTTGTAACGAGCCTGTAATCAGTGTGTCTTATTTCATGTGACTACTATGTTGCACAAATCACTGGCTTTTGCCTTCTTGCTGAACGAGTTTGCAACAATGAAGAATTTCTAATTTGTTCACAGTATGTATGAAAAAATTTAGTTTCCTCAGTCTCTTACCTGTCAGCATCAGAGTAGAATGTGACATTCTTGTGTGCCTTAAAATACACTGATATTCATAACTCTGTTTCTTGTGTGGGTTTGTTTATGCCACACATGCAAGCGCAGTCCATTTACAGTTCTAGCCATGTTTAATGCAATGCAGCAAATAAGAAGAAACTTTCTGCTGCACGGTAAATGTACGATAAAGCAAGCCCTGTGGGTATTACAACCCAGGTGACAAATTGCTAGCGGAGATTTTTCTGTTATACAGAATTATGTGGTTGCATCAAGAAAGAAACAAACAAAATTCGTGTCCAAGGTAACACACAATACTGCATTAATGCCCTGCTGAGTATAATTATTTTCTATTGGTATGACTAATTTCTCCAGTAATTTTTCTTTTGTGTCTATGCTGAGCATCTTCTGATACACAATGGGGAAAAAAAACCTGCGTCTCCAGCTTGAATCAAGCTGTTCTTTTTTTTTTGCAGGCCTGCCTGCTCTACAAAAACTTTGTACAGTAGCCTGCTTAAAGATGGGACTGTGCTGCATTTGCCAAGATTGAACTTTCGCCATGCAGTTTTTTATGAGAAAGAAATCAAACAGCACCATAATTAAAAGATAAGGTGAAAGACCAGTGTTGTGTCTGTTGCCTTCTCTCTAATCTATCTACAGTGCTGCCCGATTCCCCCCTAAAATAGATGTATTCAGTAGTACACCCACAGTGTATGCTACTAAGCACATAGTGAAAAAAAGTGCTCCAAACAATAAATGAGGGAGTTATTCATTTTCGAGTCTAGTATAGGAGCAGGAGCTCGACTTTGGTATCCATAGGTTCTATAACAAAAAACAGAAAATGAGTATACCACTATTGCAGGAAGTTAAAAGCATGCCAGCAGTTCTAAAGATGAAGAAGAAAGGACAAAGGATTCCGAAGACCTAGCACTCATATGTAATAGGATATCACAATCTAGTGCATTTAAAATAAAGCGATATTCATACCCTGATTTCCTCTATGGCTTTGTTGATGCCAGGGATCTATGCATTGTCCCTGTACTGCTGTGGCCATCTATAAAAAACAGCAAAGAAAAACATTTTCTTCTATACAGCATAAGTACGTCACAGGAACGAGTAGGGATTTGGTAACTAATCACCAATTGGGCTATTTAGAACAAAGAATTAACAGAGTATATGGGGTTGTTTCAACAGGGAAACAGATAAAACCTGAGACCAAAGTTACAAGCGATTTGCACCTATGCTATCCTCAATGTCATGATTTTTGCCATGAGTTTCCCTTTGTCATGATTTATATACCAATCATTCTTTATTATGTGTCTATGCCAAGCAATCTTATGACTCATAATAGAGCCAGAATATGCTCCGTCTAGTTAGGGCAATGTTTGCAGCGAAACATTAATGAAGTGTCTCAATAATTAGGCTGCATTCGCATAGACTTAATATAGCCGTAAATTTATGAGGATGACATTGTTCAGCATTATATATAATAAAAAGTGGGGTGAAATATACAGACACAGCATGTGTGTCCATTCCCTTATCTTTATTTCTTCGACAGCACTGTTATTCCCTCCTAAAAAAAGTATTCAATACTACACCTGCATACACTGTACATGTGCCACTAAGCAAATGTGCCACAAAGCACATTCGAAACGAATGCTTCACAAAAACTGTGTAAGCCATTCCTTTCAGAGCCAATTACGTCTGGTATGTAACTTATATGCCACTTTTGCCACAAAGTTATAAAAGCATATGCCAGCAATTCTAAAGCTGGACAGAAAGAAAATGTCTTTCAAATGCTACGTAATTAATTGGCAAAAAACTTTGAATACAGCTTTCTGAAAGAATCAGATTTACAACGAGCTGCAGGGTTAGTACTGTTTAGTTAGTACTGCAGATGATATGGTCACATGTCTTTTAAAGGGTGTACTGTGCACATACATGTGCATCGTCACTGCACAACAAAAAAGTGATTGCAGTTTATGAATCAGGGAACCAAGTTTTCTGTATTATTTGCAGCTAGATAAACTGCTTAGTTCGTCTTGGGTTCCAAGATACATTTTGCACCCGGACATGTATAATTGTTGCAAGAGATACTTGTACTGCAAATGAAACAAGTTGTTTTAGAAATATGTACAGGCGTTAATTAACAGCATAATGTTGTGAAACCAACGCGACTATTGCGACTGTATAATTATAACAGCCTAGTTTAATGTACGACTTAATTTTTATGGTTGATTTTTTCGGCGGGTGTAGAAAAGTTGTGAGTGAGTCATTGAAAGAGATTTGGTTGTATACAGCATAGCAGTGATATTCCACGCTGGCTCATTTCTTTATTTATATGATCATGTAGGTCCCATAAAAAATTTATCGGCGCGGGCCGTGCCAGAATGCTTGAGAAACTTCTAGATTGTTTGAGACTATTTGCATGGATGACACGTACTAGAGGTTACTAAGACAGTTTTTATTACTGTGCTCTACACGCAAGCCTCTCCGGTAACGCTCGTTCCACCGACGGTTAGATTGTTAGATTATTGGTGGCCGTGAACTACTGCGAGTGTACGTGTGATCGAGTGAACTTGGTTGTCCGTGCACAAGTCAACTCGATTTAAGCATTTCTTATATACACAGCTGATGGCTGAATGTCATGCCGTCATAAACACACATGACAATAGTACTGCACGACTTAGATTGTCAGACGAGAAGCGGTTCTGAATGCCTGACGAATGATGTAGTACATCAAATTATATGTACTGGATGCAAAGCGCGCGAGCTGAAGTGCGTTGGAAGGCTAGCTACTTTGTTTATCATACTTGTATGCGTGATAGCTGGAGATAACCACGTCATGTCGTCAAGAATCTGGACTCTAGAGGTAATGTGGACTATGATCTACTCGTTCGCGTAAAACTTGCGCTGTTGTGACCAGAGTTTAAAGTGGTAGAAACGAAAAACATGTGCGTTACTTAGCCCTGAATTGTCATGTTACAATTCGTGCATTTGTGTGTGTATTTACGCCTTTAAAAGCGCACTGAGATACTAATTTGATACTCAAGAGGTGTGCAACCCAAGATGCCCAATAGCTTCCGTTACATATATAGCTAGATTTTTGACAGGCACACCTTCGATCAATGATCGTGCACCAAGGATGTTTATTCGGTGATGGTGCACATGTATCTGCGTGTTCTCTTCTGTCCGCATTCAATCGCGCTGTTCAAACTTAGCGGGAGCTTGCGCAAGAAGCTCTTACAAGTTGTATACATCAGGGAGTGCCGCTCTCGATATGCTCACAGCGAACATGCTCTACCGCTAAGCAAATATGCTTTACCGTGTGACATTTTTGTCTTGCAGTTAAGCCAAACAAATGCTACGTTGTTTTTAGGTGCACGTACGATCGGCGCCCTTCCCCATCTGTAGATATGTATGTGCTTAAAGACCACGGTCGTATTCTATGATTGCGACAGTATCTGTAGCTCCAGCCCTGTTTTGTACCTCGACAAAGGAAGTTTATTTTGAATTTGAATTCAGAGATATTTTGCATGCGTTGCGTGTACATTCAGCGCTTAAATAATGACTGCCATTTTAATAATTTCTATTTACACCTATAAGCGAGCAAGGCTTATTGGTCGCCTAGACAGTGAGTAGATAACGTTATTAAAAACTAATTAGAGCATAACGGGTAATATTTATGTGCAGGGAAAAAAAGCGCACGCATATATGCAAAAAAACTTGATGAGTCTATTTGTAAATAAAAGAATACTCTGATAAATCAAACTGATACACACATATGTTAAAATTATATAGTTCATATATAAACAATAACTAAATAAATAAGTACATACACCAGTGCACCAGTGAACAAAAAATATGCACAATGACGAATAATAATGTGAATCTGTGCAAGCACACGTGCACTAAAAATTCATTGTGAAACATTCCGCCACGTGAATTCCTGAATAAATGCGAGAGAAAATTATTTTTGCGCGAATGCTGTATGTGAATGACACGTTTCTTGATCAGGTTACGTAAAAGTTAATGCAAATATGAACGAGTGCATGCTAGCACTCAGTTTAAAACACCTTAGGCGAATATCTTTCATTTTTGATATTGGAAATTAAGCAGGTTGTGGAAGAGAACCTAAGGAATCGCAAATTAGATTTAGACTGCGGTTGATGCGAAATCCTTAACCAACTGCATGCATGAGCATTGTTACGAAGGTGTGCTTGTCAAAAGTCAACTACATATGAATTATATATCGTTGTCGGACCTCTGTGTTGAGGCTCTTGACAAGCATGCCAATAAGAATTATCCCCTCGTGCGCATCAAAGTGATATTTTCATGCGCTTTTATACGGGTATAGTGTCCGTCTGAATCGAAACAGGGCAATTTAGGGCTAAGTACCGCACATACTTTCGTTTCGACCATTTTCACCACAGGTCGAATCTGTGTAATTTTGACTCCAGCCTAAAGATCACAGTCAGCGTTATCTTTAAAGACCAAATTCGTGGTGATGTGATGTGGTTACCTCGAGCAGTTGCTCATATAAGTATGATAAAAACTAGCCCGCCAACGCGTCCAGTTACGATGTTTAATAAGTGGTGACAGTCCCCACTCCATGCACCGAGTTGACTGATTGGGACTCCTTAGAATACGCGTCGTTATCGCGGAGGCTCGCATTTTAACTACTCGTGCCTTGGGTGGAAATAGTCTGAAACCATTTAGTAGAAGTTCTTCAAAGATTTTGGTACGGCCATGATGGTCGAAGGCCTAAAAATGAGCGTGCTTAGCGCTTGCAGCAGAAGCAATAATAAAAATTATACAATGAACTCGGTTGTTATAAACTACAGTTGTGGCTTTCACGTGGGCTCTACAGCAATTAAAAATATATTATGCAGCGAATTAGGGCACGTACGCCTTGAAGCCATAGTTCTTCAGACTTCATTTACGCGTTAGCGTAAACGCCATTAATTACTTTGCACAACTTGTTTTTCTTGCTGTAGGAATCTACACAAGGTTCAAAAAGAAAACCTGCGAGAGCCGTGTTTCTGTAGCTGCAACAAATATTTACAGAAAACTTTGTTGGCTGAATTCATTTTGCAACAAATTTTTGCTGTGAAGTGCAGATGTACTGCACAATATTTAAACCGGGATATGTGACATAGCGTACTTTCAGACTATCCGCAGTACAAATTAAAAAGTGCCTATAGCCCTGCAGTTCCCGAGAATCCGTTTCTCTCAGAAAAATGTGTTTAAAGTTTCTCACCAATACATGTAGCACTGGAAACCTTTGTCTTTTCTCTCCAACTTTAGTATTGCTGAAACTCTTTCAACTTTCTCGCAAGTGTAGTGTACTCATTTTCTTTTTCAATGATGTAACCCTACATGTTAGACGTGGTGCCTCTACTCCCGTACAGTTAAATGAATGACTTCTCCAGATTTTTTGGAGCACTTCTTCAAACTGTGCATAGGAGCCCACAATTCAGGCGTACTACTCAATATGGTTTTCTTAGGAGGGTATCAAAGAGCGCTGTAGATGAAACTTAGAGAAGGCAAAAGACAAATATGTTGTTTCTGTCATTTTCACCCACCCTTCCTTTACAGCGCTAATAAATTTTTTCCCCATCAAGCAATACACAACTTGATCCCGTCCAATGCGAATGCAGCCTACACACGAGCGAATATACTGTGCCCTGGAAAACACAGCCCTAACTTGACATAGAACATTTTGGCACTATTTTTCATTATAAGATTGCCTGACATCGCCATATGCTAAATAATGACTGGAGAAATCAGTCACAAAAATAATTATAATGAAGATAGTGGACGTGCAATATTGCTTATCACTTTAGTCTCTGCGGATTTTATATGCTTCCATGCTGACACAAACACATAACTCTGCTTTCTCGAGTTAGTAAGAACTTAATTGTAGTTCAAAAGTGGCAGAGGCTGGAAGGGAACAGAGGCTCAGCTAGGTGACCCCACCTTAAAAACTCCGTTAGCGATTTGTCACTCAATCTATACTCCCTCCTACACGTACCTCTGCCTTGGAGAAGAGTTTCTATGTGTATGTTTCGTACTGCATGGCTAGAGCTGCACAGGGACTATGCATGCATCGCTGGCATCAATGGAGCCATACTGGAAACCAGGGTACGAATTTCACTTTATTGTAGGGCACACAATACTGTCAGATCTTGTTATATAGGTGACAAGTATGAAATGGAGGATACAAAAATTTTTAGTACATACTGTGAATGAAATACAAAAGTCATTTTTTATACGAGCTCATTAGCAAGAAGGCAAAAAAGTGAAGGTGCATCTCTAATTTGGAAGCATAGTAAAGAAATAGTGGATAAAGACGCATCGAAGGTAGGCCAGGCAGGCCTATTAAAACTCACATTGTATGTGGCTTCCAGGCACACATGTGAAATTCTAGATAATGCACCGAGGGTCTAAGACGTTAAAGTGTGAATGCAGAAAATGAGAAATAGGCTAATGCGTCTGTTAACTTAAACAAATTGGCAGATCCCACGTACAGTGGAAATCGATGATGTGCGAAGCACGAATGAGGAAGGTTGATATATTGCTTAAATTCAGAAAAACGTTACAAAGTGGACGTAAATTATATCAAACACGACTTCTTTGTCACGATTATTATGTTTGGACATGTCGTTTACCTTCATTGTCTATTCACGTCCTGTGATATAAAATTTGGTATGTGTGGAGCTACAAAACGGCCGCGAGCGCGCTATGAGAAGAACATAAAGAGGTGTTTTACATTACAAGCATACCATGATTAGCATGTTTGCACGTGTCATTTACCTTCATTGTCCATTTACGACACATAATTACCAAATGCGTTATATGTGAAGCTAGCGAAACGGCCACAATTGCATCATAAGCACGGTATGATGTCATGTTTATCATGTTTGCACCAGTCATATACCCTCATCTTCTATTGATGTCTCGCAACACCAAATTTGGTGTATATAAAGCTAGCTAGGTGTATATAACCAAAGAGCACTATGAGCATAGCATCTAGTCATGGTTTACATGGCATGCATGTCATGATTTCGTCGTTAGGGTCAGTTGCTTATGTTAGCCGTGCAGTCATGTCATACCATACCAGTTTTGCGATATGTCGTGTGAACGAAACCAGCGCAAGAACAGCAAGACCATGGAATGTAAATCAAGAATTTCATGACATACAAGTAATGATTTTCATGTTACGACTAGTCACTTATGCTCATCATATAGTCATGTTACACCATACAAATTTCGGTATTGATACCATTATCTAAAAGCTTAAGAAAGCTAAGAGTCCTAGGCGGCTAAATAGATAGATACGGTCGAAGTCGCCGAAGTTTGCTAAGAAATGCTTTGTATTTAATAAACTAAAAGAGTGAAGCAGCAAAGCAATAAGGTAATGAGTGGAGCACAATTAATGGTCTTGCTCTCAGTTTTTCAAGCTGTAAAGGAAGGCCAGGATTGGAAACAACTATACATGATTGTGGTCCACCAAGCCCAGTGATATTCAGGTGCACTAGGAACTCTTCAAGGAGAGGACAACGATAAATCTATTTGAGAAAAGATGCATCAGTCTTTCAGTGAATGACAGTGCACCTTCTGCTGCTATATGCAGGTATGTAAAGCACAATGAAATTAAAGCACATCCTTCACTTGTAGGTCAATGCATGTGACAACACAGCTTTCAGAAGTGAATCATTATTATACATTAATTTTCATATATTCACTATTCTCATGAGAAGTAGAAATGAGCTGAGTATGCAGCACTAAAACTTGGTGGCCATTATTCTGTAGTATGCCACTTTAAGTTGTAAAACTGAAACAGTGGAGTGCATGTCTTTTTTTCTTAGCGCTGTTGTTGTAGCAAGCTGCTGCTGAAAAAAAACAGTCATCTGGTGGTTGTTGTCTGGTATCTAAAATGTGTAGGCGGGGAGGTGAGGGGGAGATGGGATCGTGAGCAACAGTAGATGCAGACAAGTGGACTATTTTCACAAGATTCTTTAGTTGTTCTAAGATAGAAGTCTGCACATACAACTTGGCCTGTTTATACAATGCAGAAAAAATAACTTCATTGAAGAAAATGAGTGTTTAGCTACATCACGATCATAACAAAAAATTTCTAGCGTGCAGCGTTCAATTGACTAAGGAGGAGAAATTGACTTCAATGGTCTATCTATCTAGCCACTTACGTCTGGTCGTTCTCATGACCACACCTCTAGCTTTGGGTAAACCAAATTAGTATGGGAGGGTAAGAACGTTTGGCGAATACAATTGCCTGTCAGGTCTTGAATAATGCCGCAATCCCGTTGCGTATGTTGGTAAACCCTTTATTCCAGATGAGTGGCACACATCTGGCAGGTATGCGGTTATGTGCCCCATGTGATTGACAGTTTGTCGACTCAAGACTGGCAAGAAATAATATTGGTAATTTTAACACGACAACTTCCAGGAAAAAGTCAGTGTTGACATAAATGTAATGAATATATATTAGGGCCCCAGCAAGGATGAAAAGCAAACATTCTGTGTGGCAATCAATAATTTTACCACACAGCCACACCAGGTCTCAACACTGCTGTAGAAATAGACAGCACTCAGGCACAATGTCAATTGCAGGCTAACTATAGAATTTTATAAAAATTACAGATGCACTCCTATGATGCAGCCGTACCGACCAGTTCACGTCAATTGTAGTTAAGCGCCATACACTTTGGTATATTTATGTAGCAGTGTTCAGGGCTACCATCCTTGAGAACACAAGCGCTACATATCAGCTTACAGCGTCTGATGTTGCTAGCACTCATGCAGCTGCTGGCATCATTGTGCAAATGTAAACAACTGGTTATATAAAACATATGTGACTGTTGAACATACATCTGTAGTTGCAATATTCGTTGTTTCGCTAAATACACCACAGTCATCTTCCTTCAACGATACACGTAAGCTTAAAACGGTAAATTATGTTATTGTACAACATTGTTATACATTAAAAGAAGTCACCACTTTTTCAGTGCTTTGTTTTTTGCGGTTCTCCTGCATGGATGAAGTTTTTCCCCCCTAGAAGTTCGCTAACTTTCCAACTACAGAAAAAAAGTAAACAGGGTGGCTGTTTTTTTTTAATATTTAAAAGGAATCGATTCTAGTTTGTTATTTGCTTACAAGGGTGCCATTTCACGCCGGAAAATGAGGCACGCGTGGGCAGGAAAACCGTCAGGGTGCAAACCACACGCTACTACATACCAAGGCGTCGAACACTTGTTTATGTACAACTATCGATCGTGCCGCTGTATGAGGCTTGAATAGTGTCATAAAGGCTCTTTAAATTTGATTCAAGTTTCTCAAACACGAACGACTCGCTTCTGCATTTGTGCACGATCGTGCAAATTACATACAGTAACACTTGCATGGCTTAACCGAAAGAGAAAAACGGCCTCGTTGACCGATAAAACGGCAGTAATGCCACTCAATAATTGATACATTAAATGAGCAAGAGGCAAAACAGTCAAAGTCAAGCACAGTGATAAACACTGATAAACGATCAAGCACAGTGATAAACATACTTTCACGCTCAGTAAAATTTGTACAACGAACTCTGCCACCTCACACACACACACAAATCAAACATTAGCAATCACAAACATAACGCTGAAACACGCAGTGCCAGTGCAAGTAAGGTTTCTAGTGCAAGGGACTATAGTGCAAGTTCAAGCGCTGCAAAAACCGTCCGCGTTCATCAAGCACATGGGCGACGATAAGCACGATTGCAGTGCTCATGTCCACCACAAGGACACCGCAATGAGCACACGTCCAGCAAAACACAAATACGTACAGCGCGTGATCGGGTACAGCTCATCCCCCACACACACGAATGCACACACGCCAGACGCCGAGAGTACAGTATACTGGAAGGGGGCAGTCGAGTGAACAAGGCGGCCGCGCCGTATCTCTGTGACTCTCCGGCGGGTGACAGTAGCGGCGGCGCTGTCGTTCCACGGTACTGAAGAGCTCAGGAGCGTCTGCAATGGGAGCGCGTGCACGAAAGCGTGTATATACTCGTTTTTAGCGCGTTTATGCGTTTTTGAGCCTTCACAAGTGTATGCACATCTGCTACGCGCCATGGTGACGCAGGCATTTCGAAATCGCGTCAAGAAATTCACTGTTTTAAAAACCTACTGACCAAAAAAGAAGAACACGTTAAGTCGTAATTTGAGGGGATCCGTCTAGCTTCTTACTCAAGCAGCCCTTTGAGCTATGCGACATCATTAGTGGCTACTGACGAACTACAAAGACAGGAGAAGTATCAATATTGCGAATAAATCATACGCTCGCTGTGTCAGCAATGTCTACAATATCCAGAGGACTGTTCCTCATATGAGCCCACATGCGCTCGATTGTTTCATAAGAAACCCGAGTATAACTAATGTTGTCACAGCATTTATATCGGCGACGACTCAGTTTTGTCATGTCAGTGTGCGGAAGAAAATAACTAATGTTTTCTGAAAAGCTCGTATTGTTTAAACCGCATGCTTTCGTGCTTACTCTGCTTCTTTTATGTAAGCTTCAAGTGCTAAAATACCGGAAGGCCGATCTGAAGGAAAGCGTGCATCTACAAGTCATAAATTCTACGCGAACCGGGTTATCTCAAACATAATAAAAAATATCAATTGTATAAATAGACCGTCTGTTAATCTGCGTAATTTCACTGCAACCAGTTCTCATTTTATATTCACAGCTTAAATTGTGCTGCTTTCTAAGTATTCTATTGATGTATGGCCGGTGTAAGCCCAGAAATTCGTGACAATGTTTTGTAAGATAAGTGTGAGGGCACTTATATTACAAAAGAGGGCACGGCACGCATCCGACGAACATGCCTAAGACTTTGCTTGCACCTATGCAGGCTATGCTGTGTCTTTCTGCTTTCAAATTGCCATACTGCTTCGGAACTGCTATCGTTCTACCAGACGGACAGCGAGACGAGACTGGGATTTATCTAACGGCGAATACGCAGTCATGGCGCATTACGTCATCGGCGGCGGATCTACTAAAGGACCAGTACGACAGTGGATTCTTCAAAGGGCACGGCACGCATCCGACGAACAACATGCCTAAGACTTTGCTTGCACCTATGCAGGTTATGCTGTGTCTTTCTGCCTTCACATTGCCGTACTTCATCGGAACTGCTATCGTTCTACCAGACGGACAGCGAGACGAGACTGGGATTTATCTAACGGCGAATACGCAGTCATGGCGCATTACGTCATCGGCGGCGGATCTACTAAAGGACCAGTACGACAGTGGATTCTTCAAAGGGCACGGCACGCATCCGACGAACAACATGCCTAAGACTTTGCTTGCACCTATGCAGGTTATGCTGTGTCTTTCTGCCTTCACATTGCCGTACTTCATCGGAACTGCTATCGTTCTACCAGACGGACAGCGAGACGAGATTGGAATTTATCTGACGGCGAATACGCAGTCACGGCGCATTACGTCATCGTCGGCGGATCTACTAAAGGACCAGTACGACAGCGGATTCTTCAAAGGGCACGGCACGCATCCGACGAACAACATGCCTAAGACTTTGCTTGCACCTATGCAGGTTATGCTGTGTCTTTCTGCCTTCACATTGCCGTACTTCCTCGGAACTGCTATCGTTCTACCAGACGGACACCGAGACGAGATTGGAATTTATCTGACGGCGAATACGCAGTCACGGCGCATTACGTCATCGGCGGCGGATCTACTAAAGGACCAGTACGACAGCGGATTCTTCAAAGGGCACGGCACGCATCCGACGAACAACATGCCTAAGACTTTGCTTGCACCTATGCAGGCTATGCTGTGTCTTTCTGCCTTCAAATTGCCGTACTTCCTCGGAACTGCTATCATTCTACTGGACGGACTGCGAGACGAGACTAGGGATTTATCTACCGGTGAATACGCAGTCACGGCGCATTACGTCATCGGCGGCGGATCTACTAAAGGACCAGTACGACAGCGGATTCTTCAAAGGGCACGGCACGCATCCGACGAACAACATGCCTAAGACTTTGCTTGCACCTATGCAGGTTATGCTGTGTCTTTCTGCCTTCACATTGCCATACTGCTTCGGAACTGCTATCGTTCTACCAGACGGACAGCGAGACGAGACTGGGATTTATCTACCGATGAATACGCAGTCATGGCGCATTACGTCATCGGCGGCGGATCTACTAAAGGACCAGTACGACAGCGGATTCTTCAAAGGGCACGGCACGCATCCGACGAACAACATGCCTAAGAGTTTGCTTGCACCTATGCAGGTTATGCTGTGTCTTTCTGCCTTCACATTGCCGTACTTCCTCGGAACTGCTATCGTTCTACTGGACGGACAGCGAGACGAGACTGGGATTCATCTACCGGTGAATGCACAGTCACGGCGCATTACGTCATCGGCGGCGGATCTACTAAAGGACCAGTACGACAGCGGATTCTTCAAAGGGCATGGCACGCATCCGACGAACAACATGCCTAAGACTTTGCTTGCACCTATGCAGGCTATGCTGTGTCTTTCTGCCTTCACATTGCCGTACTTCCTCGGAACTGCTATCGTTCTACTGGACGGATAGCGAGACGAGACTGGGATTTATCTACCGGTGAATGCGCAGTCACGGCGCATTACGTCATCGGCGGCGGATCTACTAAAGGACCAGTACGACAGCGGATTCTTCAAAAGGCACGGCACGCATCCGACGAACAACATGCCTAAGACTTTGCTTGCACCTATGCAGGCTATGCTGTGTCTTTCTGCCTTCAAATTGCCGTACTTCCTCGGAACTGCTATCGTTCTACTGGACGGACAGCGAGACGAGACTGGGATTTATCTACCGGTGAATGCGCAGTCACGGCGCATTACAGTCATCGGCGGCGGATCTACTAAAGGACCAGTACGACAGCGGATTCTTCAAAGGGCACGGCACGCATCCGACGAGCAACATGCCTAAGACTTTGCTTGCACCTATGCAGGTTATGCCGTGTCTTTCAGCCTTCACATTGCCGTACTGCTTCGGAACTGCTATCGTTCTACCGGACGGACAGCCAGACGAGACTGGGATTTATCTACCTGGCGAATACGCAGTCACGGCGCATTACATCATCGGTGGCGGGTCTAATAAAGGACCAGCATGACAGTGGATTCTTCAGAGGGCACGGCACGCATCTGACGAACAATATGCTTAAGACTTTGCTTGAACCTATGCAGGTTATGCTGTGTCTTTCTGCCTTCACATTGTCGTACTGCCTCAGAACTGCTATTGTTCTACTGGACGGACAGCGAGACGAGACTGGGATTTATCTACCGGTGAATGCGCAGTCACGGCACATTACATCATCGATGGCGGGTCTAATAAAGGACCAGCACGACAGCGAATTCTTCAGAGGGCACGGCACGCATCCGACGAACAATATGCCTAATACTTCGCTTGCACCTATGCAGGTTATGCTGTGTCTTTCTGCCTTCACCTTGCCGTACTGCCTCGGAACTGCTATCGTTCTACTGGACGGACAGCGAGACGAGACTGGGATTTATCTACCGGCGAATACGCAGTCATGGCGCATTACGTCATCGGCGGCGGATCTACTGAAGGACCAGCACGACAGCGGATTCTTCAGAGGGCACGGCACGCATCTGACGAACAACATGCCTAAGACTTTGCTTGCACCTATGCAGGTTATGCTGTGTCTTTCTATCTTCACATGCCGTACTGCCTCGGAACTGCTGTCGTCCTACCGGACGGACAGCGAGACGAAACTGGGATTTATCTACCGGCGAATACGCAGTCATGGCGCATTACGTCATCGGTGGTGGATCTACTAAAGGACCAGCACCACAGCGGATTCTTCAGAGGGCACGGCACGCATCCGACGAACAACATGCCTAAGACTTTGCTTGCACTTATGCAGGTTGGTTACTTTGCGAATGTTGTTTGTTATATAATTGAAGATCGATGTTTGTTACTAGTGCCATGCCCTGGCAGATGTTTCAGTATTCTTTGTCATTGCTGTACAACGATTTCAATCCTGCTGTCGGGCGATGTGGAGGAAACCCCTGGGCCCACTAATACACAAATGCTACAAGCTATGTTAGACAACCAAAAACCCTCGGACCGTAAAATGGACGCACTAAAGGAAGAAATCAGTGAATTGAATGCTAAAAGTGAAAAATTAAGTGGATATCTTACGGTGATATAGGAAATAAATAAACAAATTGAGATGCTAGAGCATATCGTAGAGAAACAAGCTGCTAACCTTGCAGATTATGAAAACCGCAGTTGACGCAATAATCTTTTGGTTTTTGGTGTTCCCGAAAGCAAGAGAGCTTCAGCTGTTGATTTGAAAAAAGTCATGGTCGATGCGATCTTTGAAGAAACCCTTGGTATAGAAATTCAAACTATTGAAAGAATCCATCGACTTGGTAAGGAAAAACGTGGGAAAGATGGGCTCATAATCATGAAGTTTTGTGATTACTGTGAGAAAGAAAGTGTTCTAAACAACTGCAAGAAATTAAGGGGACCAATATAACCATAAGCCACATCTACGCCCGAGACACGGTTAAAATAAGGCGCAAGCTATAGAAAAGTGCAGCTTCAGATAGGGCTAAAAGTGCGCAGGTTAAGTTGGTGCATGATAAGATTAAAATAAACGGTGATATATACGGCTGGGATGTCACTCGAGAAGAACGCTACCTGTATCAAAATCATGCAGATAAACAGAAACAGAGATATGCTCTTGAAGCTGCTGGTGCAGGAAGGAGTACTACAAGAAACCAGAGCATGCCATCTAACGCGCTAGGAACGTCCTTTTCTTCACCTCGGACCTAGCTCCGGCTTCTTTTATTTAATGCCCGAAGCATCGTTAACAAAGTAACTGAACTCTTATACGTTTTCTATCACGAAGTCCTCATGTGGTGGCCATAACTGAAACGTGGCTACACAGCTGTGTTCCTGATAACTGCATTGTACCAGAAGGCTACGAAATCTTTAGATCTGATAGGGACTCGCGAAGGGGCGGGGTCGCTATCATTGTAAGAAACTCTGTTATGGCCGCGCATGTTCGAAGCAATGTACCAAAAACAGAGTGGTGTAAAATAAGCCTTTTTAACACAGTATACCTTTTTGGTGTCGTGTATAGACCACACGCAACAGCAACAGACTATCTTGATAAATTGAATAACTTCCTTTGTGCCCATGTAAAGGGGAACACCAGGATAATTCCTACTGGAGACTTTAATCTGCCTCGCATTAACTGGGACGCTTTTTTGCCCGGACACGTCGAGATTGATAGTGGCGAAAAGATGTTAGAAGTTGTGTTCGCTCATAACTTAACCCAAATAGTGCGCGAATATATACGGATGACATCTTCGTCTCGGTCAGTGTTGGACCTGGTGTTCCTTTCAAACAAATTGTGCAATTATAATATCTGTGTTAATGAGGGAATTTCTGATCATAGATTGGTCTCTGTTACTATTCCACTGAGTGTTTCACGAGATAGAACCTATAAGACCATGCAAGTAAACGATTACAAAACGCGAATGACACTTCAATTCTTGACATGCTGGGGTATTCTTTTGGTCATTTTGAGCACGCATCCGAGCGCCAAACAGTTGATGAATTGTGGCAATGTTTTAAAGATAATAATAAATATTGCATCGACGAATTCGTTCCAAGTAGAGTAAAACAGACTAAAAAGCACAATCCGTAGATAACACGAGATATTATTCACAAAAAGCGAAAATTAAAAAGGCTGCGGAGGCAAAGAAACCATGACTCCGAGGATATAGCACGTGTACGAAAAGAATTGAAGAAATACTTGTTGGAATCTAAGCGCGCTTTTTTGGTCAAAAGTTGAGTTCTTTTATTAAACAGTCACCTCACAAGTCCTGGCTTTATATTTCCGATCGGCGCGATAAAATTGACCAGCTGAAACGTGAAAATAAAATCGTCACGAAAAATGTTGATATTGCAGATAGTCTTAACATTTTGTTCAGTCAGTTTTTACAAGGCGCAGATGTGACACTGAAACAGAGGATGTAATATGCCACTTATCTGAGCCGATGGGTGAGATTGCTATCAGTCGAGAAGGAGTATTGAATAGTCTATTGTCTCTTGATTCCAAAAAAAGAAGCAGGCCTGATGAAATACCCACCCTTTCTTGCAGCGTTATGCGGAGTTGGTATCTTACTACTTAAGTTATTTTTCAAAAATCTATTTGTACTAGTTCAGTGCCATCGTACTGGTGCACAGCTGTAGTTGTCCCCGTGTTTAAGAGTGGTGATCGGTTGTCCGCAATAATTACCGTCCCGTATCGCTCACATCTATCTGCTGCAAAATATTGGAACATGTCATTGTCAAGCATGTCATCACATTCCTAGATAATAAACATTACTTTTATCCTGATCAGCATGGCTTTAGGAGTAAAGTTTCGACTACAACACAGCTTATCGAAACTGTTCATTACTTTGCGGCAGCTTTAGATATGAATGAACAAATTGAAATAGATTTCGTTAATGCGTTCGATAATGTACCTCATGACAGATTACTGTATAAGCTTCACTGTGCTACACTAAGTCAACTTTTACATAATTGGGTTAAAGCCATCCTAAATGACAGAAATCAATTCGTGAAAATTGATAACTCTATGTCTAGATCGCTAGAAGTGTTTTCTGGGGTTCCACAAGGCTCGGTTCTTGGGCCCTTTTTGTTTCTTATATATGTCAATAATATCGCAGATATAGCGAAACCCCAAGTTAAGCTCAAACTTCTCGCTGATGATTGTTTATTTACGCGCGAGTTACTGGTAGGAAGGACCAATTGAACATTGCCGAATGTCTAAAGGAATTACACTCATGGTGTGAAGCTTCGGGAATGGAAATCAATTATTCGAAATCTACCATCACCCACGTTTCTAGGAAAAAAAACGATAATTTCATTTGAATACTGTATCGGGAATCACACCTTGTTGACAGTTAATGCGTTTAAGTACCTAGGTCTCACAATAACGCATAAGCTAAAGTGGCACACACATACTGATTATGCTTGCTCTAGGGCCTCACAAAAATTGTACATATTAAGAAAAAAACTGCAGGGTGCTAGTATGGACGTAAAACTTCTTGCTTTTAAAACATTCATACGGCCGATACGGGAATATGCCAGTATTGTCTGGAGTCCCCACAAAAAGTGCTTGTAAATAAACTTGAACACATACAACAGCTTGCAGCTCGCTTTATATGCTCGAGATATAAGCAGAACGATTCAGTCACAGAAATGCTACAACTATGTGATCTGGAGACGCTCCACAAGCGCAGACGCAAAAATAGACAAAGTTTCTTTTGCAATTATTAGAAGGTTAGTTTAAAATTAAAAGATATGACTACATAGAACAACCAGGGAAACGAAGCGAGAGGGCAAACCATACACGAGTACGGCACCCTTATTTTACACGAACGAAGGCGTACCGTCCGACTTTTTTCCCCGAGGTCATTGAAGATTTGAATGGGTTACCGAGTAACATTGTCAATGCAGGTGATTATAATGAATTTCTTCATTTACTTGATTTACATTTATGTGATTTATTGTAAATATAATTTCGATTGTTATTTGTTGCATTGCGAATCAGGGTGTGTGTTTTTCGTTTGAAATGCAGAGCTTTCAGGGATTTGTATATATGTATACTTGGTTTATCATTGGGAGATGCATAGTTATGTCCCCAATTCATTTGTACAGTGTGTCATACCTTTCCTGTAATGACCCTCAATAGAGGGTTGACAGTATTTGTAAATAAATAAAAAAGTGTAGTTCTTTTATTAAGTGTCAAAGCTGTAGGCAGTGGGTGGTGCATTCTGTCTAGAGAAATTAAACTTGTATATATATGTACACAGTAAACACACGCACGCACGCACGCACGCACACACACACACACACACACACACATATCCGCAAGTATACGCACATAAGCCACACGTCACGCCCCACTCACAATATCCATACGGCCGCTATTTTTACGCGGTGCGTTTTTCGTCCGACTACGTTGGACTTGAAGTAGTTTTGAGACCTCATACTGTCGAAAAGGGGACATTTGCAGTGCGCATTTGTACAGAGACACGCTAAACGTTCGGCGCAAAGCTACCAAGGATTTTTTTTAGGAGGAGGGGGGGTTGTGTGCAGTAGAACGATCAACTTTGGCAATTGGGCGTCGCTGTAATTGCGAGTGAATATTTTGGTATACCCTAAAAAAGTTAAATTACGAAAGTATTTCGTAGTGTGGGGGGTTTAGATTCCTTTCCTCTCCTCTATCCAATTACGGCCTCCTGGTTCTGCGTGCGTTTGACACGGTATTTTTTTATCTCACAGGTTTTTGAGCGCATCTAACTTTCAATTATTCCGCTAAGTTATTCTGAATATTGTAGACGCCTAACCAACAAAAAGAAAACAGTTAAGACCAAAGAAATCAGAATTATACATACCCTTTCTGTTTCTTCTGTGTCTTATTTCTTTTGGCAGTGGTTCGTCGTCCATTAATTGTAAGTATTTCTTTTACTGCAAGTCAGCGGACTCCGAAAACAAGTTTTTGTGTAGTAAATATAGTTTACGTGTAAATAGGACCATTATCATGATGTAGTGCAACTCACTTGTGTTAAGCTCCGAATAATGATGATCTTTCACATCTCTGAAGCCATGTTTTCTTTATTCAACACATTGCCAGCTGTTTTAGACGATGCGCTTCTACCGATGTTCACAATACAAAAGTAATATAAAGCACATTTTACTTCAGGTAACGTGTGTAATAATGCAAGGCTATAAAGCATGACTGTGCCGATCATAGCTTTTTCTCATCGCTTTCATACCTGCAGTAACCAATTTAACGCTTTAACCGCAACAAAATAAATCATTTTCAATCACTCACAAGGGTTTTATAGAGCTTGTATTCAGTAGGTTGGCGTGTCATACTTCAAGGGTTATGACATCATGTGTTAGACATGAATGATGGGCAGGTACGAAGAAATCTCCATCAAAAAGGCGCGCCGGAGAAGCCGAAGCGCGTAGCAGTTCTTGCGCGTGGCGGGTGGCTCTTTGGATTAATGGATAGATGGTTGTGGCTGCTGTACCCTTTAGATCGGTGGTGACTAACGCCATCTAGCTGTAATACCTAGTGAACTAACCATTAGATTTATCTTTTTTTTCCTTTAAATAGTGAGGTTGAGGATTCGTACTTTGCAGTGAAGGGTTTAATTTTCACTCGTGCCTTCACTTTAGCCACCAATCAGATAACCTCCTTCTAGTTAGGTCTACCCGCTTAACGTCTATTTTGCCCTTCCTGTCCCTAAACCCCAGTGCTTTGAAAAACTCTGCGCCATCATTCTGACCTATAGGGTGAAGCCCTTTACAGAACATTATCAAGTGTTCGGCAGTTTCTTATTCCTCTCCACACGCACTGCATACGGTGTCTACTCCTTCGTATTTGGCCCGATATGTTTTGCTTCGCAATACTCCTGTCCTGACCTCAAACAGTAGAGAACTACCACGAGTATTATCATAGATCTTTTCTTTGCCCATTTCCTGCTTAAAAGTTCGATAGATCTCTAGTGCGGACTTCTTAATGATGCATACTCCACATGTCAATTTCCGTTTTCTTCACTTTCTTCTTAACCGATAGTTTATTTTGGTTTGGCCCCCTGCTGTTTTCCAAGTATTTGCCAGTCAATTTTCTGGTTCGCTTCCTCCATTCTGTATCGACATTCTTTATGTACAAGTAATTGAATACCTTCCTAGCCCAACGCTCCTCCCCCATTTCTCTCAATCGCTTCTCAAATTTTATCTTGCTGTTAGGTTCCCTGCCCTGAAATGATGTTCATTCCATATCACCTTCTATTTCTGATTTCGTGTATTCCCGTGAGCTCCTAAAGCCAGCCTATTTATTCCACGTTGCTTAATTTCTAATCTTGCTTGAACTTCTGATCTCATGCACAAGACCGCATTGCCGAACGTCAGCCCAGGAACCATGACCTCTTTCCATATTCCTCTCACAACATCTTGCATATTGTGATTCCACAATGCCCAATTTTTCATGACTGCTGCATTCCTGTTACCTTTAAGAGCAAACCTCATAAACGCGAAAATGCACGCGACAGCGACGAGTGATGCTATGAGCGACGAAACAGAGCGTTCGCCCGACGTGTCGCGTGCTCGTTTTTGTGCAATCGCTCGGTTCTCCAGATTGGGAAACCGTCGCTCATCACCCGGAAGTGCTGGGCTCAAGCAGCCTATAGCGAAAAACCGGAAAAGACAAAGACTACATAGGCGCACGTGACCCTGCCCGAGTCCCGTATGCGCAACAAGAAATAACGCAGTGTTTACGCATGTGCATATCAAAAAAGTGCTGGAAGGCACTCATAAACACTTTCCGTTCCATTACACAACAATATATCTTATTGTTAAATTGCATACCGCTCACTACGAGGTTTTTTTTTTTTGGTGCGAGTAGACGGCCTCATGATAGCAACAGTGGAGTTCGCTCGCCGAAGCAGTCGCGTGAATGAGGTTTGCCTGCGCTAGCGACTGATCGCGCGAATACGATCTACGTCGCGTCGCTCGTCGCTGTCGCGTGCATTATTGCGCATATGAGGTTTGGCCCTTAGTCGTCACGTACATTTCGTGTTCTCTTAGGTACTCGGTCCCTTTGCTTATCCATACGCCCAGATATTTGTATTTATCTGTTATCTCTAGCTTGACTTCCTGTATTCTAAGCTCACTACCTTCGTTATCATTAAGAATTATGACTGCTGATTTTTCCTTACTGAATCTAAAATCTAACCTATCTCCCTCTATACCGCAGATGTCCATCAATCTCTGCAAATCTTGCTTGTTGTCGGCCATTAGCACTATATCATCTGCGTACTTCAATGCTGGTAGTGCCTGTTCAATGAGTTTTCTTTGTTTGACGAAAGAGAGGCTGAAGCCCAGTCCACTTCCTTCTAATTTATCCTCTAATCCTTGTAGGTACATCATGAAAAATAAGCATTGCAGGGGACACCCCTGCCTACGCCCCCGTTTTACCTCTGCACTCTTGGATGCCTGTTAAATCTGGTTAGTGTATTAACCAGATTTAACGCTGCAGAGAACCTCAGGTTGCCTGACCACCGTTCTCCAAAAGTCATAGCTTTGTACGGATCCAAGCCAAGTTGGGTGAAATTAGCGTTTGCGCTATTTTCGCCGGGTCGTAGCAGTCACTGACGTGGCGTATTTCGTATGTTGTGTCAGTAATCTTGGCACATTATGGGGCGATACTGAAGCCACACGGCTGCTTCAAGTTGCAAGTGATAGATCATGTGCTAAACAACGGCAACAGGGCCACCGGTAGTCCCTTCAGAGCCTACGAGTTTTGTGTTTGCTACTGGTGACGGCAGCTGAAAGTCAACAAGACGCGTTGGGACTGCCGTTTGCCTAAAACTGGGATTGATGGTAAACTATAATTCTTTAGAAGGATGGCTGCGGACGATTCTGTTGAATAGCCATCAGCCCGATACTGACGTCTTACGCTTACCTTTTGAGGGCTCCTGTTGAGCGCCTGACCACTACCGCTACACCCGCAGCACCCACAAGCTTCGCGTATGGTATTCTAATTCTCGACCATTTGCTTCCACTTTTTGTGTCTCAAATAAATCTTGCCTTGTGTTGCACCTCTGCTTTTATTGTTGAGGTAAGTTCTAATTAGTACTTCTTAAAGCTTGCTGTAAGTTGCTTTTGTGAGAATCCCGATTCGCGGCCACTTCGTTTTCTTTTTCGCTCTCTGCGTGTTCGTGGAAAGTTTTCCCCGCGTAATTCTCGCACCCACAAACTTTGCATCGGTTTTCGGGCAAAACAAGTGCGCGGATTATGCGAGTAAATACGGTACAAGGTCTGGACTGCAGCAGCTCTGTGGTCACTCGAATTCTTGTATTTTAATCAGTGTTTTACGTCACTCAGTTTTACTATGAAATTACCGAACAACTCAGCATTACGTTTTTAGGTCTGTGATTGCATTTCAAAGATGACTGTGTTGGGTCTTCGAACCAAGAGCAAACAAGCCGCCTTTAATGTAGTCATCTGCGCATTCGAAGCTAATCAAAAGGAACATTGTGCTTTCTTTTTGTCGAATGCCATCGGTAAGTCGTGCGAAAACTTGGTGGAGTAAAGCCTCCAGATACAAGTTGCACGTTCGCAAGCAGCAGGCTACCCTAGGCACGTCTTTTTCTCAGTGGCTGAAGGCCTGCATCGAAAGAGGAAGTCTGTCTTATGTCTCAGTGAAGAGCAGAGAGCGGAAATTGAGAGAACCGCCTAAGAAAAACGAGTCAAAGAAAAGGTGGCTGTAATCCCGTGCCCTCACCAATTATTATCGCACAATTTAAAAAAGGTCGAGCTGCAGACTAGAGTAATGGCTTTTTTCAGCACCTAACAAGCTTTTAAGCTTGTATAAGTTGAGCTGTCCAACAAGGAAGCAGAAAACTGTTTGCTCAATCAGACACAAATATGCCCATGTTTCTGTACAAGAGGCGTAGTGTACAAAATTCCTCTTTCACGTGGCAGGTGTTACATAGGCCAGACCGGCAGATGCCTCAACGTTCGCTTGCATGAGCATAACAAGAAAATCGCAAACACTGCAATTGACAGACACCTTGCCGCCTGTTGTGAGAAGTGTGACGCAAAGGCACAGTGTGTTCCCCTGTTCAGTCAGACAGTTGTTCTGTATCAGCACCAAAAAAAATGACTAGAAAAATTGTAGAGGCGGCAGAAATAGCAAGGGCAGGTAACAGGCGTGATAGTATTTCGTCTATCCTGTTATCTGTTTAAGAGCATTGTGATGAGCGAAGAAAACGACGACAACGACGGAAGTGCGGGGCAAGGCGTGTGTGATTTCGAGCCAACTGTGAGCGAAGAGTTTCGACGTTTTCGCCGTGAACCGTCTTTCGTGGTGTGCTTTGGCGAACGAGATCTATCAGTTAGTTGTTCCGTTTCTGCAGTAGCTGGTCCCTTCGGACTCTTTCGGACGGTGGTTTGGCTGAGTTTTGGGTGAATTTGACCTGTTGAAACTAGCTGACGTTGCATATTACTTCTTTAAGCAATCGAATTAGTGCTAATGTCTAATTCATCTCCTGGCCAAGGGCACAGCCCTTGGTCAGCCTCCTTGCCTAATGATGAATTGCCATTGGAATATTTTTTCCGCAGTGGTGTTGGAAGCATCCCTGTTGCGCTGGTGCCCTCGAGTGGTGGATTTATTAGGCTCAACAACCCGAAGACAATCCAGGTGGTGTTGCAGGCCATGACGCCGCACTTTCAGCTGATAAGTGATGTTCGTCAGTTCGGAAGAGGTGGTTTGGTATGAAGATCGTCAGATCCTTCGTGCGTTTCTGACATCCTAAAATGCAAGACATTTGCTTCGGTCCCGGTAAGTGCATTTATCCCGCCTCATTTAGCGTGCACTAAGGGAATTGTACGAGGAGTCGACTCTACATTAACGCCCACTGAGACTCTGGAAAAGCTGTCTGATGCTGGGGTCATAGCTGTGTACCGATGCAACCGATTAGTTAACGGTGAGAAAGTCCCCACTGAGTCGGTTATTGCTACCTTTGCCGGCACTTCCTGTCCATCCGAGTTGAAAATGTGGCCGCTCATTTTCAGAGTCGAACGTCTCGCTTCTCGTCCTCTCCAATGTCAAAACTGTTGGCGTTACGGTCACAGTTCAGGGGGCTGTAAATCAAATTCACGTTGCCGCATCTGTGGCGATACCCACCCATCGAAGGAGTGCAACGCCGAAACCGAAAAGTGCTGCCTCTGTGCAGGAAATCACGCGGCCGATTATCTGAACTGCACCGCAAGGTCTAATGAAACGCAACTTCTAGAAATCATGGACAGACGTCGTTGCTCGTGGCGAGAAGCAATAACAGTTGTGAAGGATAGAGCCTTTGGATATGCCGGAGTCGCGTCGAGGCACGAACAACTAAGTGAGACGAAGATTCTTAATCTCATTGAGGCTGCAGTAGAAAAGGCGATGTCGAAAGCGCTGGAACACATAGTTACAAGCGTGAGTGAGTGCATCTCTCAAGTGTTTTGCTCACAGATGACACAGCTAGCTTCTGCAGTAGCAGTACCGATGGCCAAGTCGGCACCTTGTGCAGTGGATGAGATACCGAATTTAGCCCCACAGCGACAATCCCGAGAGGAGAAAACCCCAATTTGTCCGTTCCTTCTACGTCGACCCACGTGGAGGATCAGAATGAAATGGACGTATGCCAAGATTTCAGGCGTCAGAAGCGCACTGGATCTCCATTAAAATCTCCTTGCCCAAACACAAAACCCAAAAAGGGCAGCGAAAATGCCAGTGCACTTTTTAAGGAGAGTATTTTAGAAGCTGCCGTTGCTGAAGTGTTTCGCTCGTCAACATAGATACCTTGAAAGTACTACAGTGGAATTGTAGGTCTTTGATTTCTGCTTCTACTGACTTACTTTGCCTAATTAATCAGTTATATCCGGATATAATCTTATTACAAGAAACCTGACTTAACTCCGTTAAGAATTATCATTTAAACAATTTTAGAGCATTTCGGTTAGACCGTCCATCACTAGGAGGTGGTCTAATTATACTAGTCTCGAATAACTTTTGCCACACAGCGAGCATAGCTTTTCAGCTTATGTCCACAGACTGTGAAATTTTGGCAATAGACCTCTGTCTGCCAGGGCACAACCCTTTTTCACTTATAAACGCATATTTTCCAACGGGTTTGCATAATACTCAACAATTAGATACTGCCTTAGCTAATTGCAAGAATGATTTCCTTCTGACTGGTGATTTCAACCCACATCATGTTTCATGGGGATTTCGAACAGATCCTTCTGGTACTCTTCTGTGGGATTGGATGATTAATAAAAATCTTACCTGCCTAAATGATAGACAGCCTACATTTATTCGCGGACGGACACGATCGGTATTAGATCTCACGTTTTGCAGCCCAAATGTTTCAATAAAGTCTTGGAAAACAATTGATTTCTCTTCAAACAGTGACCATCTTCCTGTATACTTTGAAATCTCATGTGCTGTGAAATCTATTGAAAGGGCAGAGAAAACATTGATCAATTACAAAAAATTTAAAGACTGCTTGCGTTCCAACATTATGGCAGTGTCCAGTGGTCAAAATGAAGACCTCGGCAGAAATCTCTGTTCTGCTTTAAAAATCTCAAAGAACCATTCAGAATTTGTAATTGCTTCGTCGTCATCTAAAAGTGCCCAACCTAGTAAATGGTGGAATGATGAGTGCACACGAGATTATAGAAGAAGAAAAGCTGCATGGAAAAGACTTATATGTAATCAGAGTCCAAAAAGTTGGAAGTGTAGAGAGGAAGAAGATTATGTGCCGCAGTGGGTTACACCTTTGGCAGGAGGAGCCAAGCGCGAGCGTTTGCCCCGATTGCTGTGATTCCTGAGTCCGTTGCTGCCGCCCGCTTTCAGCGTCAATAGACCTACTGTGCAAGTGCTACTTGTGCCAATAAACCCCGTTCCAGAGTGGTGGAGGTGCTGGGTACTTCAACCTGGAACTCCGCAACAGGAAACTACCTGCCATCCCAGAAATGACTGAAGAAACCACCCAGCAAGGTACGACCCAGCCTCCGATGGTCATCGTGCCCACTTCGCTACGCGTGCGCGATCCACCTTTTTTCGACGGTACCGATGAGCAAGACGTCGAAGATTGGCTGGCGACATTTGAAAAGGTAGGCGCAAGCAACAAGTGGGACGACCCTTCGAAGCTTCAATATGTACCCTTCTACCTGAAAGAGGTGGCGAGTCTCTGGTTTAACAACCACCACTCGGAATTCGCCACTTGGGGTGCCTTTAAACTACGCATTGCCGATGTGTTCGGTCGCCCCGAGGTACGCAAGCTCCGTGCCGAACAGCGCCTACGGGGGCGCGCACAGCTTCAGGGGGAACGCTTCACAAGCTACATCGAGGATGTGCTCGACTTGTGCAAGTGCCTTGACCCTTCAATGATCGAGGCAGACAAGATCAAGCACATCTTGAAGGGGATAGACGACGACGCCTTCCAGATGCTGCTGGCCAAGGGCCCCCGTACCGTGTCTGAACTCGCCACTCTTTGCCAGAGCTTCGAGGAATTGCGCAAGCAACGGGTCATGACACGGCGGCCAGCGACTACCGACGAAACTCTCGCGGCATTGACCCTAGGTGGAGACAACAACACAATCATGTCGGAAATCAAACGATATGTGCGCGAGGAGGTAGCCCGACAACTTTCGAGTCTGTCGTATCAACCGCCAACGGAACCCTCTTCTGAGCGTCTCGCGCCCGCCATCAGACAGGTAATACAGGCGCAGGTCTCTGAGGCACTGCCGCCCGTCTCTCAGACAACACCTGTCACCGCGCCATTGACTTACGCTGCTGTTGCTGCTACTCCACCACGCCCTCCACTTCGGCCGACTCCCCAGCCTCTACGAGTACCAACGACGCCAGTTCCAGCAACACAACAGCGCTATCACGGAAACCCTTGGCGCACAGTTGACAATCGTCCAATCTGTTATGCATGCGGATATCCAGGTCACGTGGCACGCTTCTGTCGCCGGCGCTTCGCAACGGGCCCGGCTGCAGCTCCGAGGTACTCTGACGACTCTTTCCCGGCCCCGTACAACGCGCAACGAGAACTTCCCCGTCAATACGACCGACACTCAGTGCAACGTGACCCGTCCCCGTCCGAAATAGACCACCACCCTGCTGCCGACTACCGATCCTTCGGTCCCCGTCGCTCATCCTCACCACGCCGCTACCGTTCTCCGTCCCCGCTGCGTCGCCGACCGAACCCCGCAGAGACGGAAAACTGACTGCCGCAGCTCCAGAGGCACGAGCTGCGAAATCGTCGCATTGTAGAAGTCCTCGCCCGTCCCCCACAAACGTTCTGGAACTGTTTGTTGAAGGTCTACGAACTCTTGCGCTTGTTGACACGGGTGCCACCGTATCTGTGATGAGTCAAAAACTCTGCCGTTCGATACGAAAAGTAACAACGCCGCCTTCCGACGTATTGCTGAATACCGCGAGCTCGCAACCTATTCGACCAGTCGGAGCATGTACAGCGAGAGTAATCATTCAGGACGTCCTGTACCACATCGAGTTTCTCGTGTTGACCACTTGTGCCCACGACCTGATACTAGGATGGGATTTTTTGTCACGGCACCACGCCGTAATTGACTGCGCTCGCGCGCAGGTAGAATTATCTGTGTTTTCAGATGCGCCATCTACTGACAATGAGCGCACTCACCTGTGCAAGCTTCTTGTTGCTTCCGACGTTGATGTTCCTCCTCTTAGTGCCATCGTTGTCCCCGTCAATCGCACTGAATTGTCCGGCTCTACCGTTGTGTTCTCCCCATCTGACGTTTTCAGTCGCCGCCACGGTACGTCTCTGCCATACGCCGTTCTGCCACCTCATCAAGATACTTCCGGAATTGTCGTTTGCAATCCTAGCTCATGCCCTTTCACCTTAAGAGCTCACGAAACACTGGGCTATGTTCATCCTGTTGACGACAACGTTATTGTGCCTATTGAGTCCCTCGACCCTGGCCAGCAACTTCAGCTGAACGCTGTTACTCCTCTTTTTACGCGGGATGACTACTCCTCGGATATCTTCAATCGTTCCATCGACAGCAAGCTTCCTTCGGATCAACGGGACCAGCTAATAGCCCTTCTGCATGAATTCCGAGATTCATTTGACCTTCCTCAAAAGGCACTGAGTCAAACTAACACCGTCGCTCACACAATCTACACCGGAACGCACCCTCCTTTGCGGCAACGCCCCTACCGCGTATCACCCAATGAACAAAGTGTAATCGCAGAGCAGGTGGATGATATGCTTCAGCGCGGTGTCATCAAACCATCTTCTAGCCCCTGGTCTTCACCTGTTGTGCTAGTGAAGAAAAAAGACGGTTCGATTAGATTTTGTGTCGACTACCGGTGACTGAACAAAATTACACGGAAAGACGTATACCCTCTTCCCCGCATCGACGACGCTATCGATTGCCTACAAGGTGCCGAATTCTTTTCTTCGCTGGACTTACGTTCAGGTTACTGGCAGGTGCCGATGGCAGAGTGTGACCGTCCCAAAACAGCGTTCGTTACGCCGGATGGCCTATACAAATTCATGGTTATGCCATTCGGTCTGTGCAATGCACCTGCAACGTTTGAGCGAATGATGGACAGCATTTTACGCGGCCTTAAATGGCAGATATGCCTATGTTACCTCGATGATGTTATCGTATTTTCGCCTGATTTCCCTACCCACGTCAACCGTCTGCGCACCATTCTTCAGTGTCTTACCAAGGCAAACCTCCAACTTAACCTAAAGAAGTGCCGCTTTGGGGCTCGCCAACTTACTATACTTGGTCACGTTGTGTCAAAGGATGGAATTTGCCCCGACCCAGACAAACTTCGAGCCGTAGCCGACTTTCCGAAGCCGACTTCACTCAAAGAACTTAGGAGCTTCATCGGCTTGTGCTCGTATTTTCGTCGTTTCGTCCACAACTTTGCAACAATAATAGCCCCACTTACACAACTACTGAACGGTCCAGCTAATCTTTCTAACTGGACCCCAGCATGCGACGAAGCTTTCCTTACACTGCACCGCCTACTTACGTCCCCACCAATTTTACGCCATTACGACCCAAGTGCCCCCATTGAAGTGCACACAGATGCCAGTGGCGTTGGTCTGGGAGCAGTACTCGCGCAACGAAAGCCAGGTATTCCAGAGTACGTCGTCGCATACGCAAGCCACGCACTCACGAAAGCGGAGATGAACTACTCCGTAACTGAAAAAGAATGCCTCGCAATCGTTTGGGCATTAAGCAAGTTTCGTCCTTACTTGTACGGACAGAGTTTCGACGTTGTGACCGATCACCACGCACTTTGTGGGTTGGCGTCGCTAAAAGATCCTTCAGGTCGCCTTGGACGTTGGGCTCTTCGCCTACAAGAATTTGACATTCAAGTCGTCTACCGCTCCGGACGAAAACACTCTGATGCGGACGCCCTCTCACGATCACCAGTGAGATCCACCGCAGACCTGCATTCGGACACCAACTTCTCCATCGCTCCCATTTCCGTCACAAGCATGTCGTCTGAACAGCGGAAAGACCCATGGATAACATCTCTCCTTAACATTCTTTCTGACTCTTCAACGTCTGCATACCCACGCGCTCTTCGCCGACAAGCCACACATTTCGCGATACGGGACGCGCAACTATACCGCAGAAACTACCACGCGGATGGTCGTAAATGGCTCTTGGTTATACCACACCACATGCGATCTGATGTCTGTGCGTATTTCCATGCCGACCCACAACATGCTCACGCTGGTGTGTTAAAAACATATCAGCGGACGAAAATACATTCGGTCTTGTTCATTATGCCAACGACGAAAGACAGCTGCCCATTCACCAGGATTATTACAGCCTCTACCGTGTCCGGCGCGCCCTTTCGACCGCATTGGTATCGATCTATATGGTTCCCTTCCTTACACTGCCACTGGAAATCGATGGATTATTGTCGCCGTCGACCATCTGACGAGGTATGCTGAAACAGCTCCACTACCTACGGCAGGTGCACGTGACGTAGCCAATT
Organism: Rhipicephalus annulatus; assembly: GCA_013436015.1. Lineage (NCBI taxonomy): Eukaryota > Metazoa > Arthropoda > Arachnida > Ixodida > Ixodidae > Rhipicephalus > Rhipicephalus annulatus. The sequence continues at coordinate 148,445 of WOVY01004704.1, forward strand.
TCGTTTTGCGACGCTTCGTACTGCGTCACGGGGCACCACGTGAACTACTAAGTGATCGACGGCGTGTCTTTTTATTCGAAGTTGTACAACAACTCCTTCGGGCATGCCGCACGGTGCACCGCATGTCTACAGCCTACCACCCGCAGACCAACGGTCTAACTGAGCGCTTCAACCGAACGCTAGGAGACATGCTCGTCATGTCAATTCCGACCAATCAAACTGGGATGTCATTCTCCCATTTGTGACCTATGCGTACAACACCGCGACGCAGTCAACCACAGGCTTCTCGCCTTTCTTTCTTCTATATGGGCGTGAGCCATGCTCCATCCTTGACACCATTTTGCCGTATCGTCCCGACGTCTCATAGTTCAGCCCTCTTTCTGAAATTTTGCAGCACGCTGAAGAGTGTCGTCAGTTGGCCCGATCATTCACCTCGGACAAGCAAGCATTCGAAAAAGACCGCCACGACCGCGACCAGCAAGTCGAGACTTTTTCCGTGGGCTCGCTTGTCTGGCTCCGACTGCCATTTCACTCCCCAGGTCTGTCCGCTAAGTTTGCCCCCAAGTTTCACGGTCCTTATTGCGTCGTCGAACGTCGATCTCCTGTCACATACGTGATCGAGCCGATCACGCCATCTACAGACAGGCGATGCCTTGGTCGTGAGACTGTCCACGTGAGTCGTCTCATGCCATATCACGACCCACTCCTAATCTCGTCACCTTGACTTGCCAGGATGGCTCGTCTTCGTCGCCGGGGTATTGTAGAGAGGAAGAAGATTATGTGCCGCAGTGGGTTACACCTTTGGCAGGAGGAGCCAAGCACGAGCGTTTGCCCCGATTGCTGTGATTCCTGAGTCCGTTGCTGCCGCCCGCTTTCAGCGTCAATAGACCTACTGTGCAAGTGCTACTTGTGCCAATAAACCCCGTTCCAGAAGGATTATCAGTTCATTGCGGCAACATTTAAACGCACTGTATCGCGAGCGAAAGAGCATTATGACCAAGAACATTTCGAATACCTGTCTAAATCAAATAACAAACGTGCTTTATTCAACTTCCTTCGTAGTAGGAAGAAGACCCCTATACCAGGAAACGTTGACTCAGTAGTTTACACCTCACAGGAACTACAGCAATCATTGAATCAGTTGGCTAAAGAATTAGAAAACAGGTTCTCAACGCATCTTCCTAATTCGGCTTACACAACAACCATCTATGACTACACAGAAATATCGACTTCCGAATTAAATCAGGCCATGGAAAGATTGCCAAATGCAGCACCAGGCCCCGATGAAATAACAAATACAATGCTAAAAATACTTCACAGGGAATATCCGAATGATCTGTTAAGTCTCGTCAATTATTCCCTTAGAAGAGCATGGATCCCTTCTGAATGGAAGATTGCGAAAATTATACCATTACTTAAGAAACAGGGGGCAGGCTATAATTAAGACAACATACGACCGATAGCCTTAACATCTAATGTAGTGAAACTTATTCAAAGGGTACTTCATGGTCGTATAATTAGGTTTATTAACGAGAAACAACTGTTGAGTTCTTCCCAAATTGGCTTTAGATCTGGATATTCCATATGGCATGCACATGTAGATCTGGAAAGTCGTATTCATATTGCCCGTCACAAAAAGCACTTTGCGGCTTTAGTAACGTTAGACATATGTAAAGCATATGATAGTGTAGAGTATTCTATCTTGACTAATCAGTTATGGAGTCATGGACTTCCACCTTATATAGTAGCATGGGTGACGGAATTTTTAAGTAGAAGAGAATTCTATTGTTATCAAGGCGGTTTCTCTTCCTGTAAGCACAAGCAAACCCGAGGTGTTCCTCAAGGGTCAGTACTTTCCCCGGTTTTATTCAACATATTGCTTAGTACCATCCCCGTTCATCCAGATGTGAAAACCTATGTTTATGCCGATGACATTGCTTTTTTTGCTATGTCACATGACTTCCACTGTCTCTACACTATCTTGCAAGCATATCTTAATAAAATAGAACATTGGCTGGATGGATTGATGTTGAACCTGAATACCGGTAAATGTGCTATTCTCGTTTTTCCAATCAAAGATCCCGTTCACATATCTATTAATTACAAGCTTCAAGATATCCCACAAGTACAATCATTGAAATATCTTGGAGTTATGTATAATGAACATCTAAATTGGCGCCCTCACATTGAATACATCGCGACAAAAGCAGTACGTGCGATGGGCGTATTGCGGAGGTTGAGCAATTGTAGATCAGGTATGAGTAGAAAGGCACTTTTGATTATATATAAAATGTATGTTCGACCTGTGTTGGAGTTTGGCTGCATTCTTTTTTCTGGTGCGCCAGCCTACAAACTTCGGCCGCTCGTTCTGTTGGAAAGAGAGGCTTTACGGTTCTGCTTAGGACTTCCAAAGTATACTGCGAATGCAGTGTTATACCTTGAAGCACGAATACCAACCTTATTATGTCGCTTTAATATTCTTACTGTGCAGACCTTTTTACGACTATATGAAGCACCGTTTAACCCTGAACAAATTATTTTTATTTCCAATCCTGACCTATTCTTCTCCGTGCATTGGCCCAGATTTACCAAACCACAAATAGTATTTGTTCAATCGTTACTTGAGCCCCTAAATGTACACGTTCGTGATCTGATTCCTTTAACTGAGCAACAAAAATCACCAGAAATTGTTTACCATGATATCTTCCCAACTCACGCTAAGCTATTACCTACAGGCATTTTAAATGGTTTATTACAGGACCATTTAAGTACTCTGCCAACAAATGTCATTATAGCAACGGACGCATCTCAATCACATGAAAAATCAGGCGTTGGAATATATTGCCCCGTACTTGATTGGTCATTTTCACTTCGCTTACCGGACTTTCTTCCTGTCTTTCTGGCTGAATTCATGGCAATAATGTTAGCTTTGCGAAAGGTAAATATTTCCATTCCAGTCGTAGCAGTCATAACTGATTCATTATCAGTGTGCTCTTCTCTGTCCGCATCTGGTCACTCACCTATAGTGAAACTTTTTAAATCGTTGATCCCCTGTCATCTCCAAAGTATTCATTTAATCTGGACACCAGGGCACAAAGGTTTGTTGTTAAACGAAATAGCTGATTCTCTTGCGAAGGCATCCCTTTCGACACCAATTATTCCTATTTTCCCTCATACAGTATACATTACGGTGGCGCGATTTCGCACACTTAAAATCAGGCAAAATTTATCTGACCCTGCACTGACAGCTTCTCCAGAGTACAAACACTTGTTATTTCCCTGGCGCAGTGAACTGACTAATTCAAGGATGATGGAAGTAGTCATCACGAAATTTCGTTGCCGCGTTACCTCCCTCAATTTTTACTTGCATAGATCAGGCATATTGAATTCCCCTATGTGCATTTACTGTAATCAAGAGGAAACGATCAGTCATTTTTTATTACATTGTCGCCGTTTCGATTTATTCAGGCAAAGCATACTAACACCACCTCTTCAAAGACTGGGCTTGCAACTATCACAACCTGATCTTCTTTCATTTGGGGCCTCTACACTGGGTTTCAGCCACAGGGACGTTTTATTCGCCGTTCAAGAATACATCACTGCGACTAAACGATTCTCTTGCTAAATTGCTGTCTCTCTATTTTTCTTCTTTTTTTCTGCAAACTTGATACCGGTATTTCAAATCAAAATTAAGTTAAAAAAAATTGTAGGAATGACGCAATGCTGAAAGTTTAGGGCAAATTCACCTTATAATCGGCCAATCCCCTTCTTTGCGTACGAGCCATTTGCACAAGGAAAACAACAACAACAACTGTGAGCGTGAGGTCAGCCAATCAGCTGATGACCTGTGGTGGCCCATAGAGGTGGCGTGCCATGATTGGGCCACGTGTGACAATTACCTGGCGGTAAGCTTTGTGGCTGGGGACGAGCCGAAGCAGCGGGAGACGGAAGACTGCGGGCGGAAGCGTCGGACGCAGGCGATCCAGGTTCCGGCCAGGGAACGCGGCCGTCCACGCTGCTGCCGTCCAACCGCCAGCTGAGGCGGCATTGCCGGCACGAGTACTGCATCTCGGGCCGCGGCCTGGCCTGCTGTTCTCTACCTTGCCGAGGGCATCGCCGATCTCGGTGAGGCGTCACCGTGGTCAGACGTTCGGCACAGCTACGTACGTGGCCTGGCTAATGGTCACGGTTGCGCCGAGCATCGCGTCTCGACGCAAGCTGTTCGCTGGACGGACTGGCCATTCCCCGCATGGAGCATCGCGTCTCCGATGCGGGTTGACTGCTCCGTAGTCGCACCTACGCCGTCAAACGCCGGCGTCACCAGGGCGTCGCACATCGGCAAGTGATCCCTCTCCATAGCGCCTTTCCACCGCCTCCTGCCCTGCACCTCATCGGCGTCTGTCGTACCGTCGATCTGGCTCTTAGGTTTTCTAACGTTCCTACTTGAACGCTAATGGGTCATTTTATAAATAAAGCTTAGTTCTCTCTGTTGGTTGTACGTACCTTTTGTGCCTCATTGTTTTCTATGTTTATTTTTCGTGTTTTGTCATAAACGAGGTTTGTGTTGTTACCGCGTCATCTCCCAGTCCGTTTCTCCTCGCACGACACGCAAAACAAGCGTTAACGAACCTCGGCCCCGATAAAGAATATTTTTGTTACAATATAATAGCGAGCCTGCCAGGATTAAGCTCTCTTTTTAAATATTTTTAGCAGCCTCACCTTGTTTGTGTGCCGTGGCTGAGATACGGACCCGGAAAAGGTTGCACTATTCACTGTAGAACATAGTAGTAATTCGGCCGAGGAAAAACTAATTGGTTGTAAAGCAGTTGGTTGTAAAGCAGTTAAGTGCAAGCTAATGCAAGGGCCAGGAGCATTGAGGTTGTGTGATCGTGAGGGTAGCGAGGTTGTTGTGCGGGAGGGCTTGACGCACTAATGTAATAGCGGAATGGGCGCTATGGTAGAGGCCGTCTTGGACTAACTCGAAACAGCCATGCGCCCTGGCTTTAGCACAGTTGGTGATGCAGGACCCTTATGTCGTGTGAACGATCACGCTAAGCTCGCGGGTGAACGTGGCTTGACGGGTGACGGCTACGGCAGTCTTAAGGACATTGTAAATGAACAGCGCTTGACATTGTGAGTTGGCGTTTGGCGCAGGCGCCTTGCAGTTTCGGAAGACGTTAGGCTTGAGGGCTCGAAAGCGCTGCTTAGTTAATGCTACGCTTCTAGTAGAATATCAAGTAAGCTGGGCTTGATAAACTCAGCCTATGTGAAGACTGAGTGAAGACAGCCTTGCTGCCGTGTTTAGAAATAGGACATAGAGATCCCATTAAATGGCTAGCCATAGCACATGCTGGGCAGATAGCGTCTTTTAGATGCGGAAGCATCTTATACTCGCGCCTTGTAGTGCGCCGTCCGCGCCGTCCGCACCGCCTTAGTTGAGCTAATTCATTACGTCTGATACAATAATCACTCGTTCTCTGCTACTGCAATATTCACGCGTTCATCAAGTATAAGGTTATTTGTTGCACTTCAAAAGCATACATGTGTCCGAGTTAAAACGGTCAAAGTTTCACATTAAATGCACCAGGAAGATAAAGTATTGGTACGGAAACCAGTAACACAAACATGAGCTTGTACGGTAAAGTTAGCTATTTAAAACCTACGCGAGCGTCGGTGCACACTGAACCATGCCTGTGTATTCAGGCATGTGTCTAACTCTGTTACCAGCCACTAAACTGTTTTAGCGGGACGGCTCAGTGCTCTCCCATAGTTGAGTACGAAGTACTCAAAATCGTTCAACATATTAGATGCGGAAGCATCTTATACTCGCGCCTTGTAGTGCGCCGTCCGCGCCGTCCGCACCGCTTCTCGAACATTCGACAGCTGACGCGCGCGCATGCGCCGTCGCGCCGTCGCCCACCATCTGTGCCGCGCGCGCTTCTCCTTCGAGAACATTCGACAGCTGACAGCGCATGCGCCGTCGCGCCGTCGCCATCTGTGCCGCGCGCGCGCTTCTCCTTCGAGAACATTCGACAGCTGACAGCGCATGCACCGTCGCGCTGTATATATACTCAAGGTCGGCGCTCGCTCGCTCAGTTGCCGCTCGTCCGTTGGTTCGTCGCAATAAATAAAACACCGCCCTTTCGCATACGTGCCAAACGTGTTCACTCATTTAACACCCCATTTCACAACCACGTTAACCACTTTAGCCATCGACCCAAGTAAGTCGCAATTTAACACCCGTTAACCAATTACATGCTTCCGCATCCTCCTCAGTGTTCCCCCGAGGGAAGCTGCGGGCAATTTTTTTTTCAATTCTTCCAGATTGGTTAGCCAAAAGCGCAGCTAATACAAATTGTATAGGCTACCCTATATTGCCTCGCAAGTTGAAACCTTTGAAGGAAGGGGTATTCCAGAGTGGAGTCGTTCGGTTGACGTGTAGAGGCTTGTGTGGAAGGTGACGTAGCTACATGCATACACCCGTCACTAAAATTGTTACAGCTTCAGTGAAAAAAAGTTTGTTGTGTGTTTATTCAGCAGATTGCAGCAAATATTTCTTGGGTTGAGTATTGTAGCCTGTACAGAAGAGTTAAAAATTGAATTTTACTCCTAGAGATGCTTTAAAAACAACCTCATTTCTGCTTTCAGTTACTGTACAAAGCGAAAATTGAGCTTGTAAATGCAATTACAGTAGAAAAGTATCAGGTTACTTGAAATCGTACATTGTGTGGTATTAGTTCTTGTTGCCCGTATGCATGTTTGATTTAAAAAGTTATCATTCTTCTCGACTGTCTCCTTGTAAAAGCAAGTCGAATTGTGATATAGATACCTTTCTTTATAGATCAAAGCTCAAGTAACACCTGTTTTCATTCCTCATCACTGTGTTGTGTGAGAAAAGTTGTGCGCTTGACGGCGTGGGTGCGACCACGGAGCAGTCAACCCGCATTAGAGACGCGATGCTCCATGCGTGTAAATGGCCAGCCCATCCAGCGAACAGCTTGCGTCGAGACGCGATGCTCGGCGCAACCGTCACCATTAGCCAGGCCACGTACGTCGCTGCGCCGAACGTTTGACCATGGTGACGCCTCGCCGAGCTCTGCAATGCCCTCGGCAAGGAAGAGAACAGCAGGCCAGGCCGCGCCCCGAAATGCAGTACTCGTGCCTGCAATGCCACCCCAGCTGGTGTTTGGACGGCAGCAGCGTGGACGGTCGCGTTCCCTGGACGGAACCTGGATCGCCTGCGTCCGACGCTTCCGCCCGCAGTCTTCCGTCTCCCGCTGCTTCGGCTCGTCCCCAGCCCACAGCCACAAAGCTTACCGCCACGTAATGGTCACACGTGGCCCAATCATGGCGCACCACCTCTATGGGCTACCACAGGTCATCAGCTGATCGGCTGAACTCACGCTCACAGTTGGCTCGAAATCTCACGCGCCTTGCCCCGCACTTCCGTCGTTGTCGTCGTTTTCTTCACTCATCACATTCCCCCCACACAAGAAAGTTGTTTAAAAAAACAACTTTTCTAACACAACGCAGTGATGAGGAATGAAAACAGGTGTTACTTGAGCTTTGGTCTATCCAGAAATGTATCTATATCACAATCCGACTTGCTTTTACAAGGATACAGCCCAGAAGAATAACTTTATAATTTAAACTTGCATACGGGCAACAAAAACCAATACCAAACAATGTATGATTTCAAATGACCTGATACCTTTCTACTGTAATTGCATTTACACGCGCAATTTTCGCTTTGTACACTAACTTAAAACGGAAATAGTTGTTTTTAAAGCAGCTCTAGGAGTAAAATTCAATTTTTAACTCTTCTGTACAGGCGACTACAATACTCAACCCAAGAAATATTTGCTGCAATCTTCTGAATAAACACACAAGAAAATTTTTTTCGCTGAACCGGTAAAAATTTTAGTGACGGGTGTATGCATGCAGCTACGTCACCTTCCACACAAGCTTCTACACGTCAACCGAACGACTCCACTCTGGAATACCCCTTTCTGCAAAGGTTTAAACTTGCGAGGCACTATAGGGTAACATATTCAATTTGTATTAGCTGCGCTTTTGGCCAACCATTCTGGAAGAATTGAAAAAAGACGCTATCTGCCCAGCATGTGCTAGGGCTAGCCATTTAATGGGATCTCTATGTCCTATTTCTAAACACGGCAGCAAGGCTGCCTTCATTCAGTCTTCACAGAGGCTGAGTTTATCAAGCCCAGCTTACTTGATATTCTACTAGAAGCGTAGCATTAACTAAGCAGCGCTTTCGAACCCTCAAGCCTAACGTCTTCCGAAACTGCAAGGCGCCTGCGCCAAACGCCAACTCACAATGTCAAGCGCTGTTCATTTACAATGTCCTTAAGACTGCCGTAGCCGTCACCCGTCAAGCCACGTTCACCCGCAAGCATAGCGTGATCGTTCACAAGCATGAACTTTTGGCGAAGACACGTCACCTTTTTTGTCAATCTGGTATCTTTCCTTTTCGTCTTTTTCTTTTTCGCGGTCTCGATTGGTGTATATATGCTCTCATTCCGCAATTAAACCTCAGTTGATAGTGAGCGCTTGTACTGACCTCTTTCTGTCCCGTATTCTGTGCGCTGTGTTTTATGAAGAACTACGAATGACCAACACGCCCAAACCTTCTCCCTTCTGAAGCGCCTGTATAAAGTGGCCCGGGTTCTCTGTTCATTGCAAGTTGGCTGAGAATTATTGTCTTGCCTAAATTTGAGTATTTGAGCTGCCTGCATTGCGCTTAACCTTAAAGTACAAAAGATTATATGTGAATGAGAATTTTCAGCCTATTTTTCATGATGAGCACTACCATTTTAACCAGAGACGTCTTGCCTAGACGAAAAGCGGCCCAAAACATCCGTAAAAGTCTCAAACAAGTTTACTAACTCGAATACATCAATAGCTCTAGAAAAACAGCATACTTGTTTTCTACTATTTACGAAAAAAACGTTCTCTAAAAAAAACGAAAACACCACGCCTGCGTGGAAGGCGCAGCACAGTCACAGCGAAAGCTAAAAGAACGGCCTTTCAGAGCCTTCTCTAAACACACATAGGGTAACTGCTACAAGTACACTTGCTGGGTACCCACTACGACATTAATAATAATAATAATTTCTGGGTAGTAGACCAGAAATTGCTTAGATATTTTTGTCCTTCTGCTTAGATGTGTTGTATCCGGAAAACACTTGCAAGGAATTTTTCGCCAATTCTTCATGAAGTGGCTGATGACAATGAGGGATTATGCCTGAACTAGGTATGCGCACAGCTAATAGGTGATGAAAAACAATCTTTTGTAATGGGTCGGAGCATTGGACGACTCACTCGTTACGCTGTTCGCATTGTTTGATGCCTCGTTCTTCTCTTGCTGTTCTAAAATACTTTATTACTGATATTAACGAGATTCCTTTCCCGACATCAAGCCTGCATAAGACAAGTTTGCCAACAAGTCCCAAGCACCAACGTGGCTCAGTGAAATGTGAACAGTCTTGATATGCAGCGTAATAAAGAAAAAGCATCTCCATTGTACCGTTCACTGTACGCCAATCTTCCTGGTCACGATGTGTTGAAGCGAGTGCGCAAAATGTACATTCCACCGAATTCAAAAACATTCTTCTATAAACTCCACTCTGAAACATTGGCGGTAAGCACATGGTTAGAAAGAAAAGGTATTTTCATTCCGTCTGTTAACTGCCGTCTATGTGATGTGCCGGAAACGATCGAACATTGCTTTGTTAGCTGCAAAGATGCCATACTATTTTGGGATGTCCTTCAGCGAGCACTGAAAAAACGTTTCGTCATTAATTCTCACACAATACGTTATCTTCTGCCAGCAACACTTGATGAAGTACAATATGATATGTTTTTCCTCATGGGTTTGCACAGCTTGTGGAAGACACGAATGCAAGACCGCAATGCAGAGCCCACCACCTCTTCAAGCGCACACTTCATTCAAATGGCTATCCACCTAAAAAACATCTACGACGAGCTAGACTTTAGACCGGACTGGTACTCCGTCTTAGAGAACTGTTTGACCTCACCCCTTTTTTGTTTGTATAACACGATGTGAAGAACTCTTCATGTGAGGAACTCACGCTGTGTTAGCCATTTAGTGTTTTGAGTAACACTTGAGCGCTTACTTTGGCGATTTGATTGTACTTTTGTTCGCTTGATATTGTCTTTATTGCCCGAGTACTTTATTAAATACCATGAAAAAAAAAAGCAGCGTGGCTCAGTGATAGAATACTGGGTTCGCACGGTGCAGACCCAGGTTCGAGCCCGATTGTGTCCTTGGCACTAAGTTTTTTTTTTATTATTTCTTGATAGTGGTTACGGACACCGGCGGTGGCGGAAAACTAAGGCGCCGCGCGTGACCCGAGTTTTCATCTCATAACAGCTTTCGCTGTAAAAAAAGAAAAAAATGAAATAGAAAACAGTACACACGTTTTGCGCATACAAGTCTTCGCGGCGGCTATCAATCGAGAGCAGTGCGCAAAATGTTATAGCAAATTCACCTTTGTTCTCGCATTTTCCACCTTCTGAGAAAGCTCATGATTGATGTTCTTGCAAAAGAAAACAAGACAGATTTTTCTAGGGATGTAAAAACAGTGCAAAAATATAGACAAGAACAGAGGAAGAGACGTCCTTGTCTATATTTTTGCTTTGTTTTTGCATCCCAAGTATGTACCACCAACTAGCCCAACTTTCGCTATTATAAGGTATTTTTATTACAATGTAAAACATCACTACTCTAGCCACCACATTGCCAGCATGAGCGGTGTAACTCAAAAGATGCAGTTGCAACTACTCCAATTTTTCAGGCTCAATTTAAAAGAGGTCACCAACGTATGGGGTTTTCGTGAAATTCCTCTAAACAGGTTTCTTAACTACTTTGAAGGTAGAAAGGAGGCCGCGTGAGGGATGATGTGAGCAGCCTTCCTGAAAACACCTCATATGAGTACGTGAACATTCGTGTTGTTTGTGCGCCGCGGCCCCATGGGTATTTGGGTGGGATGCTTGGTACTCTTCGTACGTTCTCACTTATTTTATTTTTCTGCGAACGTACCCACCGATGCAGTACGCTCATATTGTGTTATACTGGTAAACTACGCTGCATTGGGAAGAAGTGACAGCGACATGTGCAACAACTTGTTACCTGCTCTTAGGTTCAGAAATGAGAGCACTGTGATTGAGAAAAATATCTGTTGCTGTAATATGCAGGAAATGTAACAAAACATGGTAACTGGTAAAAGATGACCTCTTTTATATGATTGTGTTAGTTGATAAGGGACATATGTATTGAAGCAAAACAATCTACTAGTTCACAAGAGTGGAAACTTGGGCTAGTTGGTGCGTAGTCATATTGCAAGATGTTTCAGCGCGCGAACAAAGGAAAAAGGACAGGGTAGACAGAAAGAGCGCTGACTTCCAACTAACTTTATTTGACAGAGTGGCAAGAATATATACTGCTAAAAAGGATGATAACAGAGCATGAAGGTAAAGGCACGCCTAATCTACACATCAGTCACAAACACGTGTGACAGGTTCCCTATTGCCTCAAAGCCCAGCTAGGTAATCACGTTCAGCCTGTGATAAAGCAATCGATGATGTGCTTACACAATTATCTCCTAGCAAGTGTATTTTTTTCTTTTTTATTTCTTTTTCGTTTCTTATTTATATTTAAGTTTCATTCGGTTTTTGGCCACAAAGCCTGTCTGGAATGCTCAGCACAAACTGCGCCTCATGGTTCTAGAAAGTTCACGATTATAGTAGATCGTTTTGTTAAGATTACGCCAACTTGGCGGACATTACAGATTATTCTGGATTCTATGTGGCAGCTAGCGATGACGCTAGAATGTTCGACGTCACGTGTATAAATGCCGACGCGCTTCACCGCTTGTCAGTTGATCGTCAGCCGATGCTCTGTTCGCCGCAATCAGTGCCAGTGGGCATGGCTGTCTGACCTTCAGTTTAAGGGCCGCAAGTTTGGCCTAATAAAGAGTTTCATCCTGAAATTACAGTCCGCTGCCTTCGTCCATGTCACGACCCTGCAATATCTCGTGGAAGTGCTGCTTCGTTTATGTACCGGTCGCCCCCGTGAAGCCGTGAAGACAGCCCACGTCAAAGAGAAGACACCGACACCTGCCAGGAGCAGCGAACAAGCTGCATTGCGCCAGGTATACCACTCAAGTACGGCCCTCTACAAGACAAGACTCAAGAGACCATGGTCATGTGTTAGTAGTCCTGTTAATTAGGGAGGCGACTGTCGGGCTAATTCAAGGGGCCGAATTATCAGCCACCCGAACCATCGTTACTAGACTAGTCTAGTAACGTTTGTCCGTACGCTGCCTCGGTGCGTTAGGCTTAACAGTGCGGCTAAACAAGCAGCATATCTCGCTAATATTGAAAAAATGTACCTGCTGCTTTAATCTCAGAATGAGATGGAAGAAATCGATGGCTGATTTCACCATTTGTTTACTAGCGGGCAGTCACTTTTGCATGGGTGCTGCCATGTTGATTTATAAACATAGTTATCGGTGGTAACCAAAACAAATAATTAAATTCGTAAAAATAAATGTGATGAAAAATAAACTTATCACGTATTGATGTGGCGTAAAACACCGCAAATAAACATCCATTCTAGCCAACCCTGTCAATTTTAAAGCAATTGTACTTGGGACTACGTTTCACTGCGCAAGCGTGTGGCTTTTTTACACCCCGTAGCTTTCGTAGTGCTGAACCAAAGTGGTAAAACAGAACATTGATTATAACGTTTAACCACTGACAGAGACAGAAGATTTTCTTCTTCTGTTTCTCTTCCCCCGTCCCCCCGCCAAAGCAGTCCTTCATCGTCTTTGGGTTGCTACACTCTCCCTGGCTTTGTTTTGTCACTCCTCTGGATATAGGGAATCACATTGCTGATGTCAGCTATTTCCATGACACCATCATCGGTTATGTAGCCGATGGTCTTTAGTATTCTGGCTTTTGAAGTCATTTTGGTCACCTTAAATGGTCCCAACATTTATGCACTATGATGGTCATAGCCTTTCCGTATCAAAACTAGATCACCTAGAGTAATATGGGTGATCTTGTTGTTATGACTAGAGACCGGATTATAGGCAAATCCCTATTTTGTTCTTTGCATTCATATCGTGCCATTTTGATATATGAACGGGAAATGGAGGTTAAGATGAGATTTTATGGTGCTTTATAGTGCCTACAAATGCCTATTTTGAGTGTTTGTGCCTAAATACTTATAAGAGCCTATAAATGCCTAGTTTCCAAATGAGCGCCTATGTGAGCGCTGTTCAAGCCGAAATTTCGTTTTTGATCATGGCGTGAAACTGTCATTCTTGTAAAAAAGGCAAAATTGATATTTCTAAACACTATAAGGCTCAACGAAGACAAAACACATGCTGCGAGTGATTGGAGGTCGAGCATGAGGAGTGCAAAAGACGCTATTTCTGCAGCCCTAAATGGAAGCACGTCTCAGCGTCTGCAGGGAAAGGAGGAGAGAGAATCAAAGATGGGGTACGAAAATAAAAATGACATCTATGGCCAAGGACGCGGCGACCGCCTTCTACAGACAGCTGCCCAGTCCCCTGAAAAAAAAAATGAAGAAGCGCCCTGAAAACCTGGGTGTTGCGATGAGAAAGGAAGAGCAGCTTTTTCTAGGCAGCCGCGGGTAGCTATAGAATGAATGAAAAATCATTGAGGGCCACTCAAGGAATGCTCTTGTTGATTCAGTGGTGGCAAAGGTCGCCAATTTGTTACACTTTATAGAGCGAAGCCTGAGACAGGCGCCGGTATGTTTACAATCAAAGGTTTATTTAGCATACAATCACCGTATGCTTGAATACGCTTGTTCTGTATGAGATCCCTTGTGATATGTCAAGTGGCAAACATTAAAAATTACAGAACAGGGCTGCCAGGTTTGTCCTAAGCCATTACTCGAAAAATGACAGCTGCGAAAATATGAAAAATCAACTAGGATGAGATTTGCTATCATCGCGTCAAATTAAACTGCGGTTAAAGCTCTTATGTCAAACTTTTCATAGTAAAACTCGCATTCAAAAATGAATGTACCTAGAAAGTCCTTTTCACGCAATGGTACTTAGACTTTTAGAATGTCGTATCAGATACATTTTTTAATAATTCATTTTTGTTAGGTCTATGATAGAATGAAATGGCTTTCAAAGAGAACAAGGTATGTTGTTTCAATGAAGGCATGTTTTCTTTGACATTGTGACCCATTTGCTGCAGTGCCTTCGGGTAAAAAATGTGGTGTCCATGCAGCTTTTGTTTTGTTTGTAATTGACTTTTTAAGCGCCCTCTCTAGGTGCCATAATAAGTTGTAGTTAGAAACCAGAAGCTCTTGCGTGCCCAATGAAAAGCGTTCTACCACGGTGATTTTTCCAATTGGTTCGCTACCAGCCACCAAAGCATGAAGCAAGCTTGAATCCCTTGCCTCTCATCCTATGTAGCCATCGTGAGCCTCATTTCTTTTCTGTTTTCTTCGGTATCGGGACTAGAGAATCGCATGATGCATACGCACCAGGAACATGCGTAAGAAAGGTCACGCGCACATGACGTGCCCCAGCCTGCTTGTGCACGTACGCCATCGATGTTGTGTCGTTTCGGTGTTCTCTGTTGTGTATTACCAGTTTCTGTGGGATGGATCAGTCAGTACGTGTACTTTAGGAGAGGCTGGCAAAGACCATGTATTGTGACTGGGATACACCACGTCGCTCCGCTGAAACTGTGGTCAGAGACGACGCACCAAACACAAGCTGAGCATTGTCAGGGTTGGCGAAATCAGGATGCAGGCACGACACGAAGACGAACGCAAGCGAAATGGGTAGTAGTAGTAGTAGTAACAGTAGTACTAGTAATAGTAGTAGTAGTAACAGTAGTAGTAGTAGTAGTAGTAGAAGTAGTAGTAGTATATAGTAGTGTTAGCAGTGGTAGTATGTGTGGTTTTACGTAAAAAACACGATATGAATATGAAGGATGCTTTAGTGGAGGTCTCCACTAATTTTGACCATCTGGCGTTCTTTAACGTTCACTGACATCGAGCAGTACACGGACATCTACTTCCTTCATATCCATCTAAATGTAACCGCCACGGCCAAAATCGAACCCGCGGCACTCGGGTCAGCAGCGTAGCACCCTATGGCAACTGGTCCACAGAGGCGGCCACGTAACGAGGGCCGATTAGTGAGTGAATAGCATCTGAAAGCTATTCAAAACAAAAATAAAAATAATAACACACTGAGATTTCGTTTGCGTGTTTTATTATTTTTCTCAGCTTTCATTCATTAGACTAGTTTTGAAAAGGCAGTGCAAAGACACAGGGAAAAGAAAGACGTAAAGAAAAAGAGCGTTGTCTTTCTTTTCCCTTAGTCTTTGCACTTTTCTTTCTAATTGATATGAAGCAGCTAGTGCAAACTAAAGTACTCCTCATTCTTGCTACACAACAGAACACACCAATTGCACATGTCAAGCAGAGTAATGTCACGTGCAACGCTCTTAATGAGGTACCGTTTAAAATGCAGGATATAATCAGGAGAAGGGACATTTTTCGTTTGTTTTTCTAGATATAGGTAGCATTTAACGAAGTTATGATGAACAGCGTACGGTATTAGATGTCAGCCCACCAATATATATGTAAAGAAGCGATGAAAAAGCAGGACCATTCCTTGCTGTATGTCTCTCCCTAGATCTTGGGGTACACACCCGCGAGAAGGGCAAGTGGCATTCATTAGAAATTGAGCAGTTTTTCGCGACGTGCAATTTTGCACATTTTAACAGGAATGATCCGGAATGCCCAGTGCACCATTACGCTTGTCAGGTCGAAATGCCCAAACCTATGAGGGGCCCCTTAAGGTGTTCAACGATAGGGGAGAAATTGGTCCTACGCGATTTATCCTTTTCTTCTGGGGTATGAATGGTCAGGTTATTTGCTCCTGCGCTGCCCTTCCCAGCCACAACAAAACGAAAGAGACCCAGGAGAGTGTTAGTTGAATGATGAAAACTTGACGCACAATGCTAGACAATAAAACAAAAGACTACATACTGCGAATTGTGCAGAAAATGCATGGCTATGTTCAATCGTTGGTACATTTCTGCTATCTTAAACAAAATCATTTTTCTTGCTTCTACCGTAGATACAAGTCATCGACGTCATTGCTTCGGGATATTACAGTTTTCGCTGAAGTTTATTGTGCCTATAATTATGATTTTGAGGACCTAAAAAGGTGTTTCACCTGCCTATTTTTGGCACCTGAAGCACACTTTTTTAGTGCCTAAAAATCCGGCCTCTAGTTATGATGCTTGTCAAATGCTCTTTTAAGCAACTCCCTGTGCTTTCTCTGGCTCTCTGCAGTCTTCTTGGTTTCTTCAAGGTGTAATTTTGTCTTGATTTAAAGTATCATTTGCAGGCAGATATGCCGGTTCACCAAAAGCAGCATACTGAGGACTGCATCCCAAAGCACTTGTGTGGGATCTATTGTGATGTGACACTGCTGCTTGTAGGCAACATTTCCACCCTCCTGGGAATCCCGGGTGCATGCTTATGTGTTCCTTAATGTCTCGTATGACCCGTTCTGCGATCCCGTTGGCTGAAGGATGGTATCGTGCCGTAAACTTCAGGGTGATTTTATTTTCTTCTGCCCACTTTGCATGTTCCTGGTTCCTGAACGCCGACCCATTGTCAGTCACAATGCATTTCACTCCCTTAAATATGTCTCTGTCAGTAGTGCTATGATGATTTTCGCAATCTCCCTTCGTGGCTTGGCTGCAACGATCCTTGAGCATTCGTCAATGCACACTAAGAAAGACTAAGTTTTCCTTACGCCTGCGCTTTTTTTCTTTAGCCCAGCGAAGTTTACATGAACGGTTTCAAATGGCACACTTGCATGAACTGGGAAAACCAGTGTCCGTTTTCTGCTTGTATTTGGCCTGGTTGAGTTGACAGTCATGGCAGGAGCTGATGCATTTGGCAGCATCCTTCTCATTGCTGGCCATGTAAATCGCCTTCACAATTTGTAATAGGTTCGCCAAAACCCTTCGTGTCCTCCTAAATGTGGGCTATCATAGTACAGCTCTAGAACATTTCGTACCAGCGTAGCTGGAACCTGAAACATTTCTCCTACGGGCAATAATTGCTCTGTACCTTTCTAGAGTTTGAGTAAGTTGACACTTCCCCAGGTGGTCGAAATTTCCGGAGCCCTCCACTACGGCGTCTCTCATAATCATATAGTGGTTTTGGGACGTTAAACCCCACAAATCAATCAGTAAGTTGACACTTTGCTCTTTCCCATAGCCACTGATTACTGGAAGCCGAAAAAGTGCATCAGCATCTGATAGTTCTTGTGCGCTTCTGTGTGCGACTTCAAAATCAAACTGCTCAATTTCACTGATCCAGCGGGCAATTCACCCTTTTTGTTGAGAAACATTCAGCAAATATGTAAGCGCCTGATTATCAGTGAACAGTATGAATTTTGTTCCTTCAATGTAAGATCAAAAATACTTTTTACAAGAACAACAACCAATGCCTCCTTCTCTGTTGTGCTATAGTAATGCTCTGCCTTCATAAACGTATACGAGTAGTAGCCAATGACTTGGGCTGCTGTGTCATGTTTTCACTGATACAGAACAGCACCTGCGCTGAAGTTGCAAGCATCTGTCGTCAGTTCAAAAGAAAGAGTGAAATCGGGCAGCGTCAGGATTGGATCTTACGATGGCTGATACAAAGTCATCGTAAGGCTTTCCACATTCATCAGTCCAAGTAAAATCTGTATTCTTGTGAAGCAAATGGTTCAATGGTTTGGCTCGGGTCATAAAATTTGTTGAGAAATTTCTAAAGTGTTCGGCAAGCTCAAGAAAAACTCTGAGTGCATGTGCATTATCTGGCTTCTTCATCTGCCGCATACGCTCGACAGACTCTTCCTTAGTACTCTTAGTCAATCCATCCAGGATGCGTCCAAGTAATGTATTTTTGTTTTGAAGAACTCTTCTTTAAATTCACTTCCAGTTCAGCTTCACTCAGTGCGGTCAGAACAGCCGTCAAATATTGAGCGTGAGAAGTTTGAATAGACTAAAATTTTGTCAACATAGACGTTACAAAATGCTCCAACGGAAGGTTTCAAGACGCCATTCATCACCTTTTGAAACCAGGCAGTGCTGTTCTTCCACCCGAAAGGTAAGCGATTGTATTCATACATGTCAAAGGGAGTGACAAAGGCGGTGTACATTTCATATTCTTCTTCGAGGAGTACCTGCCAAAATCCCTTGCAAAGATCTATTTGGGGAAAGATTTTGCAAACTCCTGTTTTCTCAATTATTTCATTAATTCTTGGCATTTGGAAAGGAAATAGGTCTGTTTGTTGATTAAGAACTCGGTAGTCTGTACATAGTCTCAAAGATCTATCTTTTTCTTTGGAGCCAGCGTGATTGGGGAGGCGAACATGGACACCTATGGCCGTATACCAGCATCTAACTTATCGTTACGGGGTCGTGACGTGAGCGAAGGGAGCACACTCCACGTCGAAGAAGAAACTATTTATTTGGGTCGAACTTGTGGCCACGCAAAAGGAAAGTAAGACATTCGTACTGATAGCGGCGATCAGAGCGTCAGCCGTCGATCAACTGACAAGCGGCGAAGCGTGTTGGCATTTATACACTTGCCATCGAACATTCTAGCGTTATCGCTAGTGGCGACGTAGGTTCCAGAATAATCTGAAAGGTTCACGAAGTGGGCGTAGCCTTAACAAAACAATCTACTACAGCCTCGAAGCTTCTCTAACACCGTAGGCGCAATTAGCGCTGTACATAGTGTAACGGGGCGATAACAAAACTTCAGGAAAGGAACGTGGCATTGCCCTCTCTGAAAAAGGCATGGTCCCGATGCTATACCAGATGATTAAAGTACAAAACATAATGCAAGAAAGAACAAGTAATAAATTACGATAGAGCAATAACAACAACAACAAAGTACACTGTTTCAATTCGTTAACACACATGAAACTTCTTGAGAGGCACGCGACATGGACGACTTCAGGTCACGATCGGCGTCGTTGAGAGTTCGTGATGCCTTCGGGGACAACCGCGTAATCGAGTGGGTCGAGACGTCGATTAACCCTGTATCGTGCAAAATACCATCGCAGAAGCTTTTCACTGAGTCCACGTCGGCGCATCGTCGTCCATACCCAAACACGTTCCCCGGGCTGGTATTCCACGAAGTGTCGTCGAAGATTGTAACGACGGCAATCCGTCGTATGTTGGTTCTTGACACGGAGGCGAGCTGAAGGTACTCACTCACATCGAAATTTTCTTCGCCGGTGACGTTGGGTAATATGGCGTCAAGAGTCGTTACCGGGGTGCTTCCGTTGACCAACTTGTACGGCGTCATCTGTATAGTTTCTTGTATGATGTTGTATGCGAACGACACGTACGGAAGGATGGCATCCCACGTTTTGTGTTCTACGTCGGAAGTACATGCCCAGCATGTTGGCGATGGTCTTGTTTAGGCACTCGGTGAGGCCATTAGTCTGTGGGTGGTTTGCTGTCGTACGGCGGTGGCTTGTCTGGCCGAATGCCGAAACCTCTTGGGTGAGCTCAGCAGTAAATGCCGTACCTTTGTCGGTGATGAGGACCTCCAGACCGCCGTGACGCAGGGCGATGTTTTCGTCGAAGAATTCGGCTACCTCATATGCACTATCCTTTGGCAGCGCTTTTGTCTCGGCGTAGTGGGTAACGTAGTCGGTAGCTACGACGATCCATTTGTTTTCGGAATTCGACGTCAGAAACAGCCCCAGTAGGTCCATGCCGATTTGTTGGAATGGTCAGCGAGGTAGTTCGATCGGCTAAAGAAAACCTGCTAGCCTTTTTGGCGATGTCTTGCGTAGCTGACAGTCACTGCATGTCCTCATGTAACAAGCGACGTCGGCGGTAAGGCGTGGCTATTAGTACCTTTCTTGTATTCTTGGGAGCGTGCAGCAAAGACCAAGGTGCCCTGTCGTCGGGTCGCTGTGTAGAGCGTCAAGTACTTCTGGTTTCACTGCTGAAGGAACTAGGTACAAGGAGGTGGTCTGCTCGAAGGGGCGAGGAGTTCTTCTTTAAGAGAACTCCATTTCGCAAGAAGAACGACTCCAGTCCTCCCTTGAAAACATTCGGAATAGTCGTTCTGTGACCCTCGAGGTATTCTACAAGGCTTCTGAGTTTCAGGTCAGCTCGCTGTTGCTTGGCGTCGGCAGTTGTTCCTAAGAAGTTGTCCTTCACCCAGGCCGTTGGGCGGTGGTGGTTCGACGGGGGCACAAAACAAGCAGTCGGCGTCGGAGTGTTTTCTTCCAGACTTGTAACCGACGGTCACGTCGAATTCTTCAGGTCTCACCATGCGAAGTGAGCCGAAGGAGCTTTCAAGTTAGCTAGCCAACACAAGGCGTGGTGGTCGCTCACAACTTTGAAAGGCCTGCCGTAGAGATAGGGGCGAAACTTTGACGCTGCCCAGATGAAGCAAGACACTCTTTTTCGGTTGTGAAATAGTTGGCTTGGCCTTGGATAGCAACCGGCTAGCATAACTGATAACCCTTCCCACGCCGTCAGTCTTCTGCACAAGGACGGTGCCGAGTCCTACGCTCCTTGTGTAGGTTTGTACTTCTGTTTCGGCATGTTCATCGAAATGCACAAGTATCGTTGGTGTCTGGAGGCGTCGTTTAGGTTTTTGAAATGCTTCCTCTTGTGCCACTTCCCACCTGAATTAGATGTTGCTTTTCGTGAGACAAGGTAACGGCTCGGCGATCTGCGAAAAAAGTTTGACGAAACACCTGTAATAGGCGCACAATCCGAGGAATCGGCGTACAGCCTTCTTTTCTGTTGGCTGCGGGAAATCAGCAATAGTAGCTATTTTCCGCGGGTCTGGACGGACTCCAGAGTTGCTAATCACATGTCTCAGAAACAACAGCTCCTCGTATGCAAAGTGGCACTTTTCTGGCTTCTGGGTCAGTCCAAAGGTGTCGATAGATTGAAGTACCGCTTCAAGGGGCCGCAGATTCTCGTGGAAGCTCGACGAAAACACGATGACGTGATCCAAGTATATGAGGCAAGCCTGCCATTTAAATCCAGCCAGCACAGTGTCCATAACGCGCTGGAACATTGCAGGCGCTGAGTAAAGACCAAATTGCATGACCTTAAACTCGAAGAGGCCGTCTGGTGTGATAAAGGCTGTCTTCTCTAGATCTCTCTCGTCAATCTCAATTTACCAATAGCCCATTTTGAGGTCCATCGATGAAAAGTATTTTGCGCTGTGGAGTCGGTACAGGGCGTCGTCTATACGTGGAAAAGGGTACACGTCCTTCTTTGTGATTTTGTTCGGGCAGCGGTAATTGACGCAAAACCGCAGGGCCCTGTCCATGCATCTTCTTTGCTAATACCATCGGTGACGCCGATGAGCTCTTGGACGGCTGAATGATGTCGTTGCGTAACATTTCGTTGACTTGTTTCTTCACGGTGTCACATTCGCGTGTCGAACTCGGTACGGGCTTTGTCGAACTGGTCGGCCTCTTTCTTCTGTTCTGATGCGATGTTTCGCAACTAGGGTATCTCGAATATCGATGATGGCGAGAAGCAGTCCTTGAATCGCAAGAAACCTGAGCTGGTCTTGCTTGCACTTTGAAAAACTCGGGTCGACGTCAAAATTCGGTTCGGGACCTCGATTCGTCGAAGCAGCGTCAGAAGCGTCGAAGAGGGTGAATGAATTGCTGGCCTCCACGAGTTCGTCGATGTAGGCGACCGTCGTACCATGGTTTAGGTGCCTGTATTTGTCGCTGAAGTTTGTCAGCACCGCCTCTGCTTTGCCGGCACGCAGCTCAGCTATGCCTCTTGCGACGCAAATCTGACTGTTTAAAAAAAGGTGCTGATAACCCTCGACGACGCCTTCAAGGTTTTCGGCTTTTTCGGTGCCAACGGAAATGACGATGCTGCAGAAAGGCGGCATGGTGACCTGCTCTTCTAGTGCACTCAATGCGTGATTTCTTGGCGTTGTAGGGGTTAATAGCATGTTTTCTGAGGTTAGCATTATTGACTCAGACTTCAGGTCGATGACAGCGCCGTGTTGACTTAGAAAGTGCATACCAAGTATCACATCCCTGGAGCAATTTTGTAAGATTACAAAGCTCGCAGGATATGTGTCATTATTGATGGTGACTCTTGCTTTGAAGACTCAAGTCGGCGTTATTAAGTGACCTCCAGCGGTTCAAACTTCGGGGCCTTGCCATGTAGTCATTTTTTTCTCAATTTCGTCGCAAAAAGCCCATTGACGACGAATTGTCGGCTCCAGTATCGACGAGAGCAGTGACGAGGTGGCCGTCGAATAATACATCAAGGTCGTTGGTTTGTTGTCGTGCATTGTGGTTGGGTCGTGGCGTGAGATCACAGCTACGCCTATTTGTTCCGATGCTTCCACGTTGCTGCGTCGTGACGTCTTCATGTTGCGAAGGTTTGAAGTCAAGACCCCTTTCGTCTTGCAGTAGGTGCTTTCGATTTCGTTGTGGCGGCGTCGTCAGCGGCGGCGGAGGATCTTCTGTAGTTCGTCGTACAGCAACCACACCTCCTTCGGTTGCTGCCCTTAGTTTTCCGGGTAAGGGCTTGGAGATCGGCCCCGAGCAGAGCCGGTGTAGTGCCCGCGATGCGGTGCGGCGTAGTGGCCTAGCGACGGGGAACGGTAAGGTCTTTGAGGTGTAGACTGTGCTCCCGCGAGGTAGTCAGCGATGCCATGTGGTCGTTCGCCACGTTGTGGGCACAGCGCGTTGATGTTGAAGCCCCGTAGGCCCATCTGTCGGTACTGGCAATGGCGGTAGGTGTGCCCACGGCCTCTCTGCAGTGGTAGCAGAGCGGGCGGTTGTCAGGTACGCGCCAAACATCGGTTTTCCTCGGTGCGCTGCGCTGTCCCGTTGGCGAACGGGAGGACGCCGAAGTTGGCGGTGGTGGCGTCTGGCGACGGAAGTGCGACGGTGCGGCGTCATGGCGTGAACGTGGTGAAGGGGTGTGATGGCGGGCTGCAGCTGCATAGTTCATTACTTGCGGCTGTGGTTATGGATGCTGAGGCGCCCAGCGATTGCTGGATCTCCTGGCGTACGATGTCCGCGATGGAGTCCACACGAGGTTGCGCTGAAGGAAGCAATTTTCGCAGCTCTTCTTGCACGATCACTCGGATCGTCTCACGCAAGTCGGTGGTTCTTAGGGCATGGATGTCAGCGTAGCTTGTAGACAAGAAGCTACGGTTGTATTGCCTCGTCCGCATCTCGAGCATCTTTTCTATCGTAGATGCTTCCGAAATGAATTTCGCGACCGTCTTTGGCGAGGTCCTGATCAGCCCAGCGAAGAGTTCTTGCTTCATTCCTCGCATGAGCAGACAGACCTTCTCCTCGCACACGTCAAGGTCAGCGTGGCGGAAGAGGTGGTTTATTTTTTTCGTTAAAATGATGACGTTTTCATTGAGCAGCTGCATACTGGTCTCCAGCAACGCAGCGGCCTTCTTTTTGCGTGCGATGTTCCTCAACGTTTGCAGGAATGCCCCGCTGAAATGATCACACGTTCGAAGCGAAGACTCCCTATTTTCAAACCGCGTCCTTGCCTCGTCTTCCAAATAAAAGTAGACGCGTCGGAGCTTCTCCTCTGCATCCCAGGCGTTTAGGGCAGCCACTCGGTCGTAGGTCTCTAGCCAAGTCTCCGGTACTTCAAACGACGACCAATGAAAAATTGGTGGTTCCCTTGGCTGCTGCATCACGATAGCGGGCTGTGGCGCAGGAGCCGTCGTCGTTGCCGCAGTCGAGGACATGGCACTGGTCTTCTGAGCCTTGTCTTGTAGAGGCCCGTACTCCGGAGGCAAACCCTGCTGCCTGCGGCTTGTTCGGTGCTCGTGGCTGGCGTCTTCTTTGCGACGTGGGCTGGGTTCACGGCTTGACGGGGTAGTCCGGTACATAAACGAAGCAGCCCGAGCTCCACCAGATGCCACAGGGTCGTCACGTGAACGAAGGGAGCAGACGTACTCTACGTTGAACTTCGGGCCGAACTTAATTGAGGCCACGCAAAAGGAAAGTAAGACACTGGCACTGATAGGGGCGAACAGAGCGTCGGCTGTCGATTAACTGACAAGCGGCAAAGCGTGTCGGCATTTATACACTTGCCAGCATACACTTGCCAGCAGCGGCAGCAGCAGCGGCAGCAGCAGCGGCAGCAGCAGCAGCGGCAGTGGCAGCAGCAGCAGCAGCGGCAGCAGCAGCAGCAGCAGCGGCAGCGGCAGCAGCAGCAGCGGCAGCGGCAGCGGCGACAGCGGCCGCGGTGGCTGCGGCGGCGGCGGCTGCGGCGGCGGCGGCGGCGTCAGCAGCAGCAGCAGCAGCAGGTGTAACACCTGTTTTCACCTGTAACAGCAGCTGTAACACCTGTTTTCATTCCTCATCACTGTGTTGTGTGAGAAAAGTTGTGCGCTTGATGGTGTGGGTGCAACCACGGAGCAGTCAACCCGCATTGGAGACGCGATGCTCCATGCGTGTAAATGGCCAGCCCGTCCAGCGAACAGCTTGCGTCGAGACGCGATGCTCGGCGCAACCGTCACCATTAGCCAGGCCACGTACGTCGCTGCGCCGAACGTCTGACCATGGTGACGCCTCGCCGAGCTCTGCAATGCCCTCGGCAAGGAAGAGAACAGCAGGCCAGGCCGCGCCCCGAAATGCAGTACTCGTGCCTGCAATGCCACCCCAGCTGGTGCTTGGACGGCAGCAGCGTGGACGGCCGCGTTCCCTGGACGGAACCTGGATCGCCTGCGTCCGACGCTTCCGCCCGCAGTCTTCCGTCTCCCGCTGCTTCGGCTCGTCCCCAGCCCACAGCCACAAAGCTTACCACCACGTAATGGTCACACGTGGCCCAATCATGGCACACCACCTCTATGAGCCACCACAGGTCATCAGCTGATCGACTGACCTCACGCTCACCGTTGGCTCGAAATCAAACGCGCCTTGCCCCGCACTTCCGTCGTTGTCGTCGTTTTCTTCACTCATCACATTAACCCCCACACAAGAAAGTTGTTTCAGAAAAAAAAAACAACTTTTCTAACACAACACAGTGATGAGGAATGAAAACAGGTGTTACTTGAGCTTTGGTCTATCCAGAAATGTATCTATATCACAATCCGACTTGCTTTTACAAGGATACAGTCCAGAAGAATAACTCATTAATTTAAACTTGCATACGGGCAACAAAAACCAATACTAAACAATGTATGATTTCAAATAGCCTGATACCTTTCTACTGTAATTGCATTTACACGCGCAATTTTCGCTTTGTACACTAACTTAAAGCGGAAATAAAGTTGTTTTTAAAGCAGCTCTAGGAGTAAAATTCAATATTTAACTCTTCTGTACACGCTGCAATACTCAACCTAAGCAATATTTGCTGCAATCTTCTGAATAAGCGCACAACAAACTTTTTTTCGCTGAAGCTGTAACAATTTTAGTGACGGGTGTATGCATGTAGCTACGTCACCTTCCACACAAGCCTCTACACGTCAACCGAACGACTCCACTCTGGAATACCCCTTCCTTCAAAGGTTTCAACTTGCGAGGCAATATAGGGTAGCCTATACAATTTGTATTAGCTGCGCTTTTGGCTAACCAATCTGGAAGAATTGAAAAAAGACGCTATCTGCCCAGCATGTGCTATGGCTAGCCATTTAATGGGATCTCTATGTCCTATTTCTAAACACGGCAGCAAGGCTGCCTTCACTCAGTCTTCACAGAGGCTGAGTTTATCAAGCCCAGCTTACTTGATATTCTACTAGAAGCGTAGCATTAACTAAGCAGCGCTTTCGAGCCCTCAAGCCTAACGTCTTCCGAAACTGCAAGGCGCCTGCGCCAAACGCCAACTCACAATGTCAAGCGCTGTTCATTTACAATGTCCTTAAGACTGCCGTAGCCGTCACCCGTCAAGCCACGTTCACCCGCCAGCTTAGCGTGATCGTTCACACGACATAAGGGTCCTGCATCACCAAATGTGCTAAAGCCAGGGCGCATGGCTGTTTCGAGTTAGTCCAAGACGGCCTCTACCATCGCGCCCATTCCGCTATTACATTAGTGCGTCAAGCCCTCCCGCACAACAACCTCGCTACCCTCACGATCACACAACAACCTCAATGCTCCTGGTCCTTGTGTTAGCTTGCACCTAACTGCTTTACAACCAACTGCTTTACAACCAATTAGTTTTTCCTCGGCCGAATTTCTCCTATGTTCTACAGTGAATAGTGCAACCTTTTTCGGGTCCGTATCTCAGCCACGGCACACAAACAAGGTGAGGCTCCTAAAGATATTTAAAAAGAGAGCTTAATCCTGGCAGGCTCGCTAATATATTGTAACGAAATTATTCTTTATCGGGGCCAAAGTTCGTCAACGCTTGTTTTACGTGTCTTGCGAGGAGAAACGGACTTGGAGATGACGCGGTAACAACACACACCACGTTTATGACAAAACACGAAAAATAAACATAGAAAACAATGAGGCACAAAAGGTACGTACAAGCAACAGAGAGAACTAAGCTTGATTTAAAAAATGACCAATTAGCGTTCAAGTAGGAACGTTAGAAAACCTAAGAGCCAGATCGACGGTACGACAGACGCCGATGAGGTGCAGGGCAGGAGGCGGTGGAAAGGCGCTATGGAGAGGGCTCACTTGCCGATGTGCGACGCTCTCGTGGCGACTGCGCTTGACGGCGTAGGTACGACCACGGAGCAGTCAACCCGCATTGGAGACGCGATGCTCCATGCATGTAAATGGCCAGCCCTTCCAGCGAACAGCTTGCGTCGAGACGCGATGTTCGGCGCAACCGTGACCATTAGCCAGGCCACGTACGTAGCTGTGCCGAACGTCTGACCACGGTGACGCCTCACCGAGATCCGCGATTCCCTCGGCAAGGAAGAGAACAGCAGGCCAGGCCGCGTCCCGAGATGCAGTACTCGTGCCGGCAATGCCGCCCCAGCTGGTGGTTGGACGGCAGCAGCGTGGACGGCCGCGTTCCCTGGCCGGAACCTCGATCGCCTGCGTCCGACGCTTCGGCCCGCTGTCTTCCGTCTCCCGCTGCTTCGGTTCGTCCCCAGCCACAAAGCTTACCGCCACGTAATGGTCACACGTGGCCCAATCATGGCACGCCACCTTTATGGGCCACCACAGGTCATCAGCTGATTGGCTGACCTCACGCTCACAGTTGGTTGGTTGGTTGGTTCCTCAACACCTTGCCGCGACCCACCTAGGGGGATAGGCCATGAATGGGACGGTGCCTTGCTTTTTAAAATAATTCTCTACTTAAAAGAGAGGGTTGGATTAATTAGGTAATATAGGTAATAAAAAAGGTGTTAAATTTCAAAAAAAGAACCTTGAAAAGAACACATGTAAACATACAAAAAAGAAAAAAAATTATACATAAATCAAGTAAAGTTACCTACTTTTAGAATTCCATTCTTTTAGATTCTCGTAAGAAATTTGTAACAGCGGTAAAAAAAGCTCCTGTGGCTGAATCCAAATGCGACTGCGCCAAATGAAAGAATCACCGGAAGTGTCAAGTTCACGCCCAACTTTCATAGGGGTTCTTCTAGTAGATTTGCCCTTTGAGTTTTCAATTTTCGGCATGATAAAAAGAAGTGCTCCAAAGATTCCCTCTCATTACAATAAAGGCACAAATACGAGTGTGCCAGACCCGACCTGTGAAGGTAAAAGTTCCATGAGGGGACTCGACAACGCAGCCTGGTAATTACTATTTCTTCCTTCCTTGATTAACACCACTTGTTCTTCCAAGGGAACTTTAGCTGTGTGAAGTCTGATACAAACAAAGGGGATTTTTCAAAGTTATTGGCCGTTGTGCATTTTTCAAAGCGTGCTGCTGTGATATATTCAGAAGTAGGCAAAATAGGTAAAACAGGACAATCAAGGAAAGATACAGCTAGTGCATCTGCATGCTCATTCAGAGCTAAACCTCTACGGTCTGGTACCCAAACTAGTCGGACGAGTCGTACATGTGTAGGAATGAGCGAGTAGAAAGTTTCTAAGGTACGCGAAAAAGTTGGTGAGCTTAAGGCAGTACAGACCGAGAGACAGTCTGTTATAACAATCACCGCTGATAGATCTTGCGGCACTTTACGCAATGCAAGGACTATTGCCAGTAGTTCAGCTTGGTAAATAGGTGTAAAGTCGGGTAATCGAATTGCGAAAGCCCAATCTAGAGAGGATGATACGATTCCTACACCAGCCTTCTCTCCATAAACCGAAGCGTCAGTCGCTATCACATTGGATGCTTCTAGATGGGCCAAATGATCTTCCAAAATGCCATTTATATACTGATATGGTAAATTTTTTGCATTCTTGGGACATATATCTTCAAATTCAATCCTAATTGCATCAACAGTGTTGAGCACAAGTGTTTCCCAAAGGTTAACTCTTAAGGGCTCCAAAAGTTTCTGAGTAAATATTACTTGAGGACACCTTAATTTAGGCCATTGGTGGTTGAATAATGAGGTCTGCTGGCTAATGAACACATACTGTGCCCTCCGCTAAGGTGACGCATAGATTTTAAGGAATGTACGTACTGTTAGAATATGAAATCTTTTGATAAGAGAAGGCAGGCGGGATTCTTCGTATAGAATATTGTTGGCAACATATTTGGGTAGCCCTAGGCATAAGCGTAAAGATTCGCGTTCTAGCAGAATCGGTGGTAGAACTTTGTAGGCCGGAGCGCCAGAAAACAAAACACAGCCGAATTCTAGTATCGGTCGAATGTACATGCAATATATCATAATGAGCACGTCTCTACGCAAACCGGCACGATAATTACTGAGCCTGCGCAGCATCCCTACGGCACGTGCTCCTTTAGCGGCCATGTTTTCTATGTGGGGACTCCAGTTTAGTGTTTCGGTGTAGGTTACCCCCAAGTACCTAACTGACTCGACCTGAGGTATGGTGTCCTGTCGGTACGTTAGTGAAATTCGCACTGGGGCATTTTGTGCGAAAACTATGATTGTACTTTTGTTTGTATTGAGTCATAGGTTGATGTCCTCCAGCCACATTTCCAGACTATTCATGTATGTCTGCAGAATCAGGTACAGTGTGTGTATGTCCGCCGACGCAGCAAAAAATGCAATATCATCGGCATACACATAGACCTGTACATCTTGCTGTATGGGAATGGAACACAGTAGAGCATTAAATAATAAGGGCGATAGTACTGACCCTTGCGGTATACCTCTAGTTTGCCTGTATACTGAAGAGTTGACACCAGATTGCGAGCAGTAAAATTCTCTATCACCTAAGAAAGCATGGATCCAGGCCACAAAGTATTGAGGCAGTCCTAAATTCTGAAGTGAATCTAGGAGTTTAACATGCTCCACGCTATCATAGGCTTTTGTGATATCTAAGGTTACCAAAGCGGAGTATTGTTTCTGATATCGAGCAAGTTAAATTCTGCTTTCGAGATCCACGTGCGCACACCAAATGGAGCAACCACGCCTGAATCCAATCTGACATGGGTCAGTGTCAGTTTTTCTGACATCCATCGATCTATACGTCTATATAAAATTCTTTCAACTAGTTTTACTAGGCTAGATGTAAGTGAAGGGGGCCTGATATTATCTAAGGTAAACCCAGCGCCTTGCTTTTTTATAATGGAATCACTTTTGTCATTCTCCAATCAGGTGGCGTCCAAGAGCTTCTAAGTGAGTGATTAATAATTTCGAGTAGGCCAAGTGGGTATAATTTATGCACAGATTTTATCACCGATGTCGTCATGCCATCATGACCAGGAGCCGAATGGGGTAGTGTTCTGACTACGTTTGCTAATTCTGCCAGACGTAACCTCTTCAAAATGCTCAGCCCTTTGGGGGGACTCGGCTTGGTATGAGAGAAGTGTCGTAAAGCGACTTTCTAGGCCCTGAGCTATATCTTCTAGAAGGGCCTTCAGTTCAACTGGTGATGATACTACAGATTCTATATTTCTTTGTACCGGAAGAACTTTCTTAGTTCTCAGAAAGCGAAAAAGTGCTTTTCTATTGACCGGCTTTGACAGGAACTTACATCGGTCGTTGTTAAATTTGTCTTTCGCATTAGCGATGGTTCTCTTAAAAATAGCAGCTGCATACTTATAATCACTCCAGTTCCTGGGACACTGGTAGAAGATTAATTTTTTCCATGCAGCCTTTCTTAGTCTATAATTCCGCGAACAGTCCGCATTCCACCAAGGGTTGGTAGATGGTTTAGCGCTTTCAATGGTGAATTTTATTTATTTAACGACTCTTTTAAAATGTCGCTAATTCTGATGGTGTCTAGTTCTGCATCATTCGTTTGGTTAGATAAAGCACCTCGTAAGGATTTCTCGAAAATATTAAAGTTTACATGTGTTACGGCAGATCTATTCTTGGAGGTTGTTGGACATACCACCTCGAACAGTATTGGCATATGGTCACTACTTGTTCCCGAGTTAATCGCAGACCATGATAAGATAGAGAGGTTAGCGTTAGAAAAAGTTAGATCGAGTACTGAGGAGAACTGATTACACATAAAAGTAGGAAATTTTGTGTTTATGCATATAAAGTTATTATTGTTCACCCAATCCCATAAACTTTTGCCATTCAGATCAGTTTTAAAACCCCCAAGATATATGATGAGAATTGAAGTCACCTACTAATACAATATCTTTTTGGCAATATTGAAAAGCAGTATTTAGGACGGAAAAATTTAGAACACCCGCAGGAAAATAAGCATTAATAAATGAGAATGGGAGGGACCCAGGAATAGTAATGCTTATTGCTAAAATCTCGCTTTCTAAAGCCAATGACTGATAAATAATTTTAGCTCTATGGGTGATTTTAGATGAGATAAATATTGCCAAACCTCCACCCCTAGTCGGGCGGTCTAGACAAAATGTGCGGTAATTTTTGATCCTAAAATACTTACTTTTTGCAAGCCAAGTTTTTTGTAAAGCAACAATATCAGGGGAGTAATTATCGCAAAGTTGAAGTAAGTCTGTGGCTGCTGAAAAAATAGAGCGGCAATTCCACTGTAGTACTTTTAAATTCCCTATTTTGAAGAGATACCAGCAGCATTCATTGCTTTCTCTAAGATGCTATCCTTTAAAAAATCTTTTTTTGATGGGTTTTCCTTCTGATATCTTTTATTTCTTGATTTAGGACTAATTGAGGACCGTTGTGCCTCAGGAGAAGCACGTCGTTTCATATTTCGTGAGTCAGAGTCCATTTGTTCTGGTTGTGAGACATGAGAATCGGAGTCCGAGCTCCGATCTAGGTCCTGTACAAGAGGCTTAATTATTCTACGGGCAGTGTTCGGCGTGTCTGGCTTTGACTTCGAAGGGCCTGGTTCCGATGGAATATCAGTAACCTTAACTGGTGAAAGGGCATGGTAGGTTGGTTACCTCCCTGCAATATTTGATTCAACTGAGTGCTCACTATTTGTGCCAATGACTCCGTTAGGCTCACGAATAGAGATTCCATAAGTTTCGTCATGGCCTTTTCCACCGTTGATGTTATTAAATCAGGCAACGATGACTCAAGCATCTGGTTTGCCCGGTTGGCAACGGAGGCATAGCCACGTGAGCGCTCAGAAAGAATAGATCGGGCCTCACGCCGGGAGCATCGTTGTTGCTCGATGATCTGTAGAAGTTGCAACTCACATGTCCTCATGGGGCAACTTTTATCGTCAGCCGCGTGATTTCCTCTGCATAGACAGCATCTCACCTCTTGGGTTGAACATCGTCGGGTTTATGTCGGTCAGAACATGTGCGACACCTCACATCCGATCTACATCCCTTGATGGTATGCCCATACCTCCAGCATTTTTCGCACTGCAGTGGACGAGGGGATAGTACATCAACACGATAAATTAGTGGCCATGCCTTAATTTCAGTTGGTCGAGCCGTGCCGACGAAAGTCACAATCACAGATTCTGTGGGGACCTTTTTGTTCTCAACGTTACGCGAGCATCGAAATACAGAGACTGCTCCTACGGCCGCAAACATTTCAAGTATTTCGGGTGGTGTTAGGCTCAAGTCCACTCCTCGAACCAGTCCCTTCCCACAGGCCAAATGGGCAGGTACGAAACAGCTCACCGGATTTGAGGCCAACGTTGTGCCTTTTAGAAGATCTGTGATGCAGGCCTGGTACGGCAAGCAGCACAGGATGCCTTCCACATCCAAATTGACGCACCTCAGTAATCATTTGGTAATGATCGGAAATCTTCCGGAGTTCTTCCTGAATTAGTTTCGGGTTTTTCATGCGAATAGACTCGCCGTTGGTTGGAACCAGGGCCACAAGAACGCTCTTCAGACCACTGCGCAAAAATAGATCGATTTACAAATCACTGTTAGGAAGGGAAGCCGACCAGGCATAATATGCCTGGCCGGGAGAGGAAAGAGACATCAGGTTAATAGGCTTAACAGCACCGCCCGATCCGGCCGCTCCCCCACAGGAGGAAGCACGAAAGTGCCCTTGAAGCAGTCAGGAAGCACCGGAATGAAATCTGCTAGCTCACGACACCAGATAGTTCCACCTAGGTTCAAAATCTTGCACCAGGGGCCGAAGACACGGTGGACTACGAACCGCTGGCCTTCTTCTTCGTCTTCGCTTCTCTTCACTACAAGGATGGCGGACACCACGAAAGCCACTTCTTCTTCTGGCACTACGAAAATAAGACGAAATAAGCTCACAGTTGGCTCGAAATCACACACGCCTTGCCCTGCACTTCCGTCGTTGTCGTCGTTTTCTTCGCTCATCACAATGCTCTTAAACAGATAACAGGATATACGGAATACTATAACGCCTGTTACCTGCCCTTGCTATTTCTGCCGCCTCTAGAAATTTTCTAGTCATTTTTTTCTGTGCTGATACAGAACAACTGTCCGACTGAACAGGGGAACACACTGTGGCTTTGCGTCACACTTCTCACAACAGGCGGCAAGGTATCTGTCAATTGCAATGTTCCCGATTTTCTTGTTATGCTCATGCAAGCGAACTTTGAGGCATCTGCCGGTCTGGCCTATGTAACACCTGCCACATGAAAGAGGAATTCTGTACACTACGCCTCTTGTACAGAAACATGGGCATATTTGTGTCTGATTGAGCAAACAGTTTTCTGCTTCCTTGTTGGGCAGCTCAACTTATACTAGCTTAAAAGCTTGTTAGGTGCTGAAAAATACCTTTTATTTATTTATTGAAAATACCTTACAGGCCAGAAGGCATTGAGTAAGGGGGGTTACAGTGAAAAATCGCATGTAAATTTCAAAATAAAAACGGTACAATGTCGGTTAGTAATAAAAAAAATTAACAAAGCAATAAGTCAGCAATACGTAAACATGGCGATGAAGTATATAAGAACACTCCGTAACATAAAAACGCTCGGAAAAGAAGTAAAAGAACGTCAAGATGAAATATTAAGGAAATGCGTCTGAACTTTTTGCCGAAACGTGTTGGGGTTGCTATCAGAGGCGATATCGTCGGGAAGATCATTCCACATGCGGATGGCTTGTGGTAGTGCGGATGTGTTGAACGCGTTCGTGTTTCCAAAAATGCGAGTGAAGCTGAGATGGTTATGTAATCTGCGTGATGTGTAGAGCGGGCGTTGAAGGTGCAACGACGATGTTTTGTTACTGTAGACGTACTTATGAAATAGGCATAACAAGGACACGTGACGACGAACATTTAATGCTTGGAGGGAATGATGGAGTTTAAGCATAGTCACACTGGAATTGATGTCATAGTTTCTAGAAATGTAACGGGTGGCTCTGTTCTGGATTGTTTCCAGCATGTTAATTTGATACTGAGCGGAAGGGGACCAAACAGATGAGGCATATTCAAGTTGCGGGCGGACGAAAGTTAGGTATGACATTTTGCGAATGTTAGTGGGACAACGACGAAGGTTTCGGCGTAAATACCCCAATGTTTTGGAGGCTTTTGCACAAACGTTAGTGATGTGATCAAACCAGGAAAGCCCTGGTGTAAGGTGGATGCCAAGATATTTGTAAGAAGTCGCCGTGGAAAGCCTGTCACATTGCATATGGTAAGTGAAGTTAGATATAACCTGTTTACGTCCAAAAGAAACAACTTTACACTTATTAGTATTCAACCTCATAAGCCAAGTGCTGCACCAGTTAGAAATAGTGTTCAGATCATCTTGAAGGATGGAGTGATCGTTAGGACAGTTTATAGGTCTGTAGAGCATGCAGTCATCAGCGAAGATTCTGATATGCGATGACATGTTAGTTGGGAGGTCGTTGATGTAGATAAGAAAAAGTAATGGGCCAAGAACGCTCCCCTGTGGGACGCCAGAAGAGACATACGAAGAGGGAGAGGAAGAATTATTAACGATTGTGAACTGCTTGCGAAGTGACAGAAAATTGCGTAGCCAAGATAAAGTGAGGGAGTCTAATCGGAGGGCAGATAATTTTGAAATAAGGCGACAATGGGCGACACGATCGAATGCTTTGGCGAAATCAAGAAATATGCAATCAGTCTGTAGGCCATTATTTATGTTGTAATGAATGTCTGTAGTGAATTCTAGTAACTGTGTTTCGCATGACATGCCCTTTCTGAATCCGTGCTGGTTTGAAAAGAAGAATTTGTTAGTCTCGAGGTGACTGTATACGTGGGAGGCGATTATGTGTTCGAGGAGTTTGCAACATATGCATGTGAGCGAGATTGGGCGATAATTTTTAGGTGAGTTCTTATCTCCGGATTTAAAAATGGGTACTACTTTGGCTATTTTCCAGTCGTCTGGAAGTTTTCCAGACGATAGCGACTGTCGAAAAATGTGGTATAATGTAATGCTAGATATGGAAACAGTATTTTTAATTACCTTAGAGTTGATATCATCTATACCAGCTGATGAGGATGCCTTAATCTGTTTAATTCGACACGCGATACCCTCCACCGTGATTTCAATAGGCTGCATGTATTGGAAGTTGTAATCAGGGATATGTGGTACATCAGAAGAATCTTCTTGGCTAAATACAGATGAAAAAAAGGTATTAAAAGTAGTGGAGCACTCGTAGTCTGAAAGCGGAATGTTGTTTTCATTAAGTAATGACAACTGGTTGGAACCGTGGTCAGGGGATATGAGGCGCCAGAATTTCTTTGGATTATTTTGCAGAAGAGAAGGTAGGTCGTTGTGAAAATATTTTTCTTTGGCGTTGCATATTGCTTTACAGTAGTCAGTCAAGTACTGCTTGTATTTTTCCCAAGCGGATGGCGTAGCACTGCGTTTGGCATTGCAGTACAGGCGTTTTTTCTTGTTTCTTTGCTTACGGAGGGATTTAGTGAACCAGGGATTAGATAGATCATTAGAAACAGTGATAACAGGGATATATTGGTTTATCAATGAAGACATCTTGTCTCTAAAAAGCACCCAGTTTTCATTTACAGACCTGTTGTAGAATGACGGAAAGAGGACATTGCTAAAAAATTCTTCGAGCTGTGCACTTATTTTGTCAAACTCTGCTTTGCTGTAGTCCCGAATTTTCTTTTTGGATATTCCTGCAAATGGTACAGGTAAGTCCAACGTTACCTCGATTAAATTGTGATCACTGAAGCCCTTTAGGCAAGAGACTGTCCTCACTGAATCAGGAGCATTAGTTAGTAATAGGTCTAACGTATTTAAACCACGGGTTGGTTGATCAATGACTTGCGAGAGGTTAAAGTCCAAGACTAAGTTAATGAATTCTGTGGAAAGGCAGCATGGTGATGAGAAGTTTGTCCAATCAATCAGCGGGAGGTTGAAGTCACCGAATAGGTAAACTACACCAGTAGGGCAAAGATCTTTGGCATTTTTGATGCTATGACGAAGATCACGTACAAATGTGTTATTATAATCAGGCGGACGGTAACAATTGCCAACCAGAATTTTAGCGTGTTTAGTCACACACATTATCCAAATTATTTCAATGGGTGAGTCAAGATTCAGTACATACGAAGAGATTGTATTTTTTACACCAAGAAGTACACCACCACCTCTCCTGTCGACGCGATCTTTGCGGTATATGTTATATCTTTCACTGCCAGCAAGAACTTCGTTATTTGTGATTGCAGGGTATAGCCAAGTTTCCGTGAGCACGAGTATATCTGAATTGTTGTCTTCCAGAAAAGAGCAGATTGTATCGCGCTTGGGTATTATGCTTCTAATGTTAGTAAATGATATCAGAAAAGAAGGGGTCGCCAAATGTGATTTAGGTTTCTGGTGGTGTTTAGGTGGACATGTTTTGGTTGCGAGCTATCTTTCCGATAGAATAACGGTTTTGCTGGCATGATCAAGTATGTAGGTTTTGCCATCCATGCGTAGTCTGTCAACTGAGAGCTTAAACGGTTTTCTTTGCGTTTTAGCGAATTCAATTAGGCTTTTTCGTGCCTGTCGCGTAGCTAGAGAAAAATCTTCTCCGATAGAATATTTGGACCCTTTTAGTTTTGGAGCTGACGCAAGAATTTGCTGCTTATCTTTAAAGAAAGTCAGTTTGGCTATTATAGGTCTCTGTTTGCTGTCTCTGAATTTCCCCAGCCTGTGCACACGCTCGAATTGTGCGCCAGTCAAAGAAATGTTGAATTTTTCGGAGCAGAATTCGATTATTCTTTTTTCAGATGCTGCCCATCCCTCCTTAGGGTCATCTTCTATTCCAAAAAAAAGCAAGTTAGACCGCCTCTGTCTGTTTTCGGTATCGTTACACCTGGACGTAATCTCGGTCAAATGATCCGAAATTTGGTGCAGGGAGTTATTAGGCGTACCGGTACCAGTTGCCGAACGTGACGCGACAGATGATTCAAGCGCTAAAATGCGTTCAGTCAAACGAGCCACTTCGTTCGTAGAAGCCGTCAGTTTTTCAATGGTCTCGCTTAATTGCGCTGACAAGGCTGCATGCCCTTCCTCTAATTTCTGTATGGTTAACATAGTTGCGGCGAAAGCCTCAGTCTCGATCTTGCTCATAGGCCCTGGGTTCGATTCAATATCACCCGACAGCATGAGCAGCATATCAAAGATTACCAGACAGAAACGAGATATTCGTGACAAAGATCGTTTCAAAGCATCACACCATTCGGCTGGGCACGACACCGCAATCAAACAGTAATTGCTACTCCTAACACAGACAGCGTATTTTGTAGTCACTGACCTGCAAATTGAGCGGTTGAAACACATGCATCTCTGGTGCGGTGCCGTGCCCGAGGTGATCTGCTGGTGATTCCCTTAAATATGCTGAGCCGGTTCCGTCAGGCGTAGTCGTCGATGCCCCTAGCGGCCAGATGTGCGTCCAGATTTGCTTGTTCAGCGTCGGCATGAAAAATGCAGACGCAGGCCAAGCCGGTGAAGTGCCATCGGGGACCAGTGCGCACGTGCCAGCAAGGTAGGAGCAGACAGCCCAGGTAATCGTGGCCTGCAAATTGAGCGGTTGAAACACATGCATCTCTGGTGCGGTGCCATGCCCGAGGTGATCTGCTGGTGATTCCCTTAAATATGCTGAGCCGGTTCCGTCAGGCGTAGTCGTCGATGCCCCTAGCGGCCAGATGTGCGTCCAGATTTGCTTGTTCAGCGTCGGCATGAAAAATGCAGACGCAGGCCAAGCCGGTGAAGTGCCATCGGGGACCAGTGCGCACGTGCCAGCAAGGTAGGAGCAGACAGCCCAGGTAATCGTGGCCTGCAAATTGAGCGGTTGAAACACATGCATCTCTGGTGCGGTGCCGTGCCCCACTCCAGTCTGCTGCCCGACCTTCTTTAAATTGTGCGATAATTATTTGTGAGGGCACGGGATTACAGCCACCTTTTTTTTTACTCGTTTTTCTTAGGCGGTTCTCTCAATTTCCGCTCTCTGCTCTTCACTGAGACAAAAGACAGACTTCCTCTTTCGATGCAGGCCTTCAGCCACTGAGAAAAAGACGTGCCTAGGGTAGCCCGCTGCTCCCGAACGTGCAACTTGTATCTGGAGGCTTTAATCCACCAAGTTTTTGCACGACTTACCGACGGCATTCGACAAAAAGAAAGCACAATGTTCCTTTTGATTAGCTTCGAATGCGCAGATGACTACATTAAAGTCGACTTGTTTGCTCTTGGCTCGAAGACCCAACACAGTCATCTTTGAAATACAATCTCAGACCTAAAAACGTAATGCTGAGTTGTTCGGGAAATTCCATAGTAAAACTGAGTGACGTAAAACACTGATTAAAATGCAAGAATTCGAGTGACCACAGAGCTGCTGCAGTCCAGACCTTGTACCGTATTTACTCGCATAATCCGCGCACTTGTTTTGCCAGAAAACCGATGCAAAGTTTGTGGGTGCGAGAATTACGCGGGGAAAACTTTCCACGAACACGCAGAGAGCGAAAAAGAAAACGAAGTGGCTGCAAATTGGGATTCTCACAAAAGCAACTTACTGCAAGCTTTAAGAAGTACTAATTAGAACTTACCTCAACAATAAAAGCAGAGGTGCAACACAAGGCAAGATTTTTTTGAGACACAAAAAGTGGAAGCAAATGGTCGAGAATTAGAATACCATACGCGAAGCCTATGGGCGCTGCGGGTGTAGCGGTAGCGGTCGGCGCTCAACAGGAGCCCTCAAAAGGTAAGCGTAAGACGTCAGTATCGGGCTGATGGCTATTCGACAGAATCGTCCGCAGCCACCTTTGAAGAAATGAAGTTTACCATCAATCCCAGTTTTAGGCAAACGGCAGGCCCAACGCGTGTTGTTGGCTTTCAGCTGCCGTCACCAGTAGCAAACACAAAACTTGTAGGCTCTGAAGTGACTACCGGTGGCCCTGTTGCCGTTGTTTAGCACATGATCTATTACTTGCAACTTGAAGCAGCCGTGTGGCTTCATTATCGCCCCATAACGTGCCAAGATTACCGACACAACATACAAAACACGCCACGTCAGTGACTCAGGTATCCAGGAGTGCAGAGGTAAAACGGGGGCTTAGGCAGGGGTGTCCCCTGCCACACTTATTTTTCATGATGTACCTGCAAGGATTACACACCGAATTAGAGAGAAGTGGACTGGGCTTCAACCTCATTTCGTCAAACGAGGAAAACTCATTGAACAGGCACTACCAGCATTGATGTACGCAGGTGATATAGTGCTAATGGCCGACAACAAGCAAGATTTGCAGAGATTGATGGACATCTGCGGTATAGAGGGAGATAGGTTAGATTATAGATTCAGTAAGAAAAAATCAGCAGTCATGATTCTAATGATAACGAAGGTAGTGAGCTTAGAATACAGGAAGTCACGCTAGAGATAACAGATAAATACAAATATCTGGGCATATGGATAAGCAATGGGGCGAGTACCTAAGGGAACACGAAATGTACGTGACGACTAAGGGCCAAACCTCATAAGCGCGAAAATGCATGCGACAGCGACGAGCGATCTGACGTAGATCGTCTTCGCGCGATCAGTCGCTAGCGCAGGCAAACCTCATTCACGCGACTGCTTCGGCGAGCGAACTCCACTGTTGCTATCATGAGGCCGTCTACTCGCACCAAAAAAAAAAAAAACATCGTAGTGAGCGGTATGCAATTCAACAATAAGATATATTGTTGTGTAATGGAACGGAAAGTGTTTATGAGTGCCTTCCAGCACTTTTTTTATATGCACATGCGTAAACATTGCGTTTTTCTTGTTGCGCATACGTGACTCGGGCAGGGTCACGTGCACGTATGTAGTCTATGTCTTTTGCGGTTTTTCGCTATAGGCTGCTTGAGCCCAGCACTTCCGGGTGATGAGCGACGGTTTCCCAATCTGGAGAACCAAGCGATTGCACAAAAACGAGCACGCGACACGTCGGGCGAACGCCCTGTTTCGTCGCTCATAGCATCACTCGTCGCTGTCGCGTGCATTTTCGCGCTCATGAGGTTTGCTCTTAAAGGTAACAGGAATGCAGCAGTGATGAAAAATAGGGCACTGTGGAATTACATTCTGCAAGATGTTGTGAAAGGAATATGGAAAGAGGTCATGGTTGCTGGGCTGACGTTCGGCAATGCGGTCTTGTGCATGAGATCAGAAGTTCAAGCAAGATTAGAAATTAAGCAACGTGGAATAGGTAGGCTTGCTTTAGGAGCTCACGGGAATACACCAAATCAGGAATACAAGGTGATATGGGATAGACAATCATTTCAGGGCAGGGAAGGTAACAGAAAGATAAAATTTGAGAAGCGATTGAGAGAAATGGGGCAGGGAGGAGCGTTGGGCTAGGAAGGTTTTCACCTACTTGTACATGAAGAATGTCGATACAAAATGGAGGAAGCGAACCAGAAAATTGACTGGTAATACTTGGAAAAAAAGCAGGGGTCAAGCCAAAATAAACTATCGGTTAAGAAGAAAGTGAAGGAAACAGAGACTGACATGTGGGGAGTTGGCATCATTAAGAAGTCCGCACTAAAGATCTATCGAACTTTTAAGCAGGAAATGGCGAAGGAAAGGATCTATGATAATACTCGTGGTAGTTCTCTCCTGTTTGAGGTTAGGATGGGAGTATTGCGAAGCAAGACATATCGGGCCAAATACGAAGGAGTAGACACAGTATGCAGTGCGTGTGGAGAGGAGAAGAAGAAACTGCCGAACACTTGATAATGTTCTGTGAAGGGCTTCACCCTATAGTTCAGAATGGTGGCGCTGAGTTTTTCAAAGCACTGGGGTTTAGGTACAGGACGGGCAAGATAGACTTTAAGCCGGTAGACTTAACTAGAAGGAGGTTATCTGATTGGTGGCTAAAGTGAAGGCACGAGTGAAAATTAAACCCTTCACTGCAAAGTACGAATCCTCAACCTCACTATTTAAAGAGAAAAAAAGATAAATCTAATGGTTAGTTCACTAAGTATTACAGCTAGATGGCGTTAGCCGCCACCGATCTGAAGGGTACAGCAGCCACAACCATCCATCCATTCATCCTAAGAGCCATCCGCCACGCGCAAGAACTTGCTACGCGCTTCGGCTTCTCCAGCGGGCTTTTTTGATGGAGATTTCTTCGTACCTGCCCTTTATTCATTTATAACACATGATGTCATATAACCCTTGAAGAATGGCATGCCAATCTACTGAATACGAGCTCCATAAAACCGTTGTGAGTGATCGAAAATTAATTATTTTGTTGTGGTTAAACCGTTAAACTGGTTACTGCAGGTATGAAAACGATGAGGAAAAAGTATGATCGGCACAGTCTTGCTTTATAGCCTTGCATTATTACACACATTACCTGAAGT
The DNA here is from genome assembly GCA_013436015.1 of Rhipicephalus annulatus. Classification (NCBI taxonomy): domain Eukaryota; kingdom Metazoa; phylum Arthropoda; class Arachnida; order Ixodida; family Ixodidae; genus Rhipicephalus; species Rhipicephalus annulatus. Next base: position 189,733 of record WOVY01004704.1, read on the forward strand.
TAATTGTGCTTCAAATTACTTTTGTATTGTGAACATCGGTAGGAGCGCATCGTCTCAAAAAAGCTGGCAATGCGTTGAATAAAGAAAACATGGCTTCAGAGATGTGAAAGATCATCATTATTCGGAGCTTAGCACACGTTAGTTGCCTACATCATGATAATGGTCCTATTTACACGTAAACATTATTTACTATACAAAAACTTGTTTTCGGAGTCCACTGAATTTGCAGTAAAAGAAAATCTTATAATTAATAGACGAACGAACCACTGCTAGAAGAAATAAGACAAAGAAGAAACAGAAAGGGTATGTAATAATTCTGATTGCTTCGGTCCTAACTGTTTTCTTTTTGTTGGTTAGGCGTCTACAATATTCAGAATAACTGAGCGGATTGATTGACAGTTAGATGCGCTCAAAAACCTGTTGAGATAAAAAATACCGTGTCAAACGCACGCAGAACCAGAGTGGGGGCTCAATTAGATAGAGGAGAGGAAAGGAATCTAAACCCCCAACACCACGAAATCCTTTCGTAATTTAACTCTTTAGGTATACCAAATATTCACTCGCATTACAGCGACGCCCAATTGTCAAAGTT
>WOVY01004705.1:0-117987 GCA_013436015.1 Rhipicephalus annulatus
CATTATAATGAGAACTAGTAGAAAATGATGTCAAACAAACTATAGGGATGTTATCAAAAGTAACTTTAACAAAATATGAAAAGAAAAGTGAACAAAAACTTAACTTGGCAACGTTTCTTGACAATTGAATTGAACATTACTTTTTATAACATCCTATATTTTTACTGGGTAATGTTGTTGGGTAATTCTCATTATTAGAGTGGTGAGTAGGCTGACAAAGAAAGCATATGGCATTGATACTTCTTTTGAACACCTAATAGTTGGGACCTTAAAAGAGCGGAAGCTACCTTGAGTAGACCGGAATATTTAGTTGGAGCAAAAAAAACGTACACACATTTTTACCAGGCTTCATAAAAAGTGTATGCTGCCAGTAATGTTAAGTACCATTACTTTTGTCACACTATGCACTGTAGCAGGTGTAGTTAGAGTGGTGATAGTGAAGGATTAATCAAGCACGCCACCAAATGTGTTCAATCAATGGTCGCGTATTTTAAAAATAAACCTTCTGTATAATAAAAAAGTTTAGACCGTTTATGTTTTTATCCAAATCTGTTAAACCGACTGGGTAAGCAAACCATTTGCATAAAATCAAAAGGCATAAAGTGATTCATGTATTATAACTATGTGAACAATTTCAGCAACGCAGGGCAAAGTGACAACAGTTCTATCAAAACCCCTCTCATTATAACATGCATGAAAAGCACCACACCAGAATATTTTAGTGCATGTAATATCGAGACTACTAGACTGTCTATTGACCTTTTAGAAGAAGGGTATCTCCTTCACGTTCAAGGGGCAACCACTTAGCCTTTTCCTGAGCTTTTCTGTGAATATTCCTGAATTTCAGATATCATTAGGATGATTTAGAGTGAACAGATTTTGCTTACGCATTGAAACCTAGTTCTGTATGTAACTGCAATTATGGGTGCCCAAACCAACCACCTCCAATTATTTTTAACATTTACTCATTTTTTAACTGCAGCAGCACAACTAGCTGTGGGTGCCCAAAAAGTAGCTAGAAAAATACCTTTACCTCTTTGAGCCTTTCGGAAGTGTTCAGCTTCTCAGTGCTCACCTTACAACATTTTTTTAAATACGTGTTTGTGTGCCCACTACTCTTGCTCCTTGTACAGTGAGGAGGAGCACATGGCAAGAAGAGACAAGAAAGAAGCATGCGAAAAAAAGCGAAATAAGCGAGGACCTCTTTTGTATCGTACAATGTGTGTAACATTACTATTGCGACAACATATAGACAAATTATCACGGCTATGCATCCATTGTAGAGTCATACACAGCTGCAACACCACGACTAAATTTAACCTTGTGTTGGTTTAGTATCCCTTTATAGTGGCAAGCTAATGATATCTGCATTTGTTTGGCACACATTGAGATGCAGCGAAATGTGATATGGTAATCTCATTTAGAATGCACGTCATGTGGCTTCATTGTATATGTGGCCACAAGTAACTCTGGTTGCAAAGCAATATGGCAGAGCCTAAACAGACGTCACCGACCACTCCAATCTGAACTTGCCTTTGCTACTTGCCCATTATCATCCCAGCAAAAAATGAATAATTGAATCTGCTACAGGTATGTGCTAGCTTATGCTAAGGACCAAGTATGAAGGGTGTTTTGTCATTATTGAGATCAGTTATTTGTTCAAGAACACTTGCTGTCAAACACAAATACATTGCTGTCGAAGCATCAAGACTCAAATATAAAGCAAAAAGAAGTGTCTCTTTAAAAATTACAGGCCACAAGGTGAAAGATAATATTTGATATACTAGGGATATAAGGCACGCACAAGACGTGCTGCCATATTATACTTTTCCCTGTGTTGATAACCTGCTGCTTTACTCACCCAACACATCTGTAAAAATGCCGTGAAAACACCAAGAAGCTGATGCAGCAAGGTTGAACACATGTCCAGGGATTCCACCATTCCTAAGCAGCCCTACAGCCTCCACAGTCCTGCAAACCATCTGTAAGATAAATATAGTTTCTACCCAAAGTTCTGGTTTACAGACACACATGCAAGACGCATAACCACTATATAGAAAGTTTGCATGATAATGCGCTGGGTAGCAAAACGGATGCCAATATCAAGTATCCCGGTCTGCCGCTTCTTTCTTTCCGTTCTTAATTAATCAATCCATGGTTAATAAATGTTCCCCCAATGTGAAGTGTACTGGCAGTCCGGTGAAGAATTGCAGTGTATTTCAAACACAGTCCAATTCATGGCAAGTAAGCATCCAATAGCGTTTCGTCAGCTGTTCAAGAAAAGAGCACGAAGTTTAGCTAAAACCCATGTTTTTTATAAACACCATTCAATTTGATATAAAAGTTTTGAGCATTATGTGAAGGAACACGTATTAATGTTTAATCAATGATTTCTTATAATGTACTGATATGAATGCAACTAACTGAATATGAAACGATAATTTTTGCTTGAGAATTTAGAGTGATGAACACTATCGCACTTGCCAGCTGCATCTTGTCCAAAACAGCAGCAAGATAGGCTAGTTTCTGTAGGTGAACAGTAATGATCAGTGCAAAGTAACAGCCAGAAACACCAGTAACAACAGTATGGAGCAAGCACAGACTGCCAACTGTATAATTTTTGCACAAAAGTTCGCCTGAATATCAGTCAGACAACTCGTGCAAATGAAGGTCCAGTTGGGAATGAACAAGTTACGAAATCAACAATGCCTGCTTTCACTAACAGGACCCTCATTCACATAAAATATGCGGCGATAGGCCCCTACCGAGGTACGTCACAGCATGATGTCACTGGCACATGTAAAAGTGTGGCTGGAAAAAAAACACTCCTGCTGGTGGCTCAGCCCGGTACAGTCGTGCGGTGTTTGGGGCAAGTTTTAATTTTTCAAAGCTTACACTTCACGTTACAATGTCGACATTAGCTGTAGTATGTGTCAGCAAACTCTAGCTGTGTGGTAAAATATTTGCCACGCTGTCTGTTTATCTTGAAGAAGTAAACACAGGTGGTGGCCTGTGCGAGGAACAGTGGCATATTCTTCAAAAATGTGCACTGTTGATTGCAGCATGTAGTGTGCATTGAAAGGTATTGAGAATATTGGTTCAACTGAGAATATTGTGTGTGGTGTGTGCAGTGTCGAGAACAATGTGTCTTGTTTGCGAAGGCGTTAGCACTCATGGCAGAGACCGGTCGATGAAAAAACTTGATTCGACATTTTAGTGAAGGTAAATATGCACTTGACGCGACCATCTGCGAGTGGGTACATCTCGGTGTTTGCGCTGTGTGCAGAAAAAAAATGCATGGTCACCGGGCTCGAAGATACCATTTGCTGAAGCTGCATGTATGAATCGCCCTGACGAGTACGCAAGCCCAATAAAGGTATAACTCGTTTTATCGAAGGCCTCATATGTCTTCATGTAATAAGCCGAGATTCTTGTTTCACATATACTCAGTACCTTTACCGCTCGATATTCATGAAGTGACAATGCAAACAACAAGTTTGTGTGTTAGGTCCTAAGGAGCAATGTAAATATGCAAATAAGTTGTAGGTGTCAGATGCAGCAATGTAACTGCGCAAAAGATTACGTATATATTAGGCTACAGGTTTAGAATCGCATACATCTCAGTGGTCTATCAGGAACGTCACAAACAACTTCCTTGCCAACCAGCCCTTGCACAGAGGGAGGGAATGGCTGGCACGGCGCTCGAAGTGACGTCACACTATTTGCAAACATAGAGAGGGTTACTTACTTAGGCAACATTTTGTACAATATATTTTCAGATGCAAGACTGTACTCGTCCACATTGATCATACTGATGTCTTTTGTTGTTACTTTGTGCTGTGAATTACTAGGCATTTAGTCACCATGATCTTTAAAAGCTAATTTCAGTGTTCTCTCTCATATTGCTGACAACTGTGCTGTTGTATAAATTGGGCAAAACAGCAACACAGAAAGGGCCGTCACAATAAATACACCAACATGGGTATTCTCCTGCAAACAAAAGTCGGCACTGGTCCTGTCATTACCCGTCTTCCTTCTCTTTTTGCCTTGTTTGTGCTGAAACAGCCAAACACCTGATGAGTTAGATGAGAAATATTAATGCATCAAAACTATAAGTGCTTGCATCAGCAACTACACAACAGCGTGATAACCGCACCCCTGCCACACAGCAGCGAAACATATTTTGAACATGCTGGCAGTGTATTATTTTATAAAAAGCAACTCTGGCAGATTACAAAATCTCACATTGTGCATGCAAGTTTTCTTCAAAGTCAGGCGTACAATGTAGGTGCTGGTCGGTGCATTATTAGTTACAAGCAAAAGCGTCTTGCAGGTACATATGCAGATTGCACGAACACCTCTCTCTCTACACTAGGCACAAACATTATATCTTTTAACAAGCACACGCCACTGTTTAGGGGCATAATAACGCTCTACCATGAACGTATGCCAATCAACCCACTTAGGCGGTTGGCTAGGTGAATCGAGCCAAGTTACAAATTGTATCGCCCGCGAACGTAAACAAAATGCTGCTTTGCATGAAATGGCACTGCAGGCTTCGTTTAACCAACAACGTAGCAAGCACCGTGTGCGTCTTCCTCACTACATTGCACATATGAAAAAATCGATCACCATACACATGCATGTTGCCGCAGTTGTCTCGAATTAGCTCCAGTAAGGCCGCGCCGATGCGCCATGGCTCTGCTGGCGTTAGCGTAGTCAAAGCGAATCGGCAACCGCACTCGCAAAGGCGCGTAAGGTTGCCGTTTCACGACGCCTTGTTCGAGTGCAGCAACACACACTTTCACTGAGTGGCATACTTGTTCTACATAAAAAAGTGTCCCCCTTACCTTTAGTTTCTTTCACACTGTCCCGAGGGAAGCAACCACAGGCGTCAGCCGTCACCTCGGAGTCCTTCGAGCGCCCGCCCAACCCGCCGATTCCTTGGACGACTCACACTGATCCGCACTCGAACAACCGCGGGAATAGGGGCAATCTTAGTACATCACACGAACGAGGAACGGCGCTTCCTTGCGTAAATATAACATTTCGTGCTCTCGTGTGTAGCAGCGCGAACACAGGAGATAGCATGTCCACGGAGACAAAGACAAACAACATGTGGCTTAGCTGTGAATGGATTTGGCTTGGATATCTGTGTGAGGAAAAAAAAACATCTGTCGCTGCTATAAACTGAAAAAAATGTATCTTATCCGGCAAAATAACTTTAAAAGTGATAAACGATTATTCAAAAAACAAGTTACAACTTATGAATATTTTCGCAGGTTTTTGTTTTGTTTTTGTTCTAGCAGACGACAGCCTCCTACTGCTTCTACGACAGACGTAGTGCGGTTTCACGTTCGGTACGTGTCGCCGACGCAAAGCTCTACAGTAGTGATATCAGAGTTATCAATTCTCAATGAATAATAGGATAGCTACAATGCAGTAACATTTTGACATAGTGCAGTACGCAATCTTTCAAGGTATGACATTTCTTTGCTCTGAAACAAATCGAAGCAAGCGGGCCGGCGCAATCAGCTGATGTCGCCACTACGCGAGGCATGGTCGTGCGCAATAACGTCGCGCCCCGCGCTCGATTTGTCATCAAGCGATAGAGCTACTAAGTGGAATACAGCTAGAGGCAGGGATTAATGGCGTATCACTCTAATTCCCTGTGGTGGCCGACTCAATCGCAAGAGAGCCCCGGGGAACAACCTTCAACTGCTCAAGCTTGTGTGTGGGTGTAAAAATACTTGTTTTCATCCGCGGCGGGGCAGCAATCTATAGTTGAAAGACATGCGAAAGCATGTGACGTATATACAATCACAAAACATATGCACACAACAATAGATGCGATCGCATATCGTACATAAATATGCCAACACATAGCGTGTGAAAAGCAAATTTATATATATAACTTAAACACTGGTTCCCTCTAGCGCGAATAGCTTAGCAAGCTAACACACTCAGTTCACGTGCGCGACACACCTTGTCACCATTCTTGCGCGAAGTTGTGTTCTCATATCGTTTCTTAAGGACGAGGTTTTCGATAGATTACCTAACTAATATGAAAAGAAAGCGCCTTATGAAAGACCTAATACAGAACGTTTTTCCTGTGCCCCTGTACCGTTCAAGGTATGAAAAATCATATGGTCATGACGTACTAAAGCGAGTGAAAAACATGTGTATACCACCCAATGTGAAAACCTTCTTTTTTAAACTTCATACGGGAACCTTGCCAGTAAAAACGTGGCTTGAAGAGAGAGGGATGTATGTACCATGGGGAAGCAGCTGTCTCCTGTGTAACAAACCTGAGACTATTGAACATGTGTTTATTGATTGTAAGAACGCTATTTTCTTTTGGGACATTTTACAGAGAACTTTAAAAAAAGATTTACCTCTTACCTCATATGGAATTCGTTTTTTGCCTTGTGATAGTTCTGTGCAAAATTTGGATGTTATATTTGTACTTGGTCTTCACTCGGTTTGGCGTAGTATGCTATCGTACAGACACTGTGATGTGAGAGTTCTATCCGTTAATGAGTGTTTCGTGGAAGCTGTTATAAAAGTGCGAGATGTGTATAAGACTACCGACTGTAATGAAGATGTAATATCTTTGTTTCACGCGTTGTCACGCATGAAACACGTGTAATAGTGATTGTCATATTAGCTTGACCTGTAGTCAAGAAGGTAATAAAGAAAAAAAAAGTGCGCGAGCACAACTAAGTGGCGCAGGTTCGAGTCCCGCCAAATCTAAACTTTTTTTGTTTTTTTTCAACGTTTTTGTTGTGCTGCTATTTTTTCTAATGCTTTAGGTTATAAAACAAAATAAAAGCAATATTGCGTTCAAGTACGTATGTGGAACTGTGTTTTTTGCGCAACAGTTATTAGTATTTATATTTTCATTTTTCATTTTTTATTTATTTCATAATATAACAAAATTAAGGACTAAGGGGAACATTGGGTCCGCTTGATTGTGAAGGGACTCGAGAACTGAGAAAACTCAAACCAAAAAGTTTATTTGAGAAAAAAAAACTGAGCATTTCACAGCCAGACCAGTTTCTTCAAGGGTAGGCCCTAGGTATGCGCGAGACTTGCTATATGACTCATCTCAAGCTGTGGCAGTTGAGGGAAGGCAATATCACCGAGAAGCAGTTCCAAAATATATATTGGTTGATGTTTTTTGATTCCTCCAAAATAAGGGCTGCACAATTGTGATCGAGCCAAACCAAGAATTGCGGGCACGAAGTCATGAGACAGAAAATGAATAATGTTGATTGTTTGAAAAATTGCCCTTAATAAAAGGAAGAGTTATGGAGTGCTACGTAGCTTATCCCGCAGTAGGAATTTTATATATACATATAGATAGTTTAAAATGGACAATGTTGCACACACAAACATTGGTTAAATTTCTTTGCAGCACAGTTGAAGCATCTATGTAGAACTGAAGCATCAAGAAAAGCTCATGCGTCCTCACTTTATTGCGCTTTACATAGCTTGTATGCGTCCATGCCGCCATGATATGATATATTTTAAAGCATTTGTTAACCTATAATCTTCTTATTCATTAAAGCTGGCCCATAAGTTGTGTCTTATGTAGCACTACAATTGAAGTGTAATCTGCATGGTGGTCTGAAACAATGCTTTTGAAGATCTCAAAACGACCCAGCTCTATACACGACCATCCGTGCATCAATGATAAGCACCATTATGTGTCCGTTCATATCAGTTATGCTCTCATACTTAATTACTTTTCTGACCACTCCCTCTGCCCCTACCTCATTTCTGTCGTGAAGCTGTGGCAAGTTTTATATAGCTGTATTTATATTGTAGGAGCACATATACTATCAATAAAAAATTATTTTAGGCTACATGCAATTAGTTTTCATAGATCTTCATTTCTTTGTCGGTGCTCAGGAGAGCTAAGCTCATGGTCGATATTTTAAAATGACGTTTTTCTTTGCCAATGTTGATGAGAACAGTTTCATTAATATTGACAAGTTCATTCACATTGAATTTAGTTCTCATTATTATTGTTTCTACCAAAAAACGAGCCCTTGAAGTTATGCTTTTCTTGCTTGATTTGTTTTCGTGTGACAGCATGCATGTAAAATGACAGTTATTGTCATTCCTTGTGAATGACACATTTTCCATGTGACAGACTTTAGCACCTGGTAATCTGCAGAAGTTGTATTCATTCTGGAATAAGGCGAACAGTGGTGACTGACAACACGGACTAGCCTGCGTTATTTTGTTGTACTATATATGTCACTGTGCATTCATTTATAACTTTATAGAGCTCGGATTTCCTGCTGAAAATGTGGCAACAACTGTACAGTTTCCACATTTTTGCAACAATTCACATTCCTTTCATACACTATTGCACATTTTCGTAAGCACCTTACAAAATTTGTATATTTCCGTAAGACCTTACATTCTGTATTTTCCTTATGAAAGCTTCTGTACACTCCATACACTTTCCTTATCCTACCATATCTTCCATATTGAACTCTCCGTATGCTCCATAAGTTTCCTTATCTTTCCATATTTTTCATAAAACTCACTCCATCCACGCCATAAAACTTCCTTATCCTTCCATATACTCCATAAAAAGCTTTCCATATATGCCATACATTTTCCTTATCTTTCTGTATACTCCATAAAAAGCCTTCCGTATATGCCATACAATTTCCTTATCCCTCCATATACTCCATAAGAAGCTTTCCGTAAATGCCATACAACTTCCGTATATTTCCATAAAGCTCCATATGTCTTCCGTATGTAGCAAAAGGAAATGTTACGGAGTCCATATATTTTCCGCAAGATTTCATACGGAATTTTTCAGTAGGGGAAGAACTTCATGCAGCACTGAACAGGTGCAGACGCTCATCGTCCCGAGGTCTGGATGGTGTGACCTATACTGCCCTACGCCACCTAGGCACGAAGGCACATCACTGTCTCCTGGACATTTTCAATAAGTCTTGGCATGATGGAATGGTGCCTGATGAGTGGAAGTGCAGTCGCCTAGTGTCTTTGTTGAAGCCCGGGAAGTCTCCATTAGATTTGGCATCTTACCGGCTGTAGCACTAGCACGCTGCGTCAGCAAGGTCATGGAGAGGATGCTGCTTACACGCATGGAATGGTACCTGGAACAATAAAACATCTATCCTGACGCCATGGCTGGCTTTCAACGAGGTCGGTCCTCAATTGATAGTGTTACGTGATTTCGGCTGACTGAAATAGGGCATAGTGAGACATAGCCAAAAAGGGGGCCTTAGACTGAGAGTGAAGTGGACGTTGTCGATGAGCTGCGTTGTGGCTGTGGACTGACTACTATTATTTTCCACGTAACAATTTGGTGGAAGTGCTGGGTGCTCTTTTGGCAACGAAGCTACGCAGTGGACACCTCTTTAAGTCTGCTACCATGGCTCCGGGTGAGGATACGACTTCACCACCTACCTCGGCAACGACAAAAACCCGGTACGTCGCCCTAACGCAACCCCGTGATCCCGGTATCTTTACTGGAGAGGACAACGCGAATGTGGACAAGTGGCTTAGTATGTACGAACGCATCAGCAAGCAATATGGCTGGGACCCAATCGTTATGCTTGCGATTGTCATTTTCAATCTTGACAAGACTCCTAGTGGTTTGAGACCCACGAGCACGAAATCTCAAGCTAGTAAATGTTTTAACACCAGCTCCATGACCTTTTTGGCGAACCAGTTTGGTCAACAGCTTGATGCCCGAAAGCAACTGGCCGTGCATACACAGACGTCCACCGAGCTCTACTTGACTTATATTCAAGACGTCTTAGCGTTGTGTCAAAGGGCTGATCCCAACATGACTGAGGCCGACAAAATATCACACGCTTTAAAAGGAATCGCCGACGATGCGTTCAGCCTGCTTGTATTTACGAACGTAACTACCATCGACGCCATGATCAAAGAATGCCGCCGTCTCGAGCAGGCGAAGAGTCGACGCAATTTACACCAGTTCCACTGCCTATCCAACACCGCCGTCTAAAACCAAAGACGTGACGCGCATCGTCGGACGTGAACTCGAGGTTGCTTATCCGGCTGCCAACAAACCTACGTTGCCCGATGCCTCAACACCAGCTGTCTCCTTGATCTAGGCAGTTGTTCGCCAGGAATTCGCTAACCTAGGTATCCTGTCCACTGCACCCACCCTGAATAATACTGATCCCTCGATAGATTCTGTGGACATGAGACGTCACTGTACATACTCTCTTCAAACCACGAACCCGTCTCAATGGCGAACAGCTGATGATAAGTCAATCTGCTTCCGCTGTGGTCGCGCGGAACACATCGCTCGTTACTACCGCAGCCAGTGGCCATCTATGCCTTCTGACTTGTACCCCACTTACAGTAACTCATTCCGTCCACCAAACCACCGTTATCCGACCCCCACTGAGTCTACATCATTTACTGCCCCTGAGGACTAGGGCCACCCTGTCCCGTCGTCGCCGCCGCCTCAAAGCCACCCTTCTCGTTCAAATAGGCGTCGACGCTCTCCCTCGCCATCGTTTAACCGCCGCATGTCCCCGGAAAGCTAGGCTGCGCAGCTTCTGGGGGTAAAGCTGCCCTGTCGACCTTACCCAAAAATCCTCTGTTGCCCTTACGTTTGAACCGGAACACTCTTGAAGTATATGTTGATGGGACACCTGTGAAAGCTTTGATTGATACGGGCGCTCACGTCTCTATTATGAGTTCGCATTTCCGTCGCCGCATGAAGAAGGTCCTCACGCCCCCCCTTGACCAGTGTCGTCCAAGCTGCAGATGGCGCAATAGTTCCTGTCATCGGTACGTGCACAGCTCAACTTACCGTAGCCGGTCACCAAGCGGTCGTCCTTTTTACTGTGATTCCAACATGCCCCCACGACCTCATACTAGGCCTCGATTTTCTTGCCGTAAATTCTGCTCTGATTGATTGCTCCGATGGCGTGCTCCACCTTGACGATGGCGTGCTCCACCTTGACCTTGAAATCAGTGACGCCCCGTACCAACCTACATGCTGATTACGATGCAGCGACTTTGTTCACCTGCCCTCCGAAACTCTGCCGTACATCAATTTTCTGTGCTCAATGGCTGTGCCAGACGGTGACTATTATGTGACGCCTCTCACCGACGTACTCTTTGCGCACAATGTTGCAGTGTCCTACACGGTGCTCAGCATCACAGATAACAGCACTTGCCTACCACTTGTAAATTTCGGCTCATAAATCGAGTGCTTCCACAAAGCATTTCTGTGGCCCACCTGTCTCCATTGCTCGATTCACAAACTGAAGTGCTCGCCTTAGACACCCATGTTTCAACAAAGCACACACCACTCGCAGCACATTTGGCAAGCCATCAACATGTAGAAATGATCGGCACTGATCTTCCGCCTCTGCGAGTTGAAGCCCTACAGCATCTTCTCGAGGCCTACCAGGACATTTTTGATTTTGGCGACAGACCTCTAGGGCAGACGTCCTTCGTCCAGCATCGCATACACACAGGTGATGCCAATCCTGTTCACCGTCGTCCCCACAGAGTGTCTGCTTTTGAGTGGAGCATCATTCAGAAGGAGGTGAACAAGATGCTAGCGAAGGACATTATTGAACCATCCTCCAGTCCCTCGGCGTCCCTGGTGGTATTAGTTAAAAAAGCACGGATCGTGGCGATATTGTGTGGACTATCGCCACCTCAACAACATCCCCAAGAAAGACACATACCCTCTGCCACAAATTGACGACACCCTTGATTGCCTCCATTGTGCCGCCTACTTTTCTTCCACCGATCTTCGTTATTGGCACATTGCCGTGGATCCCATTGGTCGAGAGAAGACGGCTTTTGTAACACCTGATGGCCTCTACCAAATCAAGGTCATGCCTTTCGGCTTATGTAATTACCCGCCACCTTTGAATGAATGATAGACTCCCTGCTCCATGGATTCAAGGGGTCTACGTGTATTTGTTTTCTGGATGACGTGATTGTGTTTGCTCCCGCTTTTAAAGCGCACCATGAGTGACTGTCTAAAATTCTTAATTTATTCCGTCGCGCCGGCCTTCAGCTGAATTCATCCAAGTGCCGATTTGGTCGCCTCCACATTACAATACTTGGGCATATTGTTGACGCTTACGGCGTACAGCCTGACCCAGGAAAACTTCGAGCTGTGAAGGACTTTCTTGGGCCAACAACCACCAAAGATGCCCGCACTTTTGTGGGGCTCTGCTCCTACTTCAGCGGTTCATCAAGAACTTCGCGGAAATTGCACGGCCCCTAACAGATTTACTCAAACCAGATGAGACGTTTACCTGGGGTTCCTCGCAAGCAGCAGCATTCTCCGACCTCACCACTTTGCTCACTTCCTCTCCTGTTTAGCTCACTTCGACCCTATGGCACCGACCGAAGTCCGCACCGATGCCAGTGGTAACGGAATAGGCGTTGTGTTAGCTCAGCGACAACGTGGGCAGTATCGCGTGATAGCTTATGCAAGCAGGCTTTTGTCCCCCTCGGAGCGTAATTATTTCATCACAGAGCACGAATGCCTAGCGCTCGTGTGGGCAGTCGCGAAATTTCGTCCTTACTTATACGGCCGACCATTTATAGTTCTCACCGACCACCACGCTCTTTGCTGGCTCGCCTCCCTCGAAGATCCCACAGGTCGTCTCACCCGCTGACAGTCCGCATCCAAGAGTATTCTTACACCATATTGTATAAATCAGGGAAAACAGCGCAAAGTTGTGGATTGTCCGTCACGCTACCCTGTGGCCGATTGCGATTCTACGAGCACTGATTCTGTGGGTTGCGTCCTTTCCATCTCCCAGCTGCTTCATCTCGGGGACGAGCAGCGTCGTGATCCGGATATCAGCCTTCTAATACAACAGCTCGAATCTTCACCGCTAGACGCTTCTGTTCGCATGTTTACCTTAAAGGACCACACCATATATCGGCTTAATTTATTGCCCAATGGTCATGACCTACTTCTGGCCATACCAAAGCACCTGCACTCCACAGTCCTACGTGAGTTCCATGACGCGCTAACCGGGGGTCACCTTGGTGTCTCTCACACATATGATCGTGTGCCCCGCCGCTTCTACTGGCCTGGCCTTTCACGCTCTGTACGTCCTTATGTCAACTCTTGTGAAATTTGCCCGTGCCACAAGAAGCCGTCGAGACTCCCTTCCGGCTATCTTCAGCCCATCAACATCCCATCGGAGCCATTCTTCAGTGTCGGTTTGGACCGTCTCGGTCCTTTCCTAACATCCACCTCCGGAAACAAGCGGGCCGCGGTTACTACAGATTACGCAACCCGCTATGGAGTTACACGAGCCATGCCAACAAGCTGCGCTACAGACGTCGCTGATTTTCTACTACGCCATCTCATTTTATTGCATGAAGCCTCGTCAACTGCCGACAGACGTAAGCCGTACATTTCTTTCGAAAGTGGTTGACGATATCCTGCGTTCCTGCTCTACCCAAAGTAAACTCACGACATCGTACCACCCCCAGACAAGCGGGCTTACAGAAAGTTGAAATCGCACCCTGACAAACATGTTATCGAAATACGTCTCGGCCGATCATCGTGATTGGGACCTTGCACTACCCTACGTGACGTTCGCATACAATTCTTCCCAGCATGACACTGCTGGGTATTCGCCGTTTTGCCTTCTGTTTGGACGCTAACCAACATTGCCATTGGATACCTTCCTGCCAGCCGCTGTGAAGTCTACTCCTGAATATGCACGTGACGCTATTGCCCGAGCTGACCATGCTGGTCAGCTTGCCCGCAGCAGATAACAGCGTCCCAAGACTCGCAGAAACATCGTTACGACCAGCGGCACCGTGACGAAACTTTCCGACAGGTTTCCTCGTTCTTCTTTGGTCCCCTACGCGAATGCAGGCTTTTCAGAGAAGCTTCTCTCTCGTTTCAGGGGCCGATATCACGTGATAAGATGAGTCACCGACACTACATAAGAAATCATTACTGATAATCCATCAACCTTTTCTGCTCTGCTGTCCAGGGACATCGTCCATGTACCAAGGCTCAAGCGTTACCACAGTGCTTCTGCTGTGGCCCAGTAAGCTAACCGGGTCGGCGCTTTTGCCTCCAGGGGTTGTGTTACGTCTTTTTAGCTGACTGAAACAGGGCATAGTGGGACATACCCAAAAAGGGTGCTGAGACTGAGAGTGAAGAAGTGGACGTTGTTGGTGAGCTGCGTTGTGGCTGTGGACTGACTAGTGTTAATTTTTCACGTAACAATAGCGTCACTGACTTAGTGACCTCTGTTCAGCAACACAAAGCTAAAAAGCGGCCGTCGGTAGCTCTGTTCTTAAACGTGAAAGGTGCCTATGACACCGTGACCCATTAGGCTGTTCTCAATGCTCTTGAAGCAGCTAAACTTGGAGGTCGTGTAATTCGATCGCTAATAGGCTACCTCACAAGGAGATCCATGTTCTTTCTAACTGAAGATAGGCCTATGAATAAGCATTTCACAAGTCGGGAGGGGGGCCACAAGGCGGCATTTTGAGTCAGACTCTTTTCAACCTGATTCTGGTGGGGCTCACCGAAGTGCTGCCGCAGACTGCTTGTATATCTCTCTACGCTGATGATATCTGCATTTGGGCGTCCAGCTTGACACGGCCTCAAGTGCGCGCAAGGATACAGAAAGCGACAACAATGATATCGGCATACCTTCGCCAGCAAGGTTTGACTATCACCACAGAAAAATGCGAAGCGGTGGCGTTTACACGCAAACCGATGTCTTTCTACCCATTGTGCATCGATGGTAGATCAATCGAGTATAAGAACAGTCATACATTCTTAGGTGTCATCGTAGATCGTGACCTAACCTGGAGCACGGATGTCGCATACCTTAGGAAAACGTTCATTGGTATTGAGAATGTATTCAATTTCGTCGCCACGAAATCATAGGGCCCATCCGTGTACTCCATGTTGCAGCTTTACACAGCCCTCTTTTTCAGAATTCTTCCGTACAGCATTCCCGTCCGGTCCAACACGTGCAAGACTAACCTCCGTGCACTACAGAGCGTGCAAGCCCAAGCACTTCGGACATGTCTTGGCCTTCCAAGATGCTCATCGACTGTGACAAGTATTGTTAGCGCACAAGAACAGCCGGTCACAATGCACATCATTGTCGAGACGCTGAGAGGGCACATTCGGCATTTATCAGGGCTACCGTCACATCATTTAGCGTGTTTGACAGCGCAGAGGCGTCATTCTTGGTTCTGTGGTATTGTGACAATCAGGACACATTACCACCTGGCTTCAAACTTGCGATGCATCCAGCAGCTGTGTTATAGAGTCTACGTCAACTTGAAGGACGCTTATCAGTTCCTGGAATCGTTAAGAAGGCACGCATGTCACCGCTATTCCTGAAGCAATCGACTTTGCGTCTGTTGGATGAAAGGTACTTCGACCACGTACATGTTTACACCAATGGCTCCCCTAATTTCAACAGCTCTACAGGAGCAGTGGTTGTTCTATCTGATGATGTGTTGCTTGAATGCAAGTTTTATCTCACCACAACATCGACAACAGCCGAGCTCGCAGCGCTTCAAGGTGTAGTAAAGTACATTCTTCGGCTGTAACCTAACCAATGGGCCATCTTTTGCGACTCGAGGTCAGCCCTACTGACACTTGTAATGCAGCACGCGTTACACGAACAATCAGTATATCAGATAAGGCACGACTCTCACGAAGCGTTAAAAGAAGGCCACAATATTGTATTTCAGTGATTGCCGAGTCATCGCAGAATCGTCAGCAATGACAGCGTGGATGAAGCTGCTCGATCGGCTCATGACCAAGACCTGCGTACGCCCATACCACTCTTAAGAACGGACGCTTCAAGGTGAGTACAATCACTTGCTCGCCGTATAACTTTCCCACAATAGAATACGCCGGGTTTCTCTAACACGCACCTGCATTCGATTGACCCAAACTTGCAACTTCGTTTGCCATCCGGGCTCGCACAATGCGCTGAAATTTTACTGTGTCGCGTGAGGTTGGGCGTGGCATTTACAAATGCGTATTCTCGTTTTCTTGGAATGGCGAGCACTTCGGCATGCAACATCTGCGCCTGCAAGGAAACCCTTGAGCACATTCTATACCATTGCCCAGCATACCAGTCTGAACAACTTATTATGGAAGCCAAGCTATGTCAGCTGGATTCACGGCCGCTCACAGAAGAGAATATCCTGGGACCTTGGCTGATGATTTCCCATACGCGCAAAGCCACGAAAGCCCCTCTTTTACTTCTTAAGGACCACCAGACTTCATGACCGCTTGTTAAAGAACAGTGTGAGACCGTGCTGTGTAGTCTCGAGCTGACTATTCATACTTCTCTTTCTTACTACTCTTCTTTTCTTTCTCTTTCCTTTCTATTATTCTCCCTTTCCCCCACCAAAGGCGTAGCGTAGGCAACCGAGCCAAGCTTGGTTAACCTCCCTGCCTTTCTTCTCTATTTATCTCTCTCTCTCTTAGAATTGGGGCCCCAGGGAACTTGAGGACCTATGAAGCTTGCGATGCGCCAGAGCGCGTGCGCAAAACTGAAGTCAATCTTGGGCTCTTGTGTTCATGTGGACCCAAGGCCCAAAACCTTTCGGTCAGCACTATAAAGCTACGGGGTGCAAGAAAACCACACAACTGCACAGAAAAACATAGTCCTAGATTAGATTTGACCGGGTCCACTAAAATCGGCGTTTGTTTGGTGTGTGTTACGCCACATCATTATGTGAAACGTTTATTGTTCGCATTTAGTTTGTACGCATGGAATTATTTTTCTCTCTTACCCCCGGTAACTGCGTTCGCAAATCAACATGGCAACATCCATGCAAAAGCGACCGCTCGCTTCGATCCGAACTTGCTCTTGCTACACGCCCACTGCGCTGACAGCAACAAATGAGTGGTGCAATTCACCACCTATTTGTTTCATCTTACTCTGAGGATAAAACTTCAGGTACGTTCTGTCGTTATTAGCGAGAGATGCTGCTTCCTTATTGTCACAGAACGAGCGCCAAAAAAGAGCGCGCCGCCAAATCCTTGCGACAACGGGCGGTGGAAACGCCGCGAGGTAAAAAGAAAAAAAAAAGAAAGCAAACATCCAAGACTCCCGGGCGCGCGCTCTCCCCGCAGAAGCACGGCTTCGCAGACGAACCTCCTCACCCCACAGCGGCGGCCGGGCAAACGCTCGACCTTTCTAGAACAAAGGAGGCGTGGTCATACCGAGTTGACTCACCCGCCGGAGAGGGCATTCCAACCGTCTCGCCCTCTTCCCAGCCTTCGCTGCGTATCGCGCCGACGAAAGGACGAGAAAATTCTGGAAGGCGGCGCGGAACGTATTTAATCGAGCAGCCGAGACGAGAAAGCAGGAGGTGACGGAAGTTAACGCCGGAGCGCGTAGGAATTCCGCCGTGGAGTCGGCGAAGTTTTGGTCCGTAGGGACGGCTCGAGCTACAGGCAAGAGCGTGGGTTTACCGCTATCGAGCGAAGACGCGGGCAACAGCTGCGTGTGTGAAGCCGACGGATTTCCGGCGAAGAAGTTGGAAGCTTGGAGAGTGGCCTATTGAAGACGGGAGTTTTCCTGGAAGAGAAACTCCGGCGAGGTTTCCTGGAAGAGAAACTTCAGAGGGCTACGGAACGACAACAACGCTGGACTTTGAGTGAGTGATTCTCGGAAGAGTATCATTCAGACTTTTGTTCCAAGGACTTTGGACTGAATAGGTTTTCTATCGCTTTAGTCCTTAAGTGTCTTGGTTGTTCAATGCATGTGACTGCATTGTAGTGCGTATTGTTGTCCGTGTCCGTTGTATTAAGTGTGGCTGATTGTGTTGTGTAGTACGTTGATTGATTGGTTTGATTGGTGTCATATTGTATGCAACTATTGTGGAGTGTGCATTCTTATGTATTGTTTTCGATCTGCCATTATTGAGAATATAATTGTTTGGTTATCAACTCTCGGCTCTGACTTGTTCTTTGGGCCACGGCCGGCGTCCGCTGGCGCACCAAAAAGGACCACTTCAAAATTGTCCACGCTTTCGTGGTGCGGTTCGGGGGGCCGATACTTCGGCTCTTGGAATTAGCCCGGCGATCGCCTCCCTAATAAACGGGACAGGTGTGACAATTAATCTGGCGTCCGCGAGACAGGACCTTTTGGTGCACAGTGTGTCCAAAGTAGTGAGAAAGAGCCTCGAGTTGTTGATAGTGCTATCGGAAGGATTTTGTGTGTTGTTCAGTGTTCTCGTTAACGAGTGCAGGGGAGTGCTCCGATAGACTGATCTAGGCAGATACTTTTTGCACGCGGCACGGTTTTATTTGCGAGACACAATGGATCTCGAAAAGTTAGTTGCTCTTGGTGAAAAGATGGGTCTTTCTGGCGCCGAACTACGGAAGTGGGTCACCCAGAAGGAAAAAGAAGAAAAAGAGAGAGCCAAAGAAGAAAAAGCAGCCGAGCTGGAAAAAGAGAGGTTGGCGGTCGAAAGAGCCAAAGCGGAAAAAGAAGCTGAGGTGGAGAGAGAGAGGTTGGCGGCAGAGAGGGCGAAGGAAGAAAGAGAGCAGCAGTTGGAGTTGGAGAGAGAAAAGCTTGCAGCTGAAAGGGCGAAGGAAGAAAGAGAGCAGCAGTTGAAGTTGGAGAGAGAAAAGCTTGCAGCTGAAAGGGCGAAAGAAGAAAGAGAGCAGCAATTGAAGTTGGAGCTGGAGAGAGAAAAGCTGGCGGCCGAAAGGGCGAGAGAAGAAAGAGAAGCGAGGGAGCGCCAGCTGAAAGAAGAAAGAGAGGAAAGGGAGCGGCAGCGGCAGCACGAGATGGAACTCGAGCGGCTCCGTTTGCAACAGCGAAGTGAAACTCCCGTCCAAGCTAGAGTTGAAAGCAGCGAACGGGAAGATCACGGCTTCCGCTTGAACCCAAGTAAGCTGCTCGTAGCGTTTGATGAAAGGAAGGACGACCTAGACGCGTACCTCCACAGATTTGAGACGATTGCGAGGAGCCAGAATTGGCCGGAACAGCAATGGGCAACTGCTTTGAGTTCTTGTTTGAGTGGTGAAGCGCTCAGTGTGTACGGTAGGCTGACGCCGACCGATGCAGCCAACTATGCAAAGGTGAAAGCTGCTTTGCTGAAGCGATTTAGATTTACCGTGGAAGGTTTCCGGGACAGATTTCGGACAGGAAAGCCAGCTGATGGGGAGACGGCTACGCAGTATGCCGCGCGACTTTGCCATTATTTCGACAGATGGATTGAACTTTCAGGGACAGCGCGGGAGTACGATGAGCTTAGAGAGCTGCTAATTAGAGAACAATTTCTTACTAGTTGCCACCCAAGCCTGTCGCTGTATTTGAAAGAGAGGAGAGCTAACTCACTTGAAGACATGCTTGAATTGGCTGATCAATTCTTGGAGGCGCAAGGTGGCACTAATTTGGCCAAGGTAAAGAAGGAGTGTCCCGACGATTCGAAGAAATTGGCTCCCGAAGAAAAGAAGCGTGCACCAGAGAGCATTCCGCGATGTTTTCTATGCAACCGAGTGGGTCATCGCGCGAAAAACTGTCGAACAATCTTTACGAGCCCTACGGCAGTAAAATGTTTCAAATGTGGTCAGACTGGGCACAAAGCAGATGCGTGTCGGAACGGAGTGAGTCAAACTCACCAGGTATCCTGTGTGCAAGCGGCACCGAAATCTGATAATAATGCCGTTACCGATGGATTCGTAGAATTGAAAAATGGGGAGAAAATTCCTATTGTGGGTGCTGTAATGTCAAAACAGCCAACCGGTGTCACGAAGGGAATGCCAGCGCTGCCTGGAAAAAGTTGCGGGCAAAAAGGTTACGGTGTTAAGAGATACCGGCAGTTCCACCGTTATCGTGCGGAGAGATTTGGTACGGGAAAAGGAGTTAACAGGCAAAACGAAACCGGTTTGCTTAATTGACCGTACAGTTCGGATGCTTCCCGAAGCAGAAATTGAGGTTGAAACCCCGTACTTCAGCGGGAAGGTTACTGCTTTATGTATGACGACCCCCCTGTATGACCTTGTCATCGGAAACATCGACGGGGCGCGAGGGCCAAGTGATCCAGAATGTTTGGGAGAAGACCCGAAGATAGAGTGCTCGCCAACACAGCGGCCGCGAGATACAGGGGAGGAGCATCCCGTAACGGATCTCACTAGAGCCCAAGGTGAAGCTGCGGCGCAAGAGACAGCGAAGGAGAAGACGATCGGGTCGAATAAGTTCACGGGCCGAGCAACTGGACGTACGTCGGCACGACCTCAACCGACTGACAGTGTAAAGGAGACGGAGTTGGCCAGCCGGGCAAAATGTAGAGGCATTAAACAGACAGGACCCGTCGAATGTAATGAAGCATTAACGGTGTCGGAAGAGACAACGATGGCTGAGACGACGCCTCAGATATCGTCGTTGGAAAGGGCTCGCCGAAAAAGAACGTGGAAGCACAAGAAGAGATCGAGCGAGCACCGCAAAAAGGGGCGCAAGCGCTGTTCGAAGTATTCAGGATAGGTGCTGAGGTGGAATCAGATTGTGTTTGGCAGGGCTGAGTGACATATGTTGTGCTAATGTTGTGTTATCCTGTGTCTCAAGTGTATGTTGAGGGAGTCAGTGTTCTGTGCGATGATGTGATGTATAGTGTTGTATAATTGTTGTATAGACAGAACTTTGTACGTTTGTATTGTTTGGAATGTGTGATGAAGTGTTGTAGGCATGTACATACCTGTGGCTATATTTCATGTGTTGTGGAATTGAACTACAATGTACGATTGTATTAAGTGATCTATTGTGAATGTGAAGTGTCATGAGTGACTGATGGTGTTACAGTATGTGAGAGTGTGTGGTGACTGTTCGCGCTCGTTTGTGTGGTTTTGAATATTATGAGATAATATTCTTAAAGTGGGGGGCAGTGTCACAGAACGAGCGCCAAAAAAGAGCGCGCCGCCAAATCCTTGCGACAACGGGCGGTGGAAACGCCGCGAGGTAAAAAGAAAAAAAAAAGAAAGCAAACATCCAAGACTCCCGGGCGCGCGCTCTCCCCGCAGAAGCACGGCTTCGCAGACGAACCTCCTCACCCCACAGCGGCGGCCGGGCAAACGCTCGACCTTTCTAGAACAAAGGAGGCGTGGTCATACCGAGTTGACTCACCCGCCGGAGAGGGCATTCCAACCGTCTCGCCCTCTTCCCAGCCTTCGCTGCGTATCGCGCCGACGAAAGGACGAGAAAATTCTGGAAGGCGGCGCGGAACGTATTTAATCGAGCAGCCGAGACGAGAAAGCAGGAGGTGACGGAAGTTAACGCCGGAGCGCGTAGGAATTCCGCCGTGGAGTCGGCGA
The DNA here is from genome assembly GCA_013436015.1 of Rhipicephalus annulatus. Classification (NCBI taxonomy): domain Eukaryota; kingdom Metazoa; phylum Arthropoda; class Arachnida; order Ixodida; family Ixodidae; genus Rhipicephalus; species Rhipicephalus annulatus. Next base: position 21,341 of record WOVY01004705.1, read on the forward strand.
AGTTTTGGTCCGTAGGGACGGCTCGAGCTACAGGCAAGAGCGTGGGTTTACCGCTATCGAGCGAAGACGCGGACAACAGCTGCGTGTGTGAAGCCGACGGATTTCCGGCGAAGAAGTCGGAAGCTTGGAGAGTGGCCTATTGAAGACGGGAGTTTTCCTGGAAGAGAAACTCCGGCGAGGTTTCCTGGAAGAGAAACTTCAGAGGGCTACGGAACGACAACAACGCTGGACTTTGAGTGAGTGATTCTCGGAAGAGTATCATTCAGACTTTTGTTCCAAGGACTTTGGACTGAATAGGTTTTCTATCGCTTTAGTCCTTAAGTGTCTTGGTTGTTCAATGCATGTGACTGCATTGTAGTGCGTATTGTTGTCCGTGTTCGTTGTATTAAGTGTGGCTGATTGTGTTGTGTAGTACGTTGATTGATTGGTTTGATTGGTGTCATATTGTATGCAACTATTGTGGAGTGTGCATTCTTATGTATTGTTTTCGATCTGCCATTATTGAGAATATAATTGTTTGGTTATCAACTCTCGGCTCTGACTTGTTCTTTGGGCCACGGCCGGCGTCCGCTGGCGCACCAAAAAGGACCACTTCAAAATTGTCCACGCTTTCGTGGTGCGGTTCGGGGGGCCGATACTTCGGCTCTTGGAATTAGCCCGGCGATCGCCTCCCTAATAAACGGGACAGGTGTGACACTTATCCGTACGTGCAAAAACGCGCCGAGGCAGGGCTTGGGCTGCGTCGCCAGACCAAGAACGCTGCATCTTCAAACATCGGACATTCAACATGGCACAGCGTTTCGTGCGCGTCGAATCCTCCTTTGATGGAAACAAAAAAGAGAGAAAAGAAGCATTTCAGTGGGAGACGCGACAAAACACGTCAATGGAGAAGCAACTATACGAGAGCCACGATAAGCATCGGAGAGAAACGGGCACAAAATAAAGTTATCCACCGGCATGAGCCCTACCGACCTTCAGCATGCAGAGCAAAAAATCCGCGCTTCAAGTTCCTGGCATGACTTTGTTTCACAGTTTCGCTGTATCTTTAAGTTATTAAACCAGCCTTATCTGCTATGAGTATGTATAGACAATTCGGCGAGCAGATGCCGTGAAGACGGTGAGCAGATGCCATGGTGCGAATGAATACTTTTGAAGAGGCTAATCGCCCTTTCTATTGGCTTAGAGGCCCTATAGTCTCCACAGTGCTAAGAGAAGAGAGAACACAACTTTATTGTCGTCAGACTTAAGGAGGTAGGTGACCCGCCAGGCTGAGCTTGGTGGCCACCTCCTCTGCCCTTTGTACGGCCTGGAGCTGAACGGCCAGGCTGGTGGAGGTCAGAACTGCCTCCCACTCCTCTGGCGAGGGAGCGGCTAGGAGATCGAGAGAGGGGGGATCTTCCCTGCAGGCCCAGAGAATGTGATTAAGTGTGGCTATTGAGCCACAATGCGAGCAATGCGGATCAATCGAGTCGGGGTATATACGTGCATAAATGTATGGGCACGGAAATGAATGTGTTTGCAAGCGGCGCCAGATAACCTCCTGGCGCTTAGTTAGCTTATGGTGCGGGGGTGGTTTTGTCTGCCTCGAAAGACGGTAATATTGTGTGATGTCATGGTAGGATGTCAAGGCTTCACCAGGGTTTTCCAAATCAGAGGCGGGTACCACCGCTCGGCTGACGAATCCTCGAGCATATAGGTGGGCCGCCTCGTTCCCTGGGTTCCCCGCGTGAGCCGGCACCCATACCAGCGCAATGGAGGATAGTGCGTCTTCCTCAGCATCTGTAAGGAGACTGGGCAAGAGTAAACGCAGAGTTGTGGGGGCCACAATGCCACGTGCGAAGTTGGATATAGCAGCCTTTGAGTCACTGAGTATAGTGGTGAATCCGGATGCTGCTGCTAGCGCTATCGCCGCTTCCTCAGCTTCTGTCGTATTAAGCACACGGACAGAAGCAGCCGCTTTAATTTGAGGTGAATTGGCGTTGTTGCCGGGGAGAGTGATTACGCTTATTGCATATGCTTTAGTAAACTCTCGGTATTGGGCGGCGTCAACGTACGCAACGGTTGGGTTGGACGCGTAAGTTTTTTGCAAGAATTTGGCCCTCGCTTTCCTTCTACCGTCGTGATGGCTGGCCAACATGTTCTTTGGCAGTGGTTTTATGAGGAATTTCTTTCTGATGTTGGGGGGGATGACAGCCGGATCGTTACCCGTAGGAGATACCACATGGTCAATTTTAGCAAGGATCCAACGCCCCGTCCTGCTTCCCTGTAATCGGTGAATTTGCGCCGTAAGATGCGCTTCAAGAAGTTCTTCTAAGGTGTTATGCAGCCCAAGACTGAGGAGGTGCTCTGTCGATGTGTTTCGGGGGAGACCCAATGCCACCTTATACGCTTTGCGTATGAGCCGATTTAGTTGGGCTCGCTCAGATTGAAGGAGGTGCAAATAAGGAAGGGCGTACGTGAAGCGCGACAAAACGAAGGCTTGAATTATCTGTAGCAGTTCTTTCTCCTTCATGCCTCGATTGCGAGCGCTCACTCGAGATATAAGATGGGCCGTCTGGTTCACGGTTACGGTGAGACGGTCTAGCGTAATGTTGTTGTGGTGGTTTGTTTGCACAATGAGTCCGAGTACTCTCATGTGGGCCACCTGCTTAATTGGCGTGTCATTGACATACACGTTAATACTAGGAAGTGGAGTCTTAATTTTGCGGCGATCTGGAGGTCGCAGTAATAGTAGCTCCGATTTGCTCTGGGAACACTCCAAACCCGCTTCTGACACGTGCTGAACGACTACGTCGGTTGCTCTTTGAAGAGTCTCCTCGATTTGACCATCGGATCCCACCGTCGTCCAGAGCGTGATGTCATCTGCGTAGAGGGTGTATCGCAGGCCGGGTATCGTGTCAAGTTTGGGAGGTAGTGACCTCATAGCGAGGTTGAAAAGGAAAGGGGACAAAACAGCTCCCTGCGGGGTGCCGCGATCACCGAGTGTGATGAGCTTAGAACGAAGGTCACCCACTGAGAGTTCAACCGTTCGATTAGATAAGAAAGCACGGACGTAGTTAAATATGCGTTCCCCGGATCGTAGTTCGGACAGACTGCCTAAAATGGCACTATGCTTCACGTTGTCAAATGCTTTGTGAAGGTCCAGACCGAGCAAAGCCTTGGTACTAGTGCCACTCTCAGGTCGTAGGAGATCGTGATGCAACTGGATGAGCGCATCCTGAGTGGATAGATGGGCCCTGAAGCCCAGCATTGTGGGGGGAAGTAGGCGGTGCTCTTCCGCGAAATTTTGCAAGCGACAGAGGACAACATGCTCCATTAGTTTGCCCAGGCAGGAGGTCAACGAGATTGGACGAAGATTCTCCAGGTCGAGTTTCTTGCCCGGTTTCGGTATAAACGCGACCCTTGCGTGTTTCCATTCTGATGGCAAATGGCCGGACCTCCAGCACTCATTCATATATTCAGTAATGGCCCCTACCGACTTTGGATCGAGGTTGCGCAGCGTCTTATTTGTCACCCCCGTCAGGACCGGGTGCCGATGTTGTACGCAGTTTATGTAGCGCTATGCAAACCTCACTTTCCGAAATGTCGGCGTCCAACTGTTCGTTGGCTGTTCCAGTGTATTCAGGCAACTGCTCTGTGCTGTTCTGTTTCTGAGATGTGTTGATGTAGCGGGTGATGAGCTCCTCCAGCAGCTCTTCGTTGGTGCCCGGGTATTGATGGACAATTCGCGCGAGCTGTTTGCGTGCGGCCGACTTGGAGCTACCAGGGTCCAGCAGGTGTCGTAGAAGATGCCACGTTTTCTTGCAGCCCATCTGGCCATTGAGGCTGCCGCAAAGTTGGCCCCACTGTTGGCGTGTTAGCACAGCGGTGTGGGCTTCTAATTCACGTTCGAGCCTCGAGATGCGGCGGCGGAGCCTTGTGTTGTGACGTTGGCGCCGCCACCTACGCATGAGGCTTTCATGCGCCTCCCACATATGTAGAAGGCGTGAATCTGTTGATGGCTGTTCCGGAGTTACGTCTGCTTGGTATGTTGTAGCGTCCACATCTCGACTCAAAGAAAGTATCCATTCGTTCAAGTCCAATACCGAATCGGGTGCCGTTTCTTTGCGCAGTTGGCGGAATTTATCCCAATCTGTAATGCGAGCTGTGGCTCGTTTTTTTACATTGCTTGTGGTTAACTCAATGGTTACCGCTAGAATGAAATGGTCACTTCCTACGGTGTGACCTGTGTTTTGCCAACGGGCACCCTCCGTGTTTTTGCAAAGGGAGAGGTCTGGGGTAGTATCTCGACATACGCTGTTCCCGATTCGCGTCGATTGCTCCGGATCATTGAGGATACTGAAACCTAGGTCGTGTATGATGCTCCATAATCGGCGACCCTTGGGGTTGGATTCGGGTATCCCCATTCGGGATGTTTTGCGTTAAAATCGCCTAGTACGAGCAGCTTTGCATCCTTCGCCAGATTTGTTGCTTTCCGAAAGATGTAAGGTAGATCCGCAGCTGTATCTCTTGGAGGGCTGTATATATTTAAAATGAAGAGTGGCTTGTCTCCTCGTCTTTTTGGTATAATTTCCACCAGTGTGTGATGAATACTCGTACCCTCAATTTCATGTTGAATGGCTGTGACATTCTTGTGTACTAAGATGGCAGTGTGGCATTGTGCGCTCGCGGACATGCCTATTTTCTGATTATATGATGCGTATCCGGGCAGTTGAGCGGCAGTGTTCGTTTCTTGCAAAAACTATGATGTCCGGCGAACATTCCCCATTTGGTGCATGGTTTTGAATATGCTGGATATGTTGCTGCAGATGGCCCTTCTTATTGCGGAAGCTCCTGCAGTTCCACTGCCAGACGGTGAGCGTGTGGAGAGCCGCCATGACTATGTTATTGGCGTAGGGGCCGGTGTTTGCCGGCTATTGGATGGTGTGCGGTGGATGGCCAACTGCACACTGAAGTCGGCCAGTGCAGCTTCGGTCGAGCTCTTTAACACGGCGAATGAGGTGGTTGTTTCCCGGATGGTTTGGTGGATCGCATTAAAGCGCGTTTCTATTTCAGCTTTCAGATCGGATTTCAGCGTTGAGATGGCTGCCGTGACTGCCGTCGTTACTTTGTAGTGATGTCGGCGTCTGCGTGGAGTGAAGCTGTGGGTGTAGCTGCCTTGCGTTTATTAGCGTTCTGAAGTTGAGGAACTGGCGATAACGCCGGGTTTGGTGCCAGGGGGTTCGGATGTGCGTCTTGTGTTTCGGATGATGTGGGTGTAGTTTGTTTGTCGATACTGAGTGCTCTATCTATTTTGGCTTCTAGAGACTGGATGTAGCTAGTCAATTTAGCTATCTGGGACTGCTGGGCCGAGATTTGAGCCTTAAGGGCAGAATTCTCCTTTGCCAACTCCCTCACCTGTGAATCGGAAAATAGTAGTGATGCCGGGGCGCCCCGCTGCCAGGCCACCGACTTGGACGCTTCTCCGGGACCTCGACTGGATGAACGAGACACCGATGGGCTGCGCCTGGCTGATTTGGACCTTGAGTGAGATGAGGGCCTGCTGTCTCGTCGTTGGGCTGAGCGTGACCTCGGGCGCCTGCTGTGGGATCGACACCTGCTGCCACGTCGTTTAGCTGAACGAGACCCTGAGCGCCGGGTGTGGGATGGGGACCTGCTCTCTCGGCGCTGCTGCTGGTTGCTGCTGTTCCCGAGTGGTGGGAAAGATGCAGAATGGTCTCGAGGTGATGGTGAGCGTCTGCTGGAGGAGCCACTGTGAGATGGGTTGCAATGGATGTTCGACGAAGGTTCTTGCGCTTCTTGCTTCGATTGCGGGGTGGGTGGCGCCTTCTTGATAAAGCGATACTTGCAGTTTGAGCTGCCGGTGTTGTGTGCACCATTGCAGACGATGCAGCGTGGCGTGCATGCGGGTGTTTCGCCCTGTCCTGGTGTGGGGTGTTCCTCTCCGCAACGGCGGCACCGCTGCTTACGTGGCATCGGGCAAACATCCGTGCGGTGACCAACCTTGCGGCAGTTAAAACACGATTCCACCCTGTTGTAGAACGGGTACAGCCTGATGTCGGTTCCGTGGTAGAATATCCACTTTGGAAGGTTCGGCGTCATTAGTGCAACCACGACGTGCCTAGTTTGGCCCAAGCGTCTTCCACTCACGATAGGAATGTTGGGGTTGCTGGCTTGTAGGTCTGCCAATATCTCTTCGTCTGAGAAGTCATCGTATGCATGGAACATGATGCCTCGTATGGCGTCGTCTGGAGGGGGGGCGTAGACATGGAGCTCGATAGTAGCAGCGCCGATGGTAATCGACTTCACTCGAAGGTAGGCTTGGGCGCGTTGCGAGTCGATCACGCTCAAGGTAAAGGTATTATTGGTGGGGTGCGTCCGAAGGCGATCCCGACTTGCTGGTGGCTGATCTGGCAGTGAAGCTGCCTTGAGCAGGGCGTCGTGCAATTGCCACGGCGGCACTTTCGTCAAGTCGATGGGCGTTCTTGGACGTCCTACTATATGAATGGAGTCTTGCGGCAATCGGGGGAGTGGTGCCCGCCGACGTAACCGAGGCGGACGTGACTTGACCTGGGGTTGGCGTTCCGGCACAGCGGCGCGGGCATTCTCCGACGTACACGGGTGAAGAACGGGCTTGCCTTGGTTTTGAAGTTCCCGTCGGCGTCGTTCCTGGGCACGATAGCCGGGCGATTGCCAGGAATCGTCGGACCACTCCTCTTCAGAGATGGTATGACCTTCTACGACGCACTCCATTCCGGTGGGCGGCTGGGCACGACGATGTGAGTAGCGTGAGACGCTGCACCAAGCTTAGGCAAGGAGCCGGACGCGCGCTGAGCCAGCTAGGCTCAGAGCGGCGAGCGGCGTTGGTCGGGTCAGCAGATGCTCCTGGGAGAATCTTGATAAATCCAGTGCAGAGAGTGATATCCACGCGTTCCCAATAACCTCATGCACCCACTCATACATAAATTATTGGTCAGTAAGCACGCGTCGCAGCGAAAATGCCGAAAGGCTCGGGAGACGATGTACAGTGCGTCCTACTGCTCCGAGCGTCTCCGAATCCCCCTCCACAGTGCTAAAGGGTGGGGCATCAAGGCGTCTTGGATCGCCAGCGAGACGAAGCAGACGCAGCGCGAGCCATGGTGCCGTATGTATGGCCCGTGTCTCGTATAATTTTGATTTTGGCCACGGGGTGCAACCCATGCGTTTGACCCTATGCAGCCTGCGATTGACCCAGTTCTCAAACTCCTATGATCTTGCGAACGCAAGAGCAACCTATGCAACGAATCTGGGGGACCCAGTGTCTTGGGCTCCCAATGACTCTCTTGGCTCATTTGTCTGCAATGAAACCTATACGAAACCCAACCCGCATTCCTTGTATTTGCGTTTCTAACAAATGTTTACTCCAACAAACCCATCTTCGAGTTTTTCTTCAAAACCATTCATCCAGCACTCGCGTCGACGCCCTTTTAAGCGGGGTCAACGCCATGCGCACCACTGCTGTTTCACATCCCGTCAGAATTCCCTTTGGACAGATGGTGCGTAACTTTTTTTGTCCGGGATGAACAAGAAATGAATAACTAAACAGCCTAGTTGTTAAAAAAGCCAAGCCGTGGCAACAGCATGCAAGGTCTTGCTCAACATCTTTTCGAACGTCCTAAATCTGCTACTTGCATTTCTGAACAACAGAAGAACCATAAGCTGTAATGAGTACTCTGAAATACTCTGAAGCCTATTCAGGCCCGTCAAGAACAGAAGACCAGGGCTGTTCGCAGATGGTGTAGTGCGGCAATATGTTAACCCGCGTATACAAATATCTTGCGCTACACACGTGAACTTGCCGAGTACGCGGGCCAGCAGATTGACAATCTGCTCCACAGCCCGGACATGTAGACCTGCGACTTGAATGTGCGTGGTAGCCTGAAAAACATCTGGAAGAGAAGCACTTCAATTCGGATGACAAACTCGGAGGCTCTGAGGAGGACTGGGTTACGTCATGGCGACAGAAACTCTAGAAGCAAAGAATCCTTCAGCTCTGGTATGATTTTGCGCAGGCCCACAGTGTACACAATGATGTCATGAGTAAAGGAGAGGCACGAGGCACGTGCCGACCGTGGAAGCGCGGCTACGGTGCACTAGGAGAAAGAAGTCAACAGAGGGCACGCGCAACAGCCACGTAGACGCCGGAGATTGGTCGGAGTAAGGGTCGTGGCACGCGACCCGAGCCGAGAAGAAAAAATCCTAGAGGATGAGTTGGCAGTGTGTGTTGGGACACCTAGCTGCGAAGACGTGGGAAACGAGCATCGCTATGGCGATGGGAGCAGCATGGCCGTCTGGTTGTGAAGGATGTAAGCGCGAAGAACCCGAGAAGTGGCCGTCGACCTCAAAAATGGTCCCGAGTGAGGGTGTCCAGACTTGCCACATCCTGACCAGCAGTTCCTGGTGGACTTGCAGCTTCCCCACATTGCATTATAGGAAGGGAGAAGCCCACACCAGTCAGCCGAGTGGACGCGACAGCGGAGGAGTCCTTTGCGAGTGCGGCCTAGCGAGGCCGAAAATTGAGATGAAGACCGGTACACCGGCAATGAGGAACACCTGTTCGTGTGCCGGGAGCAACCGACGGTGACAGTAAAGAAGTGGAGCAGCCATCAACGGCAGAAGACTCGATGAAACGGCGACACAGCAAGGGGTAAAGAGTCGCAACCTGACCAGCTGTAAGAATGTTCCGCTGTTGACGCCATATTGGCTTATAGGACGAGCGACTTGGGTTAGCGCTAGATTAGAACTGACCTAAAGACAATTTGGGTTCGCCCATGTACGCGGACTGTTATTGAGGATTATTGAGTTATTGGTTATTGCGATATTGTATTTGAGTTCTTGAGTGTTATTTGTATTGGGTGCTTTAACGCGAGTTTTGTGTATCTGCGTCATTCTTCTTTTATATAAAATGTGTTTGTTTTGCCACACTTGTCTCACCCGCGTCTCTTTTTCTCTCTTAAGTCCATTCTCCGCGAGTGCTACCGAGATAAATTATGACAAATAAACTATTTATTCATGTATACATGGAGTGTAGTATTGTATCTTTTAGAAGCTTGCTCCTTTTGCTCGCGGCTTGCTGTACGGCAGCTGCCGGCATGAACAGCAGTGTTGGCAGTGTGTACACTTCCGCGGTCACTCTTCAAGGCCAGCTTTCTGGTCATTCGAACTATGCTGCCTAGATGGCGCGTCACCACCCAAGGCATCACCACCCAAGGCAAGATTAGAAATTAAGCAACGTGAAATAGGTAGGCTTGCTTTAGGAGATAACGGGAATACACCAAATCTAGGGAGTACAAGGTGATATGGGATGGACATCATTTGAGGGCAGGGAAGCTAGAAGCAAAATAAAATTTGAGAAGGTATTGAGAGAAATAGGGTAGGAGCGTTGGGCTAGGAAGGTATTCAGCTACTTGTATATGAAAAATACTTGTATATGGAGGAAGCCAACCAGAAAATTGACTAGTAAATACTTAGAAAACAGCAGGGGGCCAAAACAAAAAAAAATTTGGTTAAGAAGAAGGTGAAGGAAGCTGAGACCGATATGTAGAGAACTGGCATGATTAAGCTTAAATTCCGCACAAGATATCTTACGAACTTTTAAGCAGGAAATTGCCAAGGAAAGGATCTATGATAATAGTCATTTCATTTTTTCATTTTATTTTATTTCAAGTTCTCTTATTACACGAAAATACACAACACTGGTTAGACCCATAGCCACTGGCTAGTAGGGGGTCTAAATAAATATGCATTTAAAGGAACAGATTGTGTTAACAAAGCAGATATTTTATAAGTACAATTCAATCATACAAGAAAAAAATCGAAACAAAATATAAGAGGGAAACATATTTGTTATAAGTCATTTGCAGTATTTTGCAGCATTGTTTCATGCAAACAACGGATTGTATGTATACAATACATCAAATACATAAAGGTACGTGTACCATGTCAAGTATGATTTTGTTAGACATATAATCTATACATAACGAAGTGGAGATTACAACGAGATATGTGTTAGTGTACCTGTTCAGGGTAGTTCTCTACTGTATGAGGCCAGGACAGGAGTATTGCGAACCAAGACATATCGGGCCAAAAACGAAGGGGTAGACACGGTATGCAGTGCGTGTGGAGAGGAAGAGGAAACTGCCGAACACTTGATAATGTTCTGTAAAGGGCTTCACCTTATAGTTCAGGATGATGGCACACAGTTTTTCAAAGCACCGAGGTTTAGGGACAGGGAGGGTAAAATAGACTTCAAGCGGGTAGAAATAACTAGAAGGCGGTTATCTGATTGGTGGCTAAAGTCAAGGCACGAGTGAAAATTAAACCCTTCACTGCAAAGTACGAGTCCTCGATCTCGCTATTTAAAGGGAAAAAATAAACCTAGCTTTTGGTACACTAAGTATTACGGCTTGGAGGCATTAGCCACCGCTTGATCTAAAGGGTACAGACATATCAATACATATCTATCCATCGTCGGTACACTTCTGCAGTCACCACTCAAGGTCACCTTTCTGGTCATTCCAACAATGCTCTCTAGATGGCGCGTCACCACCAAAGCCGGGCGCGGTGCATCGAAATAGCAGAAAAAGAAACACAGGCCCCTGTGCCTAGCATTTTTGGATATCAAGGGAGTGTACGATAGCGTGGTTCAAGAGGAATTGTGGGGAATACTGGACAAACTAGGCCTGGAACATGTAGTCACTAATCTTTTAAAGGGCATCTATAAAGGTAACAAGGTAGTTATAAAGTGGGAAAAACAGGTATCCAAGCCTGCAGAGGTAAAACGGGGGCTTAGGCTGGGGTGCCCCCCTGTCACCCTTATTATTCATGATGTACCTACAAGGATTAGAGGCAAAATTAAAGGGAAGTGGACAGGGCTTCAACCTCTCTTTAGTCAAATAAGGAAAACTTATTGATCACGCACTACCAGCATTAATGTACGCAGATGATATAGTGCTAATGGCCAACAACAAGGAAGATTTGCAGAGATTGATAGACATCTGCGGTAATGAGGGAGATAGGTTAGATTTTAGATTCAGTAAGGAAAAATCAGCAGTCATGATTTTCAATGACAACGACGATAGTGAGCTTAGAATACAGGAGGTCACGCTAGAGATAACAGATAAATACAAATATCTGGGTGTATGGATAAGCAATGGGACCGAGTACCTGAGGGAACACGAAATATACGGGACGACTAAAGGTAACAGGAATGCAGCAGTGATGAAAAATAGGGCACTGTGGAATTACAATAGGTATGATGTTGTGAAAGGAATATGAAAAGGGGTCATGGTTCCTGGCCTGCCGTTCGGCAATGCGGTCTTGTGCATGAGATCAGAAGTTCAAGGAAGATTAGAAATTAAGCAACGTGGAATAGGTAGGCTTGCTTTAGGAGCTCACGGGAATACACCAAATCAGGGAGCACAAGGTGATATGGGATGGACATCATTTGAGGGCAGGGAAGCTAGCAGCAAGATAAAATTTGAGAAGCGATTGAGAGAAATGGGGGAGGAGCATTGGGCTAGGAAGGTATTCAGCTACTTGTACATGAGGAATGTCGATACGAAATGGAGGAAGCGAACCAGGAAGTTGTCTGGTTAATACTTAGAAAACAGCAGGTGGCCAAACCAAAAAGAACTATCGGTTAAGAAGAAAGTGAAGGAAACGGAGACTGACATGTGGAGAATGGGCATTATTAAGAAGTCCGCACTAGAGATCAATCGAACTTTTAAGCAGAAAATTGCCGGGTAGACACAGTATGCAGTGCGTGTGGAGAGGAAGAAGAAACTGCCGAACACTTGATAATGTTCTGTAAAGGGCTTCACCCTATAGTTCAGGATGATGACGCAGAGTTTTTCAAAGCACTGGGGTTTAGGGACCGGGAGGGCAAAATATACTTTAAATGGGTAGACTTATCTAGAAGGAGGTTATGTGATTGGTGGCTAAAGTCAAGGCACGAGTGAAAATAAACTCTTCACTGCAAAGTACGAATTCTCAAACTCACTTTTTAAGGAAAAAAATATTGTTTTTGGTTCATTAAGTATTACGGCTTGGTGGCGCTAGCAACTGCCCGATCTAAAGGGTACAGCCATATTCATCCATCCATTCATCCATCGGGAAAAAGAGACAAAAAAATATCACAGCATAACTACAGAGTGAATGATGATGTGTGTAGCCAAGCGTCATTCTGTCTGACTGCCTGTCGGCCTGTCCATCCGTCTGTCTGTCTGTCTGTCTGCCTGTCCATATTTGTCTGTGCGTCTGTCTGTCTATCCGTGCATCCATCATCCGTCTATCCGTTCATCCGTGCATGCGTCCGCGCATGCGTCTGTGCATCGGTCCGTGTTTTCGTTCATGCTTCTGTGCGTCCGTCCGTCTGTCTATATTTTTTTCTGTCGGTCTGTCTGTTTGTTTGTCTGATGCTTCCGGTTACGCCTGACACAGGACAACGTAAGACTGAAAAAAGCTTCACCCCCAAATACGCCCAGAAGGGCGCCAGCGCGCGAAAAATCCTCACGACTACGTTAACTTTGTACGCATCACTGCGTAGGCACGACAGCACATAAGTTCCTACGATGACAATCATGCACGGTTAAGTAAGTGAGCGAAACAACTTCATTGTCGATCTGGCATAAAGGTGGAAGAGCTAGAGGAATTGAAGAAAGACTCGAGCGTGCTCGTACGAATACACTCTCAAGCCACCTCACCCGCCCACCCTTAACACCGTTGAAGAGCGCCCTATTGCTCCACGTCTGCCATTTTTAAGCGTGAGGCATTTGACCCATGAGAGTGGCCAGTATGGCATAACAAGGCAGATGGTTAACGCGCCCCTTGGCGTGGCCATCAAGTGCCAGCTGCGTAACGTGTCCAGCAACGCTGCATTCGACGTACACATCACGCGCCGCCTTGTTAAGAAGCTTTCCTGCAGAAAGTGTCTCGCCAAGAAACGTTTTGCGCACTTCCGAGCAGGCTCCTGTAACATCAATCGCTTTGTGGATAAGGCAGGGTTTTTTAATGCGAATCATTTCTTAGCGAACTTCGGCGACTTTGAGCGTATCTATCTATCAATCTATCTATCTATCTATCTATCTATCTATCTATCTATCTATCTATCTATCTATCTATCTATCTATCTATCTAACCGTTTACGACATTTAGCTCTCCTGGCCGTTTCGATAATGGTATTGCTGCCAAACTTGGTATGGCATAACATGTCTGTATGAAGAACTATTTGACTAGTCATAACATGACTTGATGACATTGTGACATGTATGTCATGAATGTCATCATTTACATTTCATGGTGCTGCAGCTCTTGCAGTTGTTTTGTTTACATGGCATGTTGCGAAACTGGTATGGTATGGCATGATTACATGGTGAACACAAGTGGCAGACCCTAACATGAAAATCATGACATGCGTCCCATGTAACAATATGAATAAATGACATGCCTATGATGTGCTTGCGGCTGTTTCGATACCGTATTATATATGCCACATTTGGTATTAGAGTTCATGAATGGATGACGAAGGTATGTGACTGGTGCAAACATGATAATCATGAGATCTCTGTCATGTAAAAACATGACTACGTGCTACGCTCATTATGCGCTCCTGGCTGTTTCGCTAGCTCTACATGTACTAAACTCGGTATTACGCGACGCCAACGGCAGACATAGATAAATGACGCATCTAAACATGATAATCATGACAAGAATGTCATGTAGCAACACGACTACATGCCCCTCTGATGATGCGCTCGCGGCCATTTCGCTAGCTTCACACATGCCAAGTTTGATATTACGTGACGCCAATGGATGACGAAGGTATGTGACTGGTGCAAACATGATAATCATGAGATGCATGTCATGTCAGAACATGGCTACATGCCACAGCCAAGGCGCCAATACATTTCAACCTGACGCGGTGCGCGTGCTCTCCGGCGTTCATTTCGTCGCTTTACGCGCACTTGTCGCTGAACATAGGTGCTGGTGTAACTTGTAAGAGCCTTCGTTTACTGTCGGTTTTAAATTTTACGCGAATATAATTGATAAAGTTTCTGCTAGAAGAGCCTTCTCGTATCATTTTCAGATAGGGATTGAGGAGGTCCGCCTGGTTTGGCTACGAACTGGAGTGTGGGGTAATGAATGAATAGCCAAGTCCACCCGCTTGGATGAATACGGCATGAGCAGCTTCGTTTCCAACGTCCGTGCCAGCATGGCCTGGTGGTCACAAAGTTTCCGCATTGATTCCGCAGTCCTGTAATCTCTTTATCTTCTTTTTTATGTCGTCGGCCAGTACGTCTTCAGTTGTGGCTGTGAGCTGAGCCACCGCTTCGTACGGATTTCTCAGTATACAATAATTATTTTGAACACTATCGCTTGTAGTGTTTCCTAAATCAATCAATAAGAATAGTGTCGATCGCTCCCTTTATGGCCAACAACTCTGCATGTAAGGATGTACCACGAAAAAGCTGGCAACTACACTCTTAATCTTGTTCCACATAGATTCCAGATAAAGCAGTCGGTAATCGGAACAGATGGAGCTGTTATGCGGATCAGAGTGGTTAAGCGAGGGTTATGTGGAACAGCAGCTGTTTCTTCTATAGTTTTCGTTTACTGAAGCGGAATACGATATACGCCATCGAGCTCAGCGATTTGTTTCAGTTACCAAGTGGCGTGCTTTTATCGTTGTTCCACTTACGGCGGCAAAGCGACGCCATGTCTGCATTGCATGATCCAGATAGCATAAAGAACTAGTTTATACAGCTTCGGCGCGTCGGGGAGGAGGTCCTTCTTATGAACCTCTTCTTTGATTTCAAGATGTGCAACGGAAGAAAGCACGCTCAACACGGCGCTAGCGTTCGCGAAACAACGACTGCAAAACCTCCACGTCCCTTGGCAGTTGATCTTTCTGCAAGCAGAAGAAAGCACACCTGTGTACTCGCACCAACACTCCTTTGCTCTTCAAAGGGTACTGACACAAAATTTTTGGGCCTAGATAGCCTGCGGGGTTGATTGTCGTGATCATTCGTATATCATCTCCAAGATATCAACAGCGAAAATAGATTGGAAAGTATTTTAAATTCATCTTGAAGTTTGCGTGAGTGGCCGACTCCATAGCGCTATAGACAATATAAGAGGTGACTCCGAGGTGACCCCCTACTTCCCTCACGTCACCAGTTACGGTCAACAAAACAAGTTATGATGACGTCTTTGCCACCAATTTTCTTTCGCCGCGTTACTTCCTGCAGTCTATATTTCGCGGCGGCCGGTTGCGAATGCGTGGCCGAGGCGCACGTTTAGTAAGTCATGTGTTTGGCGACATTCCGGTCATGTTTCCTATTCAAAAGTAATTCTTTATGCGGACCGTGCGGAAGTGCGTCACAGTTTTGTGTGCTGACGTGGTCAGTAGCTTCACAGCTAGGTGGCGACAGTTGCACCCAGTTTTTGGAACTGTCTAAAACCGAAACTGAAATTGATGGATAATGAGGGGCCTGTAAATAATTATCTGTCACGTGCTGCAGCAAAAGATGTGTCGTGTCATGACTAACAGGCCACCAGCAACGCATTGCAGCAGAAAAACGCCAGGCTAAGGTTTTTGTGTAAGTACCCCTTTCACTGGCGGGTGTTGTGGTGGTTACGGAGTTGGCAAGTGCTGCATAGGCTTACAGGCAGCGTGCGCCATTTTCTTTGCTTGTAAACGTGTGTGCTTTTCCGAAGCTTTTTTTCGTGTTTTAGGATGGTTCTGAAGGCTCTGAGACCATCGTTAACAAGTTTCCTTTGAAGCCTCAGACTATTGATTCTGCGGTTGCTTCCCAGAGGTGAGTGACGAGGATTTATACTGCTTATTTATTAGCGGTACGTCCGAGGCAGCCCTTGCACCATTTTGATCACTTGCTTTGAGTTCTGTCTTTGTTGTATACCTTGAATGTTTATGTGACCGCAACCAAACGAAGAGACTTTGGGCGTGCATGAACTAAGATGAATAGGTAAGCGTCTATCAACAGAATAGTTAGTGTGCTTGGTAAAGCTTCTATGTAAATTCTGCCAAAAAATTATGGACGTTATGAAATGCTCACAACGAATATAGCACTGTACCGGTTTTATGCGTTTAACTATAGGCTTGGTTTACTGAGGTTTGTAGTGTAAAACACAGAAAAAAATGGTAATATTACGCTCGCTAGCTCGTATAACCCGCGTGAGTGTGTTAGGACAATTCACGATGACCTTTCCAAAGCGTTGTTTGCACAATTGACTCACTTCGACAGCCTTTCCAGTTTACGACGAACTATTTTGGAGTTCGCACCACGCGAAGTCATTTACGTTTCCGTATTTTAACTTCTCTGACAATAGGGTGGTGTTGAAAGCGGTGTTTGGTGCGTTGTGGAGTATCTTTGTTTTGCGCAGTGCCGCGTCGTGTAATTTAAATTCTTCAAAAGACGCTCGTGAATATATCTTAAGAATCACTTTAATATTGCGCCGCTTTCGTCATCATTAGATTTTGTATGTCAAGTACTCAGCATTCTTATTCGAATATGTGCTGCTTCTTTACTGTTAACGTAATAATGAATAAGCTGTGATGGTACTGACTAGAGTTCTCAAATTTCTTTTCCAGTGACTGGCTTCGAGAGTGACGACCCGCTTGTTATTGGACACCTCAATAATGACCCGCAGCTTGATCTTACCATAGAAGAAAGGCTCTTTATCGTCCATTTTCCCACGCACGTCGAAAAAGTCCCCAATTGATTTTTCTAAGGTAAGGGGAATGGCGTGGTTCCAGTGTATTTTCTACTTCGAAAATATTGTATAGCTTTGCATCAATTTGAGTGCATGTGTCTGCGTGCGCATGCATGTGTGTGCGCGTGTGTGTGTGCGCTCGTGTGTGTGAGGGTGGGGGGCGGCTCGTGAGGGTGGTGTGTGTGAGTGCATGTGTGTGTGCACGTGTGTGTAGGTGGGGGTACGCAATGTCTTATTCTGCATGTGTATTTAAATGTATATAACGGGTTCTATTACGGTCCAGCTAATCGGAGCTGCAAAGGCACCAAAGCTGTCACAAAGGTAATTCAAATCTTTCAAACACTCCCTTACAAGCTTGCACGAGTAAGCGTGTTTTGGAATGAAATTGCATTATATGACGTTATGGTCATTCTCGCTTTCCTGTTTTAACACCTAAATAATCAAACGTGTGTTTTTTTTTTCATTTGTTTTTAGATATATAATGCTGTCCATAATCGCCAGATCTTGATGTCACCTAGGCAAACAAATCTTCCGGCGCCAAAAGACTGTGGCGAAGGCTCCTTAAATGGCGAATTGAACCCCATAGGAACACAGTCCTCGACCTAAGCTCCCGCAACAGAACCAACTACTACTACTTGAGCTGCACAGGTCAGGTAGCTTGGTAAGCACTGACGTTTCGCGATACTAAGTTCGTAGTTTTGCTAATTATGTCAAAGGATAGCATCTAGGTGGCATCGCCAATAGTGCAACCGTACCATTAGTGTCATCTTGACGAACATAATACGTCAAGTGACAATTTCCCTTTCTTGCACATGTATTTCTGGGTTAACATTTGTCACTTCGCACGTGGGCTAGATTAATAACTGATCAAACCTAATACTGCGTAGGGCCTGTTTTACTTGTTACTTCTTATGAATCTTAAGTTTATTCCTAATGTCTTGATGTTGTTGGTACACAAACTTAAGTCAGTATTGCTATGCACTATGGCTTATTCTTTGTGTGTTGTTTGCGATGGCCTTGTATTATCTGTATACACTTCACTTGTTTTCACGTAACAATGTGCGAGAAAGTTTTCTGCGAAATACAGCAGAAAATATTTTTTCTTTGTTTTACTGCCAGCCAAAATGGCAAGCGGATTTCTGAGCATTATTGTTTTTCTGTGAGTAACATTTTCCCTTCCGATCATGCACACACAAACAATAGCGACAGCTGTAGCAGTTGTAAGGGTTATGGTTTAGTATGATGTAGAATAATGTGGGTATGCATATAAACCAAATTATAAGCAAGAACAGGCAAATGCAAATGATGTAGCTTTACTACGGTCATTTTCACAATTTGGCAGGTTATTGATTGGTGCTATTTGCTCCTGTCTGACAGCTCGGTTGTTTCCAGATTCACCTAAATAATCTAAATAACCATTTAAAATTTGAAGAATATATGAATGGCTTACTTTTTGGATATCTCGACACATGCTTGTATACCTACTTTGGCTACCGTTGCCGATATCTGGCATAACTAAGCCGATATGACACTTAAGTAGGACAACTCAACATTATATTTCTTATATATTTGTCGTATGCCTGTACTGACAACTGAGTTGTTATCATTCAGTACAATATTTTGAAAGCATTGTGTTTTGATTGAGCATAAATACCAGCGTGTTCCACGATGACATACGTGTGCAGCAGTTCAGTAAAGCGACTTTTTTGAATGTTATCATATTGTGCTGAGAAATGACCCCCAATTCGTCCGTTCAGGTATTCAACAAATATATGAGAAAATAGAATACTTACTTGACTCATTTAAGTATCATATCTGTTTACTTATGTCAGAAATACGAGTGACGCCAATCATGGTGTGCATAAATTTCCTAGGGTGCATGAATTTTCTAGGTACCGAAAAAGTGGAACGCTGCAACGTACACAACCCAGTGACCAATGCATGGAACACTGTTCCTCATACTCGAAGCACTATCTGGGACGCATCTTCATTTAACCAAAAGGAACTATTTTCCGAAAATGTTCCGCTTACTAGCTGGAGCGTATGTGGTTACCCGATAAAGAGTGATATGACTACCATTCAGGTGAGGTGCGGATGTGCTTACCCAGGCCATACTAGCTTGTTCATCTGTGATTGTTGCGCCGGTGTAGATGTCAACAGTGATCTCAGGTTTTCGGAGGCGCTGCCTTTTTTTCGAAGAGTTTCCTGGTGGCTGTGTTGGGCCAATAGTGATCAGGCGCTGTTGTTTTAATGCGCTCAGTAGGGCTTCCCATGGTGGTGCTGGGGTCGTTTCCTCGTGCCCTAACCGGGCATGAACTCGACTGTCCCATCCCATGATTTGTTTGCCCTGTGGCGTGTTTTCAAGCTGGCATTGCATGCGAATAAAAATATTATTACAAATAAATGTACAAGCTCCGCATATGAATTCGCGGCTCTCCGACCATGCTTTCATCTGTGCGAGTGCGTCGTGCTACGTGGTTTTTGTTGCACCCTTGAGCACTTTTTTGCTTCTAACACAAATACTACGCGCGATTGCAATAAAAGTTTGACGTTCTTACTCTAAATGTTGCATTTGACAGAGTGTGGCGCCAAATTCTGTGCGTTAGTTGCGGAGGAAGTCTACGTTTTTTAACGAAAACCTGCAACACAAACATGTGTTCTTATAAGGATGGCAACGATCTATATTGCGCAATGGATGTTTGGTTTCACACAGTGCTCTGAAAAATCGGCTGCTTGCAGGAGTAAGGCCAAGTTACGGCTTTCAGCTTTCCCAAAGGAGTGTACTGAGTATGCGAAATGTTAAACACACAATTTTTGTCCTCATGACCTCACCAAGTGCGAGGCCCACGAGATGGCTTTAGGATCTCCCATAGTACGTACCATTCCTCATGCCCTAAATTGGTAATAACGCTTTCTAAACACAAACTTTCACGAAGTGGGAGAGGTGCTGTTGTAGGTAGATATACATTTATTCTTACGATGTGAACAGCTATAGTAACGTTGGTATAGTGATCCCGCCTATACGCATGCTACACATTCTGTGTTCACCGTTGCGTGCGTGAATAGTTTGAGTGCCAGTACTTCCTCATGTTGACCAAGCGTGTGGTGACGATTCAAGAGACATGTTTAACGATTTACGTGTTTTAATTCTTGTGCACTGCAAACTCGAGGTTAAAATTTGTAAGCGCTATTCAGTATGCAGAGAAGTAAAGTTTACCTTTTTATTTATTTTATTTGTTAATGCCTAACAGGCCTCTGTTAAGGCATAGTGTAAGGGGGGGCAGTACAAAAGGTGCATTTTCAGTATCGTTCACAAAATATAAATACGTGAAAAGCGTTCACGAACCAGTTTAGAACGTCGCCAGAGAGCTAAGCATCTCCCATAGTGTACCTGTCTCCTACGGAAAGCACTGTCCCCTACGGGAAGGTGTTGCATAT
This sequence comes from Rhipicephalus annulatus, assembly GCA_013436015.1. Taxonomy (NCBI): domain Eukaryota; kingdom Metazoa; phylum Arthropoda; class Arachnida; order Ixodida; family Ixodidae; genus Rhipicephalus; species Rhipicephalus annulatus. The sequence goes on from WOVY01004705.1 coordinate 41,552, forward strand.
CACCAGAAAACTTATGGCATTGCGCCCAACCGTGACCACTGGGACGCGATACGTCCCCATGTAAATGAAGGCATTGCCACCGGTGCCCAACTACCTCAAGGTTGCAGGTCATCGAGTGACCTGTGATTATAAAGGGATCCAGCGAGTGTGCCCCGATGTTGAGGCAGTGGGCACTTCAGCATGAACTGCACAGCTCCGTTTTCTGGAAGGTGCGGCGTTTATGGCCACGACGGCAATGGCTGCTCAACGCCGTGTCGCCGTTGTGAGAACCCGCATGCCACCTTTGCCTGCACCATCAGGCCGTCGTATTTCGAGGTGGCGTTCAAGGAAGTCCCTGCACTTTAGCCAGGAACGCGGTCTAATGACAGATGGTTCGTCAACGCGAGTCGCGGTAACCGACCACGACCAAGGTGCGCCAATCGCGACGCTGCACAAGACGCTCACTGCGCCCCAACGATTCCGGACCTGGTTCTGAAAACTCAAGTTCCCCGCGTCCTATGGCAAATTCTGAGCAATCGCAGGCCAAGCCCTCGTCAGACAAGACCCCTCGTGAGAAAGGCGTCTCAGGTGGAAATATTGCATCTGCTCAGTCGACCACAAGTTCAGGTGTCATCGAGGATTCTACCTCTCAAAACGACAACGCCTGCATATACGAGGACTCCAACAGCACCACGAGTGAGGCGCCCCTACAAATTTAATCATTAAAAGCAACCGACCTGATTTCAACACAATGAAATAACCGTGAAGCGAAGCAAGAAAGTTAGGTGACAGAAGACGTTAAGAAGCTTGCAGAGATAAGGTGGCTTCAAAGGGCATAGACATGAGTTGATTGGGGAATTATTGCGAGGTCCTTGCCATTTGCAAGGCGCAGTCAGAATGATTACTGTAAAGAACCTCAAGCAGTCCACATTTCCGGCCACCTCAACTACGGCGTTCAATGTAGTTATATTGTAGTAGTGGGACGCAAGCTTCTAACCATTATTATTCTTGTTAACTTAACAAAGCGTCGAAACGTGCTGGTCGAGCTATCGAAGGTAAATCGAAGCACCTGCTACCAGATAATCTCAGTAAATAACTAGATCTTCCGCACCACAAGAACACAAAAATTCTGAATGCACCGGCAGCTATTTCGTAACCTGACACGGCTTAGTTCAAGAGTGCTTTTTCTTCATTTTCTCTTACTTTATCTGCCACCTTTGTGTTTAGAGTTAATCCACCTCGCCGATTTATCAGGGAGAGGTAAACCTTGGGTTTTGTAACACATTCACCTGCGGGCAGCGCACGATGCAAAATAAGCTGGTGCTTCTGGCAGGAAAGAAGTGCTTGGCCCGTTTCGTAATACTTTTTTACGAAAAGGTTGCATGCATACGAAAGGTTGTTTGGATGCGTGCAAGCACGCACTTTTGCGCAGTACGCCGAACACATGAATAATACGTGCGAGAGCCAAATAATCGAAGATACGATGCCTGCTTTCAGCCTTGTCACACTCACGTCCACATCCAGGTAAAAGCGTGTTATTTACGGAGGCCCTCTTAAAATGTCTTTCGTTTCTTCTGGCGGATTCCCCGTGCCGTAACACGGGCCTTACAATAGCCTAGATAAAGCGAATGAATAAAGAAATGAGCGGGATCACGAACATTCGTCTTTAGTATGTGCCAGCAAGTCTGCTGACACCGGTTCACCTTTGACCGACCGAAATTGTCAGTTGATGACATTCACCTGACGCCATGGTGTCACGTCCATAACAGCCAGCTTTGGTGAGTGGAGCATGACGCCGTTGATTTACATCGTCGAACAGTCAAGCGTAAGCCGATATCAGAGGCAGTCTGATACCATCACGTAAGGTACTGATAGGTTGTGTCGAAGAGGGGTCGGGGAGAAAGAACGCTGCAATAGACTGATAACGGCCAGGCAATTTAGAGTGTGGTTTGCGCATTGAGCTTCATTACGTCTCACAGGAAGCTTCTGTCTCGGATTATATAAGTTCGCGAATTGCCAAACGTGCAGCGGTCTTTCATCTTCGAAAGAAGTAGTGTGCGAGAGACACAAAAGGAAAACCTTTTCTTAGACCTTTTTTTTTTGTGCAGGGTAATCACATTAATTATCTGCTATGGCCCTCATACTTACAGAGAGTAACATGCTACCAATTTTTTTGTTGTCATGGACATATCTCTCTACTTTCGATTTTTTCTTTCACTTGCTCTTAGTAAGTTTAAGTCGCATTGGATAACCTATTTGAGATAAACGCTGAAAGTAAAATGTGGAGCAGCCGTACGAGCGTGCAGGTTTATGGCTGCTAACGCTGATACGATTGCACTTGACGTCATCCACGAGAATCGCCGTTTTGGCGGTCCGAGGGCTCGTCGGACAGGCATAGGATTCGCAGCACGCGCTATGTCCGATATACGTGCGCCTACTTGGATGTATAAAGACCTCCGGAACACATCCTAGACGCCAAAGCACATAGAGCAAGAAGGCGCGTATGAGGGTACCTTCAAAATGTCATGGCAATGGCGCTGCCCCCTTGCTGATCGAGGCTGAGTGCATACACCCCTTTATGGTCCCTAGATTTCGCGCTATCAGCATTTAGATTTCAAATAGTGAAATTGGTGTCATTAGTATTTCATACTTGGTGTCATTAGTGTCATGATTAGTGTCATTAGTATTTCATGCGCTACCCCTTCAGCCTGCCCAGTTAATATAATGCTATATGCTGGTTATATTAACAATTTGTTTACTTCATTGTGTTTATATTCCTTGCCATTTGTATGTGCTCATACTTATCGCTCTGTATAGAAGGTATTGCTCTGTGGAGATGTTTTTTTTCTCAAGCCACTTCTGCATGGGCCAGAGAAGGGCCTGCAATACTGTGAAAATAAAATGAATAAATGTTGGAGGTTCCGTAAGCGGGATGATTTACGCGATGTCATCCGCTCATTGGACCCCTAATTCTCAGTGGAAATGTTTTTGCAATAATAATGACTCAAACTCACTTGGAGGGACCATCTCACGTTCTATATCATTATTCTTATTCCTTGTTGATTTCTCACACTGATATAAACAGGGAGGACGATACTTCGTGTCAGGAAAGTACCGGAAATGACTGTACCCAGCATGAGCGCGTACCATAAACCCCTGCACTCTAGAGACCTTTCGGTTTGCTGAGAAAGTCAACGCGGATGAAGGCGGCGAACACGCTGATCAAGCTCAGCAGCTTAGCGTAGGCGGCTACAGACCAGTAGTGATGTCGTGATTGTGAGAACTTCGACTTTGTGTACGTGACGCTGTTTTTTGTCTCGTTCTCCTTTTCTTTGGGTCTCTAACTGGGGAACTACCATACCAGTGTGGTGTAGCGTACTGGTAATCCAAGACTGATTAATATAACTGGTTTTTCTCTGTCATTCCCTGCTTCCTTCATGCCGCTTGATAGCAGGATGCAGATAATTTTAAATTTGTTCTCCAAAAGTTTACAACATGCCGGCACCTTCTTGAAGCCGGTGGGTGGCCCGACACCCTATTTGCCCGGGCACATGTAAGAAAAGTAAATGCAAGATGTGTGGTTTAATAAGTGTTGTAGAAGGAATGCTGGAAAACATGTCAAGAGATAATGAGCAATATCGAGGACTCAGCCTGCACAGCGGTCTCCTTCTCGCGCACTGGGAGGCATTGAACACCAACTCTGAGCTGCCCTGTCGGCCATGGATGCGGCCAGTACGCAAGAACTACTGAATATTTCCTAGGCGAGACATCAAAGCCGTCCTAAAAAATCACGGAATCTGTAACCAAGGTTTGTAAACTGACTAACTTTCTCGATGAGCCATGATGAAAGCTTTGGGTAAGGTTAGGTGTATTTCTCACTACGAGATGCAGTGGCAAATTAGGCAATAACTTTTCCACCGTACATGGCAAGGGATGGTGGGAATGATTACACAGATGACGTGAAGGGTCATTGCCTGCTTAAAGAATTTCGAATGGCCAAAGAGAAAGCTAAGGGCACAATCTATAAGCGTACTGCACTAGAGACTTTAAGAAAACACTTGACACAGCGACTATTCTCACTAAACTTATCAAAAATACGCTTCAAACATTCTAGAAACACATAAGAAAAAACTGTTTTAGCAAAAAAGAGAAAGGATCTCTGATAGAGCTTTTTTTTACGTTCAGTAAATTAGAATTCAGTTCACTCAGTGTAAGTTTTTAACAACATTAAACCGTATTCATCGCTTATTTCGTTGGCCACTTCACCAATGAATAAAGCTAGATTTTTTTAAAGACAATAATATTAACTTCTGGAGTATTACGTCTGAAAATCACGATACGATAGTGCAAGGATCTGGTTATTTCTACCACCTGGAGTCTTTTAGCAAAACACACATTCCTCTACCAGCAATGCGCCTCGATATATATATATATATATATATATATATATATATATATATATATATATATATATATATATATATTTATATGGCACAACGGGAGCGTTGTCAACAAGGATAAATAAATTTATTTCACAACAGTTTCGGGAGGTGTCCTCCCTCCATCAGGGGATGAGTTATTCTAACTCATCCCCTGATGAAGGGAGGACCCCTCCCGAAACTGTGGGGAAATCAATATATTTATCTTTGTTGACAACGCTCCCGTTGTGCCATATCCCATACCTTCACGAAGACTAACTGGCCCATTGAATTTTGAATGATTACTCCCACTATATATATATATATATATATATATATATATATATACATATATATTATAAAAATAGGATTTTGAAGCTCCGCTTCAAAAACCTATTTTAGCTCTTCGAAAACTTCCATCAAATCAAAACAACGCAGTCATAATGACGGATTCTCTTTCAGTTTGTGCAGCTCTGACAGCTTCAGAGAACTCTCGAATTCTAAGCACATTCAAAACATTAGTACCCCCGCAGTTGAGACTCCTGAGATTACTATGGGTTCCGGGAGACTGTGGATTAAGATTAAATGAATTGGCCGATTCCTTAGCACGAGCCGCACTTGATGGGCCAGTTTTGTCTATACTGCCAGATGTTGAATATATCACGGCAATAAGATATCAAAAATCAGAAATCTCCACTGATACGATAGAAAAAGTAACTACATGGACAGACTTTAACCACATCATGTTTCCATGGCAACCCCACTGGAGTCAGTCTAGAAAGCTCAAAGTCTTAATTACTAAATTTCGATGTCGTGTCCCCCCCCCTAAACCTGTATCTACACAGAGCTGGTCAGACACCATCACCCCTCTGCGCATTTTGCGGAGAAATTGAATCACTAGATCATTATTTTTTGTACTGTCGCCGCTACGATATACTTAGAAAAAGGTTACCAGTTATGCCATTTCTGAAAATAGGCGTTAGATTGACGGCGAAAACGGCGCTAAGCTTTGGTGCTTCAGTTTTGGGACATTGCCACAGGGATGCTTTCAATGCCGTTTGCAATTATATTCAGGCAACCAAGCGTATACCTTTGTGATCTTCAATCAAAAAAAAATTATTTATTACTCCTCAGCGCAGAGTGAAGTAAACGCAGCTGAGTGGTAATCATAACACCTCAAATCTCAAATTGCTTATTTTGATTTTTTTCGTTTGATCTTTTTATGTTTTTTTTACATTAGTCTTATTATAATACCAATTCATTACACATAGTTAAAATGATCACAGAAAAACTGCACTACACTTTCTTGGCCAATCCCCCTGAGTGGGTATGAGCCAACATCCCAGGGAGACAAACAAAAACAAAACAAATCAGCTTGCCCGACGAACAGGTGTTCTGTCTGTCTCGCTTATTACAATGGCTCAGCCGTTCAACGAGCCTGTGTGCGACGACCTGCGCGAAGAAACCGTCCTACGGAGCGCACGCAATCTCCAGCAGCCCGCAGCTCCTGCTACCGTGGCCATGGCATCCGACCTGGCCACCGCGGGTACCGAAGCCAGCGCGCTGCCTGCAGGCGTCCTGCCAAACCACAAGGTGACTCCACTGACTTAGCGTCGCAAACCACCTCCTTGACCAGGGACACCGTACACGCTCCCTTGGACTTCGCCTCAGGTACCATCCCTGGAGCAACGTCAGTACCGTCGCCAGAAGACAGGCGTAATTCCTCGCCTGTAGCCACCAGCCAACTCTGCATGGTTCTGCAGGCCATCGCTACTTCGAGCCAGCGTCTTGCAGACGCTACCGTCACCTCCTCAGCAGCCTGTGCACGCACCACGTTGCCTCTTCTGTCTATGGCAGAAATTCCTGACTTTACTGGCGTTCATCAAGACCCAACCATCTGGCCAGATTAAATCCATTCGTTGGCCCGTCGACATGCATGGACTGACGACGTGACGCTAACGCTAGCCGTAAGCCGACTGCGTGAGTCCGCCAAAGCGTGGCATCAATACAATAGCTGCAAGTACAAAACTTGGAGTGACTGGACTACAGCCTTCGTCACGGCCTTCCCACTACTTCCATCCGCATACGACGACCATTTCATGCACATGCGATCGCGTCAGCAGGCTCCATCGGAAGACGCCCGTAAATACGTCTACGATAAGCTAGGGCTTCTCGACAAATGTGGCATTACATGGATCTCTCCGGCTGCCCGCCAGTATGTCGTTGATGGCCTGGCTGACCCTACGCATGCTGCCATCTTATCTTGCCAGTAACTTGAAGCGTCACCCCAGGTTTTCGCTAAAAAGGCAGCCGAACTTCAGCAGAACTCTCGTCGTTGGCTTAGCTTGGACACATTACCGACTGTCCATTCGACTTACGCCTCCACACGTCACGGATGCTTCAAGTGCGGTCGCATTGGCCACAATGCCAAGGAGTGTCGTCAACCTTTCCGAACCCAAATCCACTACCAAGCTTGTCAAACTCCTCGGATGTCCATTCATGTTGAGGGAATAGGTGACCTATCTGCTCTGGTGGATACCGGTGCGGAACGAACGGCACTACACCGACGTCATGCTCCGGACACTATCCGACCGTGGACGCAACCTTCCCTCTGCGGACTTGGAGGAAGTGCTATGCCAGTCGGAATGCTCGAAATTTCAGTCCGGACGGCAGCGCGCACTAAAGTTCTTCCAGCCATTCCCGTCTTTGAAAATCTCCCTGCCGACATGATTCTTGGTGCTGACTTCTTGCTATCTGATGACATTGAGCTCACCATACATCATGGCCACGTCAAGCTCCGGTCTTCGACAGCTGGGACTACCGCCACAACCCTGCCACCACCAACAGGTGAGCCGTCCACTCCGCCTACCTTGTCTTCTATATTAGCTCACCACCAGCCAGTATTCGCTAGCAATACAGCAGAACTGCCAGACACTAATATGCTGCTCCATCACATACCAACGGGAGATCATCCGCCAATATGCGTACCACTGCGACGATACGCTGAACGAGAACGGGCAGTGATCGCCGAACAAGTAGATGAAATGCTTGCCGCGGGCATTATTAGGCCGTCATCGTGTCCGTGGGCAGCGCCAGTCGTCCTTGTTCGCAAGAAAAACGGATCACTACGCTTCTGCGTGGACTACAGGCAGCTCAATAAGTGTAGAATGCCTGACTCCACCTTTTACCTCGCATTGATGACGCTGTTGATACAGTACGTCACTGCAAGTTCTTTTCGTCGCTTGATTTACGTGCAGGGTACTGGCAGATTAACGTCGCGGAGGAAGATAGATGTAAAACGGCCTTTCGCACACCTTTCGTTTTGTATGAATTGAACCGCATGTCGTTTGGACTAAGAACGGCTCCTAGCAATTTTCAGCGTGCGATGAATTCAGTGCTCGGACCATTGAAAAACCAAGCCTCTGTGGTGTACTTAGACGACATCCTGGTCGTTGGCAGGACGGAGGATGAACACCTACGCAATTTGGACGAAGAATTACACAGACTCTATGCGGCAGGGTTTCGTTTGAACCGAGAGAAATGCCAGTTTGGGGTGTCCAAGATTTCGTACCTGGGACATAATATATCTCCTGTCGGCATTCAGCCACTCCCGGAGTGAATAGCTGCCGTGTCGCAGTATCCCACACCAACCTGCTTGAAGCAGGTTCTGTCATTTCTGGGTATGGCGTCGTATTTGCGAAGGTTTATTCCTCACTTCGCTTCGATCGCAGCTCCCTTGAGCGGTCTTCTTAAAAAAAGACGCGCGGTTTGATAGGGGCGTCTCACAAGAAAATGCTTTTCGAGCTATACAACAAAAGCCCACTTGATGCCCCATACTAAGTCACTGCAATGAAGACTGGTCCATCCAAGTGCACACTGATGCCAGCCAAGTCGGTCTAGGAGCTGTGTTAGAGCAGCGTGATCCAGATGGCGTGGAACACGTGGTCGCTTATGCCAGCCGAAAACTTTCAGACGCCGAGTGCCACTATCACTCCAACGAGCTTGAATGTCTTGCAGTGGTATGGAACGTCGATGATAATTTTCGACATTATCTTTTCGGGCGTGAATTCACTGTTGTGACTGATAATGCTACTATAGCATGAATGTTCTCCAAGCAGCAACTTAAGCACAAATTTGCCCGGTGGATAATCACGCTGCAAGAATACGATTTTGACGTGCGCAACCACGCCGGGGGGCTAAACAACGTCGCCGATGCACTCTCATGGAACCCGCTTGACTGCGCACAACAAACCAGGGAAACCCCCATTTTTTTCGCCCAAATGAATATATCCCGAGCCCAACAGGAGGATAAAGATTTGGCATCCATTATTGCATCTATCACTGACAAGGGAAATCACAGTACTTTTTTGGTGCGCAATGCCGCATTGTACCGGCGTCACTGGCGAGCGGACCGATCCGAAGAACGTTACCTCCTGGTGATCCCGAAATCCCACAGATCAGAAATATTACGAGCCATTCATGACTCCCCAGAAGGTGGACACGCCGGCCAACGAGCCATGCTCCAGAAACTACAAGAACGTTTCTGGTGGCCGAAGATGCAAAGTAGTGTCCGTTCTTATGTCGCCAGTTGCAAAATCTGCCAGCAGTTTAAGCGACTGCCTAGGTGTCAACTTGGATTACTAACACCAATCCAGATACCCGAAACAATTTTCCACACGATTGGCATTGATTACATGGGACCTCTACCCACCACCACTGCGGGAAATCGTTACGTCATTGTAGCAGTAGACTACCTGTCAAAATACGTGAAAGTGGAGGCCGTGCCATCTCTTTCATCCACTTACCTAATCGACTTCCTCAAACACCGATTTGAATGGAGACATGGCTTACCAAAAAAGTTAATATCTGATCGGACTACAACGTTTTGTAGCGGGGAACTGAAAAAGTACCTTTGCACGGCAGGCGTGCAGCACCACTTCGCATCCGCGTTTCATCCTCAAGCAAACGGTCTTACTGAGAGAACCGACCAGAAGATCCAGGCATGACTCGCTCCATATACGAAGGCAGGGACAAGAGGACAGGCCGACTGTGACGTCCACCTTCCGTCAGCCGCTTTTGCGATTAACACGGCACTGCAGACGTCTACCGGGGAAACGCCCTACGATATTGTATACGGGAAACTACCACAGCTGAAAGCGGTCCTCAGTCTGGATGCTCCCATTGTAATTCCACGTGCCAACGATCGCAAAGCTGCCTGTCAGAAGATCCGAACTGATGCGATCAAGAAAGCCACCCACGCACAAGAAAATTAAAAGCGCCACTATGACAGACGCCGTAGACCCGCTCTTGCTTACAACATCGGTGACGAGGTCTGGGTGCAAAGGGGCACCACCGTGCCCGGCAAGAAGCTACTCCCTAAGTTCGACCGGCCATTCATAATTACTCAGCGTGTAGAAGAAAATACCTGGCGTGTGAGCACCTCAGATGCGAACTTCACTCTCGATAAACGCAAAAGAAACAACCTTGCCGTGCATGTGTCGCGCTTGAAAAAAGTAGTCGGACCGCTGCAGGTGCAATGAACTGGAATTTCTTTTTTTTCTTTGTCAGGTCTGCAGTGTGGCCGAATGTAACGAAGACCGGCACCGCAGCTGTAGGCCATGAGCTGGAAAGCGAGGAAGAAGAGGCAGAACTAGTACAGCTTGCCCGACGAACGGGTGTTGTGTCTGTCTCGCCTATTACAACACACACACACACACACACACACACACATATATATATATATATATATATATATATATATATATATATATATATATATATATATATATATATATATATATATATATATATATATATATATGTGGGGTTTAAGGTCCCAAAACCACCATATGATTATGAGAGACGCCGTAGTGGAGGGCTCCGGAAATTTCGACCACCTGGGGTTCTTTAACGTGCACCCAAATCTGAGCACACGGGCCTACAACATTTCCGCCTCCATCGGAAATGCAGCCACCGCAGCCGAGATGCGAACCCGCGACCTGCGGGTCAGCAGATATATATATATATATATATATATATATATATATATATATGCTGGTTCCCGACGATGACAGCATAGCTCTGGCCGAGTGGATTCACCATACGCCATCTCCTGACGCCGATAAGGGCTCTCGTCGAGTGGTGCCCTGTCCTCGTACTCCTGCGACTTTGTCCATCTTTCCTATCTTCTCTTTACTTCCGTCGTTCCCTGTTCATGCGCTTATCCCTTTCTCTATATACCTTTCTTAATCCTATTCTTTTAATCCCTCCTTACCCCCATCCCTTGTGAGCTACTGTTGAGGTGTCGCACCTGATGCAGACAGTTAGGGAGCTCACTTTTCTCTTCTTTTCCTTCTGAAAAGCACACCATGAAAAAAGATTTATACGGAGCAACATAGTGAGCAGCCGTTCTGTTTCTTTAATCCCGCATATAGCATGAGTGAATCAATTGCTCTCCTTTTATTTTTTTCGCAACTCTAGTCGCTCCTCATTTTCAGTTCACTCGACTTGAAGGTAACCTTGAAATGGTTAAGCTGGAGAGATGGACACTCATTTGTACACGATGTGATAGCTGATGCGGTTTTGTCAGTGCGACAATTGATAGCGGTTCAAACATCGCAAGGCAGCGCCCGACATTCGCCTCCCGAATCGGCCTCCATCCATCTTCAAAATTCGATAAAGACGGCGACATCGCCTTAATTTCCGGCGCTTGTTAAGTGTCAACGCTGAAAGTGTCGACGCCGCATCGGAAAATGAACGACTTCGTCTTGACTAATGTTTACCGAAGCGTGTGCCACGCTGTGTTAAGGCAACAGACTACATTCGCCAAACAAAGGCCCAGTAAAAGCTTATTGTAGCCGGCAATTGTTCTTCCTAAATTAAGATTTGTTTGAGTGCCAAACAGCTGAAGCTGCCTTTAATAACGTGTCAATAGGCTTTTACCGAGAACCGGTAAATCAGACTCGCTTGACATACGGCTTTGAAGTCGATGAACTGGCACTAGCATATTGTTTAGTACTATGCGTTTTCTTAAGTGATTCTACAAGGTAAACACTGTGGTCATTAGATTCACGTATCTATGCATTTTGCAAATATTAAATCACGTCATCTCATACTTATGTATTGCTGTCCTGCCTCAAAAAAGCCTAACATTTGCTCTTTGATTGAATGCTTAGAAGTATTAACGCCATCGCAAGATCAAGATGAGTGGGCGTTGAGCACGAGCGTTAACTTTCGCTGGTTGGATGAATCGTTGGACAGATAAAACCAGCGGAAACTGCGGTAGGCAGAACGTCTTTTGCCTACCAAGAAAGCGCCACCACATTTTCGTGACGTAAGTCTGGTGGAATTTGTCTATAGTCTTCAAAATTCAGGTTCGTCTAAAGCGGCCTCTACTGCAGTATTGTCGTCACATACACTCTCAGAAAAAGCAAAAGAAAACGGTGTCTTTTGAATTTTGTGGAGTTCTCACTTTTCACGCGTGCGACTCACTTTAAAGAGAGATGCGAGCTTTGTTTGAAGGCCATTATATTTTCGTCGGAGAGTCGTGCTACCCACGATAGAGTTGAGGGGCCTCTTTCTATTTCGTTATACACCAGGCTAATTGGAAAACACCAAAAACTGTGAAATGTATTTCTTTCCCTTGTAGTGTGTGCCCTTCTGCTACACAATCTGTAAATATACTAAAGAAATGCAATTCGACAAGTGATTACGGTGATTTCGGAGGCTTTTAGGCGGACGGCTCAGTGCTCTCCCATAGTTGAGTACGAAGTACTCGAAATCGTTAAACATTCTTTCTAAACAGAGCTTGACTAGCAAGGGTACTTAGTGTACCGTAAATTGTCGGGTTGCAGAATTCTTAACCATGAAGTTTACAATACACACTGTATTTTTAATCAACGAACATTTTTTTTTCGAAACCTACGGTCTTACTTCAGACGCAATGCAGGACGCAAAGCCCACAAACATTAATATCCCTTAAATCTTAGTACTTATCACGCCTAAAACAAATAAGCATGTGAACATGAAAATGCTGGTCTGAAACTTTGACAATCACGTTCAATTCTTTCACGCGTCTAGATGTTCCAGAGTGGTCAGTCATTAGATGCAAAAGAAGCTTCAGACAAGGGTGAACCACTTGGTGCTGAATTTCAACTTACAGTAAAATTTTCTTTGGAGGATTCAGGGAAACCGTATAAACTTGTGGAAAGCGGTCGACACCCACTGCATGCACGACCATGGTTGCCGGCTACTCTCGTATTACTGACCAAGTGAGCGTATTTGTTTCTTTTTCTTTTTTTGTAATGCCCACTAATATCAAGGCAAATAAATAGTCTTTTGTGCTTCATTTGTGTTTGAGCTAATATTTCTGTCTGTTATTTATTTTTATACCTAGTTGGCCTAGTTGTTTTTATTCCTTTTCTCCAAATTTATCATTGTATTTTGCGGTTCCTTGATTCCAACCATGAAATACCACATGGTGCTGGGTATATCGTAAAACTTTCAAAAATTTTCCAAAAATTACAGTGGCTTAGCTCAGCTATGAGAGCTAAGGTATACGTAGCGTAAGCTATGAACATATATAAGAACGGACAGACAGATAAAGAGACAGGTGGACCGACGGATGGTTTAGTGAGTGAGCTCACGCTAGTCAAGTCGTAGCCCACTAATGATACGTTACTTCAGGGGCTTCCAGGCCTTCTCCGGCGTTCCAGCTAGACGAATAGATGAAAATATTATTGTTCCGCCAGATAAGAAGGCCGCCTATTCCCTGTACCCTGACATAGGTTACAGGGACCAGCACCTCTGCGATTAGAAACAGGCGAAGAGGTTCCGACTCCTTGAAGCTTCTTCCACCAGGCGGATGGCTTGTTTCTGTGAAGCAGGGTCCTCGCTCCGCAGCAGATCTTCCCAGGCCTCTCTAAAATTTATATTTGATTTAGCACCTGGGGTGCTATCACACTCCCATATTATGTGATCGAGGGTCTTTCTCGCCCCATGGTGCTGGCGTATATCGTTTTGCCTATCTTATTTGTGAACATTATATGCGCGGAGCAGGTTTACAAAATGGCCAGCTTGCAAGCGCCTCCATATGGCTGCCTCTTTGTTATTCAGGCTTTTATCCGGTAGTGGCACCACTTTCCGAAGTAGCTCATAATTTTCAACGATTTCCGCGTAATTTTGTAGGCACTCGCCTGTGTCCCGGCAGTCGGGTGGCTTCATATTCACCCTGAAGTAAAAATCTGGGGCTAACTCGTGTGCCGCCTCTTCCAGCACTCCAGCTATGCGCCATGTGACATCACTAATCCCCACGCATGCTCAGCACAGCCCTTGTACGTGCACGTGAAACCGCTTTGAGGCCTTTTTGTTTTGTAGCCAATGCTTCAAAATTAACAAGGTTGCTTACGCATTCGCCTAAGTTGACAGGACGGCGAAAACCAGCTCGTTTTCCCAATTAGTCGATATATTGATCCTCCCTCACCTATCTCTAATAGTTTTCAGTACCTACGCGGTTCTGATGTCCTTTCGACCAAGTGCCGATGTCACGTGATGACTTCACCATGTAAGTCCACGTTGTGTGCATCCCAGTGACATCATGTTTTCTCAAAAGTTTGTCTCTTTATCATGTCCTGATAACGTAGCAGTTTCACCATTAAAATTATTACTTCACAACGTCGTATGGGGACGTCATCATTTGACTTTTAACGACGAAGTTGAGGCTGTGATGGGACAAATTGTAGTCCGGTGCCCTGGGCCAGGGCCGGCAAACTTGCCATTGCTTTATCATCAAGCTGGTCTGTTTTATGCAACGCGTGGCCTCCCTCTGCCCACGGGCCCGGTGAAGCAAGCGGCGTCATCCAGTCTGGCGAGTCTTACGTAATACGTGGCAACATCACTCGTTCTTGGGTGCAACCCAGCGCAGCGGCTTTGGATTTGAGGATCATGACGCAACCCAGCGTTGACATCATGGCCAGCGGCACTTCTGCTTGGACGTTGGTGACGTAAAGGTCCACCCGGTGCCTATAAAAAAAGTTGACCTTGCGTCTGAGAGAAGCCGACGTATGCGTCAGAGAGGAGACATCTCGGCTCTGCGAGTCCCTAAGATGTCGGCCCCTGTGCCGAATATGTAACGCCTCCCTTTCTATGCTGTACACAAACCTTGCCCTTAACTCACGGCCGTCTCGTCAGCTCGTCTATCAACTCTGTGCAGAAGCAGTCGCCAGCTGAGCAACACACGCTACCAAACAGCCAGTTACCTTAGTAGCGAAGAGTTTCGGAGCAGTGGCGCCTTTGGGACCGTGTTGGCGTCGCGCCTCGTAACAATACACTCCATGCGTAACCTAGAAAAATTACTCGAACTGAATGTATTGATCACAACAGGATTGTCTAGTGCCGAAATAAAGAAAAGCGGGCAAGTTGGATTGGATTGACAACATAATGGCAAAGCAGCGCTGGAAGGAATACAAAAGGAACGAGAAGGCAGGACGTGCACCTCGTTCTGCTGGACAACGTATAGACGTAAAGTCTCTGACAGTCCTTGCACTGTAAGCGCATTGACTGTCTTCTTCCCTCACTTTTCGTATATGTTCCAGCTTTGCCGAGTACTCGGAAGCGGCTCGCGACGAAGTGCATAAACGGTATTTGCTGAAAACGTATAGTTTTAGGTAGCCTAAATTTACGCACGTATTGCCACCAATTATGAATATTCTACGTTACACATCTCAAGCCAGGTGGAGTTACCATACTCTACCTGTGAAGTCGGGAACATGGCGCTCGAGCATTCTCGAGAAGCGTGTTGGACTGTGTACATACTTGCCCTCTTCCATAGTATTTATATATGCCTCTTGTCACGGTGGTGTACTGACGATCCGTGATGAAGATGATTAGTGAATAAATATATGGTATTCAGCTTAGTTTCAATGGAACTAATCCTTAAGAAAACGTAGGCGTTCAAAGACGTGACAGATGAGGTCAGGCTGACACGAAAAATTTCGTGCGCCCAAGTTTCCACACCAAACTACTAAAATGAATCCTCACCAGCTCTGTAGTTCTTGTCATTTGATCTAGACTACTTTTATAAAATATTTAAGCCAACTTTCATGGCTACTTTTAAGACGCGCCTTCGCCAATACATTGGCAGCACCAACGACAACAAGCTTCTTTGTAGGTTGCTTTAACACTCAGTAATCCCGGAACGTTTCTTAGTGGAGAAAAAAAATTTCGCCATATCCACGAAGTGAATGACGATGAGTGGGCGAAGCTCCGGAGGTACACCTGGTAAACCATGAATCCTCTGTACATTTTGCCCACTCGATTTTATTACATCGCTCCCCCTAGCGTACGTCGCCACACTAAATCGAACGATTGCCTTCAACCAATGACACGCGCCATATGTTACATCATTCCTATTTTATAAGATCTCGCGTCTTTCATCAACTACAAGTACCGCTTTCTAGTTTATAACATCTTGCATCTTTTCATCATCAGCTACAAGTACCACCATCTAGTAAACACTACAAGAACTAAACGAGAGGTGGCTACATACAGGAGACGGTACCGCCATCTAGTGAACACTGCAAGAATTAAACTAGAGGTGGCTAGATACAGGGGACGGTAACGCCATCTAGTGAACACTGCAAGAACTAAACTAGAGGTGGCTACATACAGGCTACAGGGGACGCACAGCCCACGCCCTAAGGAGCTTCGCCCCTAAAAACTTGACGTGCACCAGTGGTTTAGCATGTACGAGCACGTCAGCAAGTTATGTTGCTGGGATTGAACCGTTCTGCCTGAGAACGTAGTATTCTGTCTGCACAAAAGTCCCCGCACCTGGTTTGTGACACACGCACACGAAGTTACAACCTGGAAAATGTTTAAACAACAACTCCACGCACTTTCCAGAAGCCCATTGGGTCTTGCCACCCTGAAACATTCTGTGGTACGTACCCAGGTGTACGCCAGACCCAGAAAGATATCCTTTTGAATTACATGTCCGCTGACCGTCATGACAGGGGCCTTGCACTGCCACACAGCGTATTTGCGTAGACCTCGCAGCACGACGCTGCTGGATACTGACCGTTTTACCGGTTCGTTGGACGCGAACCGACCATGTCTTTAGATATCTTCCTTCTGGCAGCTCCAAACTCGACCAAGGAATACGCACGTGATTATATAGCGTCAGCTGACCACGCCTATGAGCTCACCCGCAACAGATTAACGGCTTCCCAAGAAGCACACGAGCACCGTTACGCATCAGAACCAAGGATTTTCAACGTGTTCTCTGTGTTTTTCGTTTGTCTACAACGCCACATGCACATCCTCTGAGAAAGCTGCTCTCTCTTTACCTTTACTAAACACGCTGCCTTTACCACGTGTTTCAAAAAGCTATAGACATTATCTACGAATGTGCTCATGATAATCCTACAGCCTCTTCTGCTCCATTATTTCCTGATGGCATGCTACCACCATCAATCTGCTGTGGTCCCATAGAAGTCGCGGGTCGGCGATTTTGTCACCATGGGTAGCATTCAGTGGTTCTCTCCGATGGTAATGATGCATAGTGGAATATATCCTAAGCAATGCACTGAGAGAAATCTGTGAAAAAAGACGTCCTTACGTGAGCCATGGCTTCCTATGTCAGTGAGCTTATTTCAACTTCAGAATAAGGTTGTTCTGTTTTCTTCTTTTTAATAGTATTTGTTTCTATGTGTTTTTGCCTGTTTTAGTTTGTTTAAGTGGAATCTTTTTCAGAAATTGCCTAAGCGATGTGTAAGCCTTGAGCCCTATTGTACGTAGCGGCCATCCCAGGAATGTCGTTTTGGTGCAGCATCAACATCATCCACAAGGCGCCTTTCAACTTCCTCGCATTTTTCAGAGTTTTGTGCACTCTCTGGCACTCATGTCTGTGTCACGGGATTCTTCAACCACCAAAGCACGTGTTTAGCAACCAAACTTAAGAAGGTTGGAATTTACCTCATATATACAGCCCTCTCTGTCTGCATTACCTGTGCTCCTATTACAGAGATTTGTTCACGTCACGTTAAACTGTAATCACATAGCCTGTCGACCGGCTTGATTGATTTCCCTGTCGGAGAGGCGACGAGCGCTTTCCACAGACGGGGCGGGGCCAAACTACCTATTTTCCCATCATATCTCTTTGCTCTCTCTACCACATATTTATCCTCCACTCCCCATCTCCTTGCAGCTTTGTTGAAGTGACCTGCACTGAAATACTTCGTTAAACGTTTCTTCGTTTTTCGCTTGCAAAGCCACCCCAATGAATCTGCTGCGCGCGCACTCGGTGGCATATCTGCGAACGGATGAGTGAAGGTGCTGGGCGCACTCCCAATGGCGTATGCGCTTGGGTGCGACGTAGAGAACGACGTAACTAACTGAGCAGCCAATGAAGACGTTTAGCGTTTTGGGTGGCGAACGGTTTTTCCTTCCGCCTAGCAACTTACAGCTATGGCTGTGAAAAATAGCATTAGGGTAGTACGCCAACCCACGCAGGCTGCTCCTGCGTTGAGCAGTGTCAAGTGCCTTAATACAAGCAGCCCGGCATCCTTCATTTGCCCTTCCGGACAGGTTAACCAGCGTAAGCAGCTGGCTGTATTGTGTCAGAATCACAGGCGACGTGTAGCTTTGTTCAGTGGTTAGTGTACAGAGTGTTAAGTGCCAATGTTGTACTTTCGGTATGCGAAATAGCGTGACGTACGAATTGCTGTGTGGGTATTTGTAAAACTATGAGAGATGGTGAACGATGTTGTTGCAACCCAATATATCAATCCATGTTCTGCTACACTTTGGCCATAAAAGGAATATTTCGCACGTGACCGGAATTTACAGCAGTCATAGTGCTCATCTTAATATATACTGAGCAATTTCAAAACGGAAGTTTCAGTTCACAGTGAGCACATTTGATCTTATGCTTGATTTCTCAGTAAATACGCCGTCTTTTCAGTTATTATGCGTGACGCTGTTGAGAGAGCTTAAAACATGGGCAGATCCCACCTACAGTGGGAATCGATCATATGCGAAGCACGAATGAGAAAGGTTGATATGTCACTTTATTTCAGCACAACGTTACGAGATGGAAGTAAATAATGCCCTACATAACTTCCGTGTCACAATTATGATGCTTGTATGTGTCGTTTACCTTGTATGTGTCGTTCACGTCACATGATACCAACTTTAGTGTATTTGGAGCTAGTGGAACACGCTGTGAGCGTGGTATGTTTTCATGCTGTTACAAGACACGCATGTCAGGATTATCATGTTTGCACCAGTCATATACTTTCGTTATTCATTGACGTCACGTAGCATCAAAGTTTTTATATGTGGAGCAGGCGAAACAGCCGCGAGTGCTTCATTAAAGGCCCAATATACTCCAAAGTAGCATTGACGTGCGTGCACGCTGGGCACAGCGACGCTACGTTAATAAAACGCGAGCTCTCTATAGTCTGAAGCCAGGCGCGACTGGCGCTACCAGCGTCCATTGACGCGGCCCGACGGCCGCTGCTGCTGAAAAACATTTATTTACAAATGTTATTTACAGGGAGGGTGGCAGCGGTCCTTAAGGGGCTGCCCCGTACAAACACTAGGTGGGCTCCCTCTTACGGGAGCCCATTGGCGTTGGCCGCGGCCCGGGCACGCTCGACCAAGGCCCGTTGGGCCGTCAGGTCAGAGCAGCCGAGCAGGGCTGCCTCCCAGTCCTCCCGCGAAGGGTTGGGTAGTGGGGTGAGGTTTGGGTTTTTTTTGGCATGCCCACACCATGTGGAAAATGTCGGAGGAATTTTCCTGACAAAGCGGGCACTTCCCCGTGCAAGCGGGGTCAAGGTGTTTTCTGATAGCCGGGCACAATAGAGTTTTGGTATAAAGGCGAAGGAGGATTCGCTCCTCCGCCTTCGTGAGGCCCTTACAGGGTTTCGGATAGACGTTATGGCCGGATAGATAAAATTGTGTGACCTCCTTAAAGGTGTAGGCGGGATCGGGTTCGAATTCCGGATCGGTAGGGGACGAGGATGGTGCCCGGAGAGTGAGCGCGCGGGCGGCGGCATCGGCCATCTCATTACCATCGAGGCCCGTGTGAGCCGGAGCCCATATGATCGTTCGGTGCGCGGGGGCACCTAGGTAGCTGCTGTTCTGCAAAATTTTATAGGCACGGTACGGAATGTATCCCTGTTCAATATTGCGACAGGCAGCCCTTGCGTCGGTAATGATGACCCTCGAGTCCTGATCTGCGGCGGCTAGTGCGATGGCGATCTCCTCCGCATGTGTAATGTTATGTGCACGGAATGTGAGTCCGTTTACAACGATGTTTTTGTGGACGACCGCAGCCGTGTACCAACCACCGTGGTGCGGGCCGGAGGCGTCCACGTAGAATACTCCGAATTTGTGGCCGTGGTGTCGAGCCAAGGCTTCCGCCCGCGCGAGGCATCGGCCACTGTAGTCGTCTCGGGTCATGTTAGCCGGAAGAGGGCACACGTGCAAGGAGTATCGCGAAACTTCTGGAATCCGTACGCGCTCTTCCGTGTGTATTGAATGATTGATGTGTAGCCGGGCAAGGAGGTGGCGACCCGACGGTGTTTTAGAGAGTCCAGTATATTGGTTTGTCAAGTGCGCCTCTCTCAGCTCCTTGAAGGAGTTCACTATTCCCAAGCCCAAAAGGCGCTGGTTAGAGGTGCTGACGGGAAGGTCGAGGGCACGCTTGTAGATTTTGCGGAGAATGACTTCGAGTGCATTCTCATCGGATTTGCGTAGGTGGAGGGATGGAGCTGAGTACAGGACTCGGCTGGTTACAAATGCATGCGCCAGCCGCAAGGCATCCTTGAATCGTAACTCCCCGCGCTTGTTGGAAACCCGGCGGACCATCCGGCCCACCTGGTCCCCCACCTTACACAATTTGGCCAGTGTTGTGTCTGCTCTGCGATTTTTGTTTATAAAAAGCCCTAGTACTCTAATCTCATCGCGTTTGGGTATGGGTCCGCTGTGAAGGGAGAGGTCAATTTTTGTGGTGCACTTTGGTGATGGGCGTATGTGCACGAATTCCGATTTGGACGGGGAGCACTGAAGGCCGCAGCGACGGGCATAGTCATTTACGTTGTCCGCCGCTTGCTGCAGGCTTGCCTCCATGCCTCCTGCCGAGCCATGTGTCGCCCATATGGTGATGTCGTCGGCATACAGCGCATCCTGTATGCCTTCGACTTTCGCCAGCTGAGCGGGGAGACTCATCAATGCCACATTGAATAGGAGACGCGAGAGGACCGCTCCCTGTGGAGTCCCTCTCGTGCCTAATCGATAAGGGCCATGTTCAATGTATGTTCAATGTCCTGAATCCGAATGTATGATTGTCGGTCAGTGAGGAATTGTTTAATATAGTTGAAGTGTTTGGGCCGCAATACACCTGTGAGAAATGTGTTAGAATAATTTCGTGGGTCACGTTATCAAAGGCCCCCTTCAGATCCAAAGCGAGCACAACTTTGTCATTCAGGGGATATTCAACTGGATCGGTGATCTCATGGTCGAGCTGAAGCAAGACATCCTGCGCGGTCTGGTGTGGGCGGAACTCGAACATGGTGTCTGCAAATGCATTTTTGGTCTCCAGGAACGCGCACAACCTGTCGCGCACCATCGTCTTCATTAATTTTCCCACACAAGAAGTAAGGGAGATGGGGCGGAGGTTGTCCGTGTTAATGGCTTTGCCCGCTTTGGGTATGAAGGTGACCAGGGCGGTCTTTCACTCAATCGGTAGGCTTGTTTTCCCGATCCAAATGGAATTGATGTAGGCAAGGAGCATGGTGTAGGCCGAGTCAGGAAGATTGGCAAGTAATGTCACGGTAAATTTATCCCTTCCCGGCGCCGTTCCTCGCCTCATTTTTACTAGGGCTGCCTTCAGGTCGTGTACCTGGAACAGTTGATCCAGCTCTGCGTTCTCGGCACCTGCATACGAGTACGCCGGCCCTCAGGAGTCCTGCTGTGTGCATAGATATTGGTCTCGGAGTTTACATGCCAATTCGGCTGTGTCTCCTTCGAAGCTGTGAAATGCTCGTTGCAGATGCTTTTGTGTCTCTGTTCGAGTTTGGGTCGGATCAATCAAGGCGCGGAAGAGGCGCCAGGTACTCCGGCTGGACATTTGTCGAGCGGCCGTGTTGCAACGGTCCACCCAGTTAGAGTCAGCCAGCTGGGCCGCGTACTCTGCTGCTTGCTGGGTGAGCTCAGCGATGCGAAGTTTGAGCTTTCGGTTGTGTTTTTGCCGGCGCCATCGGCGGACGAGGCTACGCCGGGCCACCCAGAGGTGAAGGAGGTGGTTATCCACCACTAGAGTCGCCTCGGAGAGTTTAATTTGTGTTTCTGTGGAGCGTAATGAGGAAACAAGTGGCTGAGACCAAGCATGGCATCCTTGCTCCTCAATGGGTGTCGAATTTGCGTATATTTGCCAAAACTTCGTGTAATCGAGTACTTTTGCCTCTCCGTAGGGTCTTGCCAAATGATAGGTGCGAATGGTGGTGTTGAGTATGCAGTGGTCGCTGCCGAGGGTCTCCTCAGTGTTGACCCAATCCGCATACTGAATGTTTTTTGTGAGGGTAAGGTCCGGACATGTTTCCCGGGTCATGGAGTTACCCACGCAAGTTGGGTAGGCAGGGTCGGTGTGAAGAGTTAGGCCCAGCGTGGACATAAGTTCCGCCAACTTACGTCCACGTTTCTCTTCACGTGCATACCCCCAAAGTGTGCTGGGGGCATTAAAATCACCCATGATCACCAGAGGGTCCCTGCCTGCAGCCTTTAAGGCACGGCTAAAAAGGTCTGCGAATGTAATGTTGCTAAGTTTCAGTGAGCAATAAATGTTTAGCACGTGCAGTGGCGGGTCCTGTTTACGCAGCGGAAGGAGTGTCCCCATCACGTATGAGAAAGCTGGCTTAAGGTCGAGATCAACTAGGTTGGCCGTATAATTTTTGTGCACGCAGATACAAGATAAAAGGTCCTGCTGAAACGTAGTATAGTTTGTGAGTGTGGCAGCACTCCCTGGCACCTTGAGGGCTACCACAGCAGGAAGGTTTTGAAATGCTGCGAGGAAAAGCCGGAGGTTGGCCCGCTTAGTGTGAGCCTTAAAGCCCCGACAATTCCGCTGGGTGATTTGGATGGGAGTGGCCGTATTGGATGCCCGACGGCAACCGGCTCGAAATGCGACATGCTGCATTTCGCGCCGATGCGTTACCCAGGCAACACTGCCTCTCCCTCTTTTCATGATGTAGGGACGCCGGACGCGTTGAAACGCGCATGCGTCAAAGCAACACAGCGCGCGCCTGTGGGTCACGTAATACCAAATTGGGACCGACACCTAGCGTGGCAACGCCGAAGTGACGCGACAAAATAAACACCGGCGAGCACGCGCACCGCGTCACGTCGAAATGTATTGGCACCTTCACTGTGGCATGTAGTCATGTTCTCACATGACACGCATCTCATGATTATCATGTTTGCACCGGTCACATATCTTCGTCATCCATTGAAGTCACGTAATACCAAATTTCGCATCTGTGAAGCTAGCGATACGGCCACGACCGTACGACGAGTGTGGCATGTAATCATGTTGTGACATGACACGCATGGCGTGATTATCATGTTTGGGTGTGTCATTTACCTATGTTGTCCGTTCACGTCACGTAATAGTGAATTTAGTACATGTGAAGCTAGCGAAACGGCCGCGAGCGCATCATGAGCGTAGCATGTAGTCATGTTGTTACATGACATGCATCTCATGTTTATCATGTTTGCACCAGAATCATACTTTCGTTACCCATTCACGTCCAGTAATGCCAATTTTGGTATATATGACGCTAGCCAAACGGCCGCGAGCGCATCATGAGCGTGGCATGTAGTCGTGTTGTTACATGACACACATGTCATGATCTTCAAGTTAAGGTCTGTCGCTTGTGTTCGCCATGCAATCATGTCATACCATACCAGTTCTGCACCATGCCATGTGAACGAAATCACCACATGAGCTGCAGGACCAAGAAATGTAAATCATGACATTTATGACAAACATATGATTTTCACGTTATGAATAGTCAAACATGTTCTTCATACAGTCATGGTATGCCATAAAAAGTTTGGTATCGATACCTTTATTGAAATGGCCAGGAGAGATAATAGTCGTAGGTGGCTAGACAGATAGATACGGTCAAAGTAGCTGAAGTTCGCTAAGAAATGCTTTGCATTTAAAAAAGGCCGCCCGCACCTTTCCACGCGAAGAACTCGAGTAAATGCGGCGCAGAAAGGTGGGGGTTTCGCGTGAATGTTGCGTAATTGGGTACGGTGTGGGAATTCTGCATAGCCATTTCGCCTGTATTATCCTTATTTTTCAAATGAAGCAGGAGCATTGCTTTCAAATAGTCGTGAGACACTGATGTTGGGTAGAAGGTCCGGTTGCTTCTATCATCTATACTTAAGTCAAGCAAAGCGTCAAGTCAAGCGAAAGCAAAGTAAAGACGCCCTTCACTGAATTTCAAACGCACAATTCAGAGAGAGAGAGATAGACTTTATTAATTCCGGCAGATTGCTGGGATGGGCTCCCACCTAGGGGCCAACGGAGAGACCGTGTCTCCCGGCAGCTTCCTTGGCCTGCTGGATCGCCCAAAGTTGTTTGTCCAGGCCCGAACTGAGCAGCGCAGTCCGCCAACGCGCCCAAAGGTCTTCATTGGAGGCCGCGACCCCAGAATTTCTGACTAATGCTGGACATTCCCATAGGATATGGTCGAGAGTGGCTCTGGTGGTACAGTACTGGCATAGATTAGAACTATAGACGTCAGGATATATGTGGTGCATGATGACAGGGTTCGTGTATGTGCGTGTTTGTAGCTGTCGCCACTGAACGGACTGGGCCCGATTTAGCTTGGAGTGAGGCGGAGGGTACTCCCGCCTTTGCAGTCGATAGTGTTGAATTATGTCATTAAATTTAGTGAGCCGATCGTCCCATTCCCACACTAGCGCAGAAAGGTCCGTTTGGGTGGCCGCTTCGTCTGACGTGACTCGGAACGTAGACCTCGAGCCACGTTGTGCGCCACTTCATTCGGATTGGCCTCCGCGTTACCTAGTGGTGTGTGGGCAGGGAACCACAAGATGTGTACGTATTTGTCCGCCTCGTGAATTTGGCCTGTATTAAGAATCCGCAATGCCTCGGGGGAGATTCTGCCGCTGGCGTAGTTTCGAACGGCTGTCTGCGAGTCGCTTATTACGCATGAGGCGTTAGTGTGGGCAATGGCCATCGCGATAGCCACTTCCTCTGCCGTTTCCACGTTCCGTGTGATGATTGACGCGCTGCTTTTGCATTGTTGTGTGTGGTCTACGACAGCAGCCACGAAGTAGTGACGTTCCTGGTAGCGTTCTGCGTCGACAAAGACTTCCTCATGGTTGTGCCCAAACATCTTTGACATGGTCTTGGCTCTACTGACACGTCTGCCCTTGTTGTGTTTAGGGTGCATGTTTCTTGGTATGGGTGGTACTGTTAGCTTAGCACGGATAGTGCGTGGTATGTCGTGTTTGTCTCCGTGTTGAGTGTGGTAAGTAATACCGAGATCACATAGAATCTGGTGGCCTGGCTTAGTCTTGGCTAAACGCTCGAATTGGGAGATTTGTTGCGCCTCAATAAGTTACTTAAGGGTATTGTGTAAACCAAGTTGAAGGAGTTGTTCCGTGCTAGTGTTTTGAGGCAAACCTAGCGCTTGTTTGTAAATTTTCCTAATTAGGCTGTTGATTTTTGACTTTTCCGCGGTGAACCATCGGTGGTACGCCGCCGTGTAGGTGATGTGAGTTAGAACAAACGCTTGGATCAAACGGATGATGCTGGCCTCTTTCATGCCTTTATGTTTATTGGTAATGCGCCTAATGAGACGCATCGTGTTAGACACTCTGGCTTCAATGTTGCGAACTGTCTTTCCGTTGGTACCCTTACTTTCTATGATCAAACCTAGCACTCTGATTTTGTCCACGGTTGGTATGGCGTGACCATCGCTTGTAGTGAGTTTTATATCAGCATGTGCCTGCGCTTGGGTATGTTGTTTGGGTGGCCGACCTCTAAGTGTAGGGCGATATAGCAGTAGCTCAGATTTCTCCGCCGAGCAGGATAGTCCAGTTCCTTGTAAATACCGTTCGACTGTGTCAATCCCCTCCTGCAATCTCTGTTCAATAGAACCGTCACTGCCGTCGCACACCCAGAGGGTGATGTCGTCGGCGTAAATTGTAATGAAGTCCTTGGATGGTTTGAAGTTTTGAAGGAAGACCAATGAGGGTGAGGTTAAACAACATGGGAGATATCACGGAACCCTGCGGGGTGCCCGCACTTCCTATGGTTATTTCGGACGACCTGAGTGCTCCCACAGTGATCGTGGCCGTTCTGCCCGTAAGAAATGCCCTAATATAGTTTTACGTGCGAAGCCCCAAGTTTAGGGTATTGACCTGATTTAGAATGGTGCTATGCGTGACAGAGTCAAAAGCCTTCTTCCGATCAAGACCAAGTATGCCCTTAGTGGAGCGTCCCGTACTGTCTATGATGTGTTGCTTAAGCTGCAACATGGCATCCTGCGTTGAAAGATGCCTGCGGAAGCCAATCATGGTGTGTGGGAAAAAAATCATTGTCTTCGAGGTAATTTGTCAGTCTAGCCAGGAAAGCGTATTCCATCAATTTGCCTATGCAAGATGTTAAGGAGATGGGCTTAAGATTGTCAGTATTCAGTGGTTTGCCTGGTTTCGGAATCAGAATCACCCTGGCCGTTTTCCAATGCGGGGGCAAGATTCCGGTGTTCCAGCAGTTATTAATATAGTCTGTGATATGCGTGATCGACTCATCGTCCAAATCACGTATCATCTTATTTGTGATGTTATCCGGACCCGGTGCAGATTTGGTGTTAAGTTTTTGTAGGGCGGCACGGATATCCGCTTCGGTGAATTCTTCGTCTAGACTAGTGTTGATCTGGCCCGTATAATCTGGATGCTGCTGAGTAGGAGCCTGAGAGATATATTTGAGCTCTACCTCCCTAAGAAACTCCTCGTCGGTGCCCTTGTAAGCATATATTAGTTTGTTGATGGTTTGTCGTTGGGCGGTTTTGCTGTCGTCTGGGTCGAGCATGAACCATGGAAAATGCCAAGTTTTACTAAGACTTAGCTGCCTGTCCATCGCATCGCAGGTTTCATCCCAGTGTTGCCGGCTTAGCTGTGTTGCATACATCTCTATCTCTGTGTTGAGGAGTGCTATGCGTTTCCTGAGGTTTCTGTTGTGTTTCTGTGTCTTCCACCTCTTTTGGAGCGATTGCTTTGCCTCCCACATGCGGAGGAGCTGGCTATCGATCTCTTCGAGGTGTGCCTCGGGAGGTACGATTCGGGTGGCATTATTAATATCCTGTTTAAGCGTGTGTATCCAGTCCTCTATGTCGCTAATGGGTTGGACCTGGTTCTCACGTGATTTGCGAAACTGGGTCCAGTCTACCAACTTTATCTCTTTTCCCGCTGGTTTACGTGGGCCACCTTGAACATGTACCTCGATGGTGTAGTGGTCGCTACCCAGGTCCTCTAGGGTATTTTTCCAGGTGGCTGCTGATGTGTTTCTTGTGAACGTCAGATCAGGCGTTGTGTCTTTACTGGAGCTAGTGCCCGCACGTGTGGGTGTGCTAGGGTTGGTGATGAGAGTTAATCCCTCTTGCTACGAGTCAAACCAGAGGGCCCTACCTTTAGGAAACACATAAGAGTATCCCCAGGCAGTGTGTGGTGCGTTGAAGTCCCCCGCTATTAAGATGGGATTTTGGCCAGCGATGTTGAGGGCGCGTTTAAAGAGTGTGAGAAATCTGTGCTTCTTTTGTTTAGGGTTGCTGTATATGTTTAGTATAAAAAGACTTTCCTGTGTCTTGCGTTGCGGAACGAGTTCAATAAATATATTGTCTATATTGGAAATTTCCGTGTCGTGTTGCGTGAACGTAAGGTTTCGTATAACTAGGGTGGTAAGGACAGTCGTCTCCCCGTTGGCATGTCCGATCGAGCGGTAGCCTGCCAATTTAGCGAGACAATGTGTCTCCTGCAATAAAATGATATTGGGCTTAACTTTCCACTTAAGATATTGGTGAAGATTTGCTTGCTTATTCGCGTAGCTTCTACAATTCCATTGCCAAATTGTGTAGGCGTGATTTCTAGCTATGATGAGATGCAGGGGGTAGGAATGTCGCCGGCTGTATCGCACTGAATGCCGACGAGGAAGGTTGCTTTACATTCGCTGTGGGGTCCAGTCCGCTAGGTGGCAGAGGGGTGATTCTAGCCTCCACAGCGATGAGCCGCTGTTGTAGGTGTTCGTTTTGTTGCTGGGTAATTTTAGCTATAGTCTCTACGTGGTCAGTAAGGGCTGAGATCAGTCGGGATGCGTTGCTCATCCACTCATTTAATTCTTTGACTGATTGCTGAACTTCCTTCAGGACTTTATTCTCGGGCGTCACGCGTGCGGGTTTGTATTCATTGGCCTGGGTTTCGGCTCTGCGCTTGGGAGGTGGTGGTGTTGTACCTTCCTCCATTTTTTCACTGGGTGTAACAGCTCAGAGCGGTGGTACTACTGGTGGAGCATGTTTTGTTTTTTATAGTGGTGTAACTCCTCCTTGAGGGTCCTGTTTTTCTCTCCTAAAGCTGTAATTTTCTGGTTACATTGTGCTAACATCTGCTTTAGCTGTGCTATTTCAGCCTCTAATTTATCAAGTTTGCCTTGAGAAGCGGCCTCCTCAGACCCTGAGCGCGCCCCCTTGACTACGTCTACCCAGCCCACCTTGAAGGTTGCGCCAGGTCCAGGTGTACGGCTCCGAGATGTTGACTGCGACCGGGAGCGGCGCCGGGAGCGGGGCCGGGAGCGGGGCCGGGAGCGGGGCCGGGAGCGGGGCCGGGAGCGGGGCCGGGGGCGAGACCGCGACTGAGATCTCGACCAGGCTTTCTTTCCGGGCTCCCGGGTAGGGGTAGTGTCCCGCTGCTTGAGGTTGTTGTCGACAGGCGTTGGCTTCGTCGGGTAGTCTTCATATTGTTGTTGTTGTCGCTCCCATCGCCGGCGTTTCACCAGGTACGGCGTCTTGTAACGTGCCCTGCACGCCTTCTCGGCCATCTGGTGGTCGCCGCCACATAGTTGACAAGTGGGCATTGGTGATCTTGCGGGGGATTGGTCGTACCACAGCCACGGCACACGTGGTCTTTCGGGTTTGTGCATACATAAGCGCGGTGCCCTAGGCGACCGCATTGGTAACTCGTCTCCATCGGTTTGCGGTAAAGGGAGCACTTCAACATTGCCCCACCGTATCGAACGTATGTTGGCACACGAAGACCAGCGAACAGTACGATCACCGTCGTTGTGTTGCTGAGGCGTTTTGCAGCGATGGCTGTAGGGTTCTTTGTTGTAATCACATTAGCTGTAATATCTCGGGCAATATCTTCTAACGGGATATCACGTATCACGCCTTTTGACGTACCGTCTGGTGCTGCTTCATATGCGCTGGTATCGTACGTCTTGTTGCCGACCACAATGCGAGAGATTTTCTGGTATCTATCAGCATGCGCCTCGATGGGTGTGCTCACAACGATGATATTTTGCTGGAAATTTGGGCATATTGTGTCCTCATCTTGGGCGTCTCTCGGAATTTCAGCGGCGTGGTAAATGCTAGTCGTCAGTCGGGCGGCTCCATGATCGGTGAGTCAAAGGCTGCCTTTAGGTCGAATGATGATCTTGTAGTCACCTCGGGGCAGTGGAGGCATCCGGCTTAATCTTGTTATTTGACTCAGGCATTTCTCACGCCGTTTTCTGCTGTTATTCCCTCGTTGAGAATCCGCACCGGGTTCTAGTGATTGCCCGCGGGTCGACTTCTTTGATCCTGCGGTGCTCCATCCTGTACTTTCTTCGAATTCTTCACGAGAAATGGGTTCTCCCTCCACAGTGACCTCCATTTCTTCTCAAAAAGTCGGACGCGTCAAACGCGCCGACCGGCGTTTCTTGGTGCCCGCAGAGCTAGGCCGGCCTAGGCAGCAGCGTCTCTGGCAGCTGCGCTGCCGGTGGCTTGGCAGACGTTAGGCCTATCTCTCTCGCCAGCGTGGTTGACAAAAATGCGTCGGTAAAGGTGTCAAAATTCAAGTCCCCACCTGGAACTTGGTTCCGGGCGATTCCTGATGACAAGCTGAATACGCGGGTACCAAAGTCTTGTGGGCTTCTAGGTGACTTCTACTGCAAAACATTCGCTGAAACCGGAGCCGACACGACGCGCGTCCACTCGCTCTGACGAGAGCAGCCCACAATTCAGTACCTGCGTATATTATGTGGCCAGTGAACTGATGGGCAGCGCGAGCAGTCGGCTCTTTCTAGCAGACGCTGACTGCGTCGGTCTTGCGAGGCGAAAGAAAGAACGGGAGGAGCGATAGTTGGCACATGACGCGAGCATGCGCAGTGGGGGTGTAGACGACACCACCAACGTCGGATGCCACTATAAAATACGTCACATTCAAAATAAACAAGTATTTCATCCAATTTCACCTAGTTACTCTCCTATAACCACATTTCCGAATTATAAACCGCTCTATCCAAGCACCAGCTTTCGAATGACGACTAATCCCGAAAGGCGACAACTCCGGTGTTCACAATGAAGGAGAGCTCATTCTATAAGATACCTAGAAGCCTTTACTTTAAATTCGGCCGCTGCATCCTAGCAATTAATCACGCCAGTCACCGACCGTGCCGAAAATGGCGGCTTTATACAGCCAGCCGTAAAATTTATGCACGTCGTTATGCTGATACTAAGTCGTTAGCGGTGGTTGCTTCAGCATCAGAAGCACTTCCTCTCCCGAGTGGACCTGCGTTTGATTCCCCCAAGACATCATAGCCTCGTTCGCTCTTTCTCCTCCATTTTCTCTCCCTCGTTTTTTCAGGTAGCTTTTATTTCTCGTGGGAGCACTTACCGAGAATAAATCCCTAATGGAGAACTCCAGATTAGCGACTGAGTGTGGCGAGTCATTTAGCATAATAACTCCTAATAAGAGAACGCAAGATAAGAAATCAGCCGTTCAGGGTTGCACATAGGAGCTATGACTTTAGATATTCATTTCACAAGAGAAGAACGTCGATTAACACACTCGATAAATAACTAAAATTCATTGATTGTAATAGGTGTATGTATAAACTACGAAACAAATAAAATAAAGGGTAAGATCGCAACCCACCTTCACAAAAATTATGGACCGTTTCCCCGAAGGGAACACTGATGAAATGCGAAGCAGCAGCAGTGTGAACGGCGTTGACGCGGTTGAAACGGGCGTCGACGCGGGTGCTGGAAGAACAGTTTGAAGTGAAACTCAGTGTAGTGTTTACTCGAGTAAAAGTTTCTTGGAAGCACAAAGACACGGAAGGCGGGTTGGGTCTCATCTATTTTTCGTCGCAGATAAACAAGACTAAAAAGTACACAGATTTATTCACGTGGCCGCAACAGCCCTACGGACGCAGCCTGTGAGCCATTAGCAATGGCAGGCCATGTACGTATGGTTGCTGTGGCCGCACCACTAAATCTTTTTAGTGTTCCCACTCGAACGTGCGGTCGAGCATTGCGGGCGTTGGAGAGGGTGAAGTGAGTTGAAAGTCTGTTGCATGTGTGTGGAGGAGCCGGAAGCTACTGCGCGTGAGGGAGAGAGTGACGTCTACGCGGCGCTGCCACTCGACCTACTTGACACAGGTTGAAAACCTGCGGCGAGTGGGTTGTGTGGACTCACGAGACAGCGTAACACAGGCTAGCCAAAGAGATTCTGCGAATCTTAAAAAAAGCAGACAAGATAGAGCATCGGAACAGGGTGCTTTCTTCTATGTAGAATGCATCCTCAACATTTCTTCAGTATGAACTAACCCTTCTACACGTTCTAGAAAACAGATCGGTTCGCCCCGACGCTTCATATCGAAATTTCATTTGGCGATTTCATAGTACCTAAGCGTAGGGCTCAGTAACACACGGTGAAAAGTTGATAACATTATTTAGGGGCCTCAATAGACTGCAGACAGCTGATGGCTAGCTATTCCACTGTACGAAAATGTTGGCACAACTTGGCACATCTTACATGGTTTAGGAAGTATTGCCTAAACCGTGGCATAGTGATTCTTGAAGGAATTGAAGAAGGCACCTAATTTCTGTCTACCTCGTGAGCAACACGGCGCATTGCCTTCTGGGGGATGGGATAAGAGGACAAAAATAATGGTAGAAGGGGAAAGATACAGAAGACGGAGCACTGGCCACACACGAGTGATAAAAGAGGAGAGAAGAGACAGGAAATGTAGTGGACATGGTTGAAGGATTTCAAGGGTGGGGCACCACTCAGCAATAGCTGCACAGCGTCAGGAGATCGTGGACGGTGGGCCGATTGACGAGGGCTACATTGGCGTCGGAGATCGCTAGCAGCTCAACCGTTTGGCACAGAATGCAGCGAGCAAGTCCCTAAACGGCTTGAGAAGGCTTGCATGACTCTTGTAACGCGCCTCACCTCCCTCTCTTTCATCAGCGCTCAAGTCCCGCATGCTCGAAGTTACCGCTCCATCGCGAGAGAGCTCTGAGGTGACGCGAGCACCGGGTGCCTCGTACATGGCCTCCGAGATGGGGGCGTCCACCATCTCGGAGACGATGCCTCGTATTTTGCGCTTCGCGCACTGCTCATTAGGTAGAGTTAGCTTGGCGCCACCTTCACTCTTGTACGCGAACGGTATTAAGGCACGTAGGGACTACAGAGCTCCCTGCTGCTGCCAGCTTTAAAAACTCACAGGGTCTCTTATGCAATCCCAAAGACTATTCAATGGCCAGAAGCTTTTAGAGGCGAGGCGTCTTACGGTCGAGATAAATTTGGTGTGAGGCGTGATTACCCTTACAGCACTTGAGCATCCCTCCCTCTCTCTCCTATCCTGCACTCTCCCTCTCTGGACTCGCAAAGCCGGCACAGACAGCATCTGCCCACACCTTTTTTCTCTCCTCTGGGCATCCCTCCCACTGGCTTTTACACCCACAATGAACACGCTCGTACCCTCCTGTTTTTATTGCGATAGTAATTATATGGACACTCTCGGCTGAATTTCGCCGCCGGCGTTAGCGCCGCTGTCATTCATTGTATATATATATATATATATATATATATATATATATATATATATATATATATATATATATATATATGAAAACGCCAGAAAGAAATAAATCAACGAAAATGACTTCGAAGAGCAGAATCGAATGTGGGACCTCCACGTAGTGAGTGCGAGGCGTTAACCACTAAGCCACCGAGGGTTTTTTTTATTTATTGGCCACCGAGGGTTACATTCTCCTTGTAATCCTTGTACATTCAAACGGCAAGAAATTCATATCTACCCCTTACCGCTGTGGGCGGCCATCTCAGGGGGGAGGACTATCGCGTTGTCAGCATTATCAGCAAGATGGCGCAGAGAGCGCGTGGCGGCTTTCATCTCTCACGCGTACTTTGTCCCACGTAGAGAATAAGGAATGTACGCCTCTCGATTGCACGCCCTTATCTTGCAGTGAGGAGAATCGTACGTCTTCGCTAGCCTTTGGGTTTTGTCGGAACGATTCTGTTGTAGTTACCGTGCGCATAAATATCACTGCAAACGTTGCCCAGTTTCGCGCTTTTCAGACACAGGGAAGTAACAACTGAGGCGCCTATTCGCGTTCATCTGTACCTGTGAGTACGTTTTGTGCGTCATTTGTGCGTGAGAAACGCGGGGCACATTTCTATCTGCTTGCCATTCTGCGCGTGACCTTCCAATTTGTTGCTATCGCGTTCATTGCTATGCCTTTGCGGCAAAGCTGTGATTTTTAGTGGCGAAGCTCCTTACAGCGGCAACAGTTCGTCCCTCGTAGTCGTAGTGTGTAAGAAGTGTTACATTTTGACCTAAAAGGTGGTGCCGGTGGGTGATTTCTCCTGTGCTTTGTTGAACAACAAAAAGTTCGCGGCGTGCGCGTTACCTAAAAGCCGAATGTTCCTGTCTCTCATTCTCCCTTAGCAGCCATTGGCATGTACATTGAGCACTATCTGAGAAGAAAGGGTTGCTACGTTATACTCGCTAGGCATAACCTCCTTGGTTTTAGAAAGGTTCAGCGAGCGTTGGGCCGCAGTGCCATGAATACAGTGAACTAGTATATACCATGAACTATAGGAGTTTAAAGTTGGGAAGTAGACACGAAGCGCAAGCCGCAAGAAAGTGTGCGTGTGCCACTTCTCGTTTAGTCCTTAGAATGTCCGCTGGATGGTGGTGCATATGCGGAATATATGATGAAAAGGTTCGAGATGCTGGTACTTGGAGTGTTGAATATATGGACGAACGGACACACAGACAGATGCATGGAGACGGACGCATTAAGCCCCGCCGCGGTGGTCTAGTGGCTAAGGTACTCGGCTGCTGACCCGCAGGTCGCGGGTTCGATTCCCGGCTGCGGCGGCTGCATTTCCGATGGAGGCGGAAATGTTGTAGGCCCGTGTACTCAGATTTGGGTGCACGTTAAAGAACCCCAGGTGGTCAAAATTTCCGGACTCCTCCATTACGGCGTCTCTCATAATCAAATGGTTGTTTGGGACGTTAAACCCCACGAATCATCATCACGGACGCCATGAACGGGCGCAGGGGCAGATGCATAGACAAACGCAGGGACGGACGCACGAACAGACGCACGCATGGACGGGCGGATGGACGCATGGGCGGTCACGAAGACGGACGCATGGACGGACGGAACAGAGAACGAATGGACGGACGAATGCTTCGCCCCACTCTGAATCATTCACTCCGTGGATATGCTGCCATTTTTTTCTTCTATCCGACGCCCTCGTTCTTTCACCTCGGAACGCCGACGCAGGCAGCACCTGCTGTTTAGAAAGAAAACACTTTATTACATACAGTGGGCCGGCAGTTTGGGCTTGGTGGCTTCAGGTGGCGGCACCGAGTCCCTGGACTTAAGGTCCCTAGATGAAACAAGATTCCTAGGGACCTTACCTGGACTCAGACGGCATCCTCAGCCTGGCGGACGGCCCAGAGCTGGGCGTTCAGTTCCGAGCTTTGAAGGGCCGCCGTGGCGGCGCCGACGAAGAAGGTCCCCCGCGGTTCCCGCAGGTGGGGCTACAGTGAGAACGAGCGAGCTCGAGGCTGCCTGGGGTCTAGAATTCACAGCGGCTATAAGCGCATTGCGATCGGCAGCGTTTTCACGATAGTTTTTCACCGGAAAAATTTCCAGAGCATGTTGCTGAGCATTTCTCGGTGCCCACATGGTTTACATGTATCGGTGGGGTATAAGTTTATTTACACTGTGTACATAACACAAACATTTCATGGCATTCCAGTAATAACGGCACATACAGATCGGCACATTATGTACCACGTCAAACATCACTACATTGCAATGAAGACATCTTTGCTCTAATATCCATGATAATGTTGGTACGGATGTACAATGAAACTCAATGCATTATCATGATACAATGACCCTGAGCCGCTCTTTTACGATGCATTAGTAATATAAAATAACTATCCTGGTTTTATGCTTTACGTTAGAAAATAGGTGTGACACTGGCCTACCGATTTGTAAAAGCGTTTGGCTGTAATAGAAACCACGTGACGCAGGAGAGCTTGAGTCCATCACTCAGCCATTGAAAGAGCACTTGCGAACATATTTTCCTAAAATTAATTAAAGGGGACTCTGCCTCTGCAATCGTTCAGCCACCATGAGTATGACAGGTAGTGGATGGATTTGCCTAGTCTTCATGCTTTCGGCTTCGAACTCACTTGAGTCTTTGTTTATTGTTGTGTTTTGGATTTGTTCGGAATAAGAAAATGAATTGTGAACTTGTTGATCCTATTAGAATCTTGATCACTATATTTTCAGTTTAAAATCATTATTTCAGTAACCGTTACAATTCCGAGGCTGACAATGTAAGAGCTCCTCAAGTACTGAATTGATTGTCTATAGAAATCTTTATAAAATCCCGGGTCATTTCGAGTGTTTTTATTTTAAGAAGAGAAAAAATTAATTATGCAACCCACCAAATGTATATTCGAAGAGTTGTTCTCTCGAAAGCTGTGGCTTTATCTAAGCGCTAAATTCATTAGCCAGACTAAAAGAACTTGTGAAATTACTCGCTTCACCTCATTTCCGAAGCCTTATTTGCATTCTTCATGGTTATTTATTTTCTTTTATGTACGTTGTCTACCACATCAAAGCCACTTAAGTGAACACTACCGGCACTTGGGTTGGCGGGAAATCTTCGATTAACCTTGTCGTCTAAAGTGCCACTGATTTTATTCTTACTCGCATAGAACCGCTTATTTTATCAGTGGCACACGTCCTCGGACTAATAGTTCTTTTCTGCAGGAACCCTCCCTGAATAATATAAAAATTCTCTGGTGCTGAGCAGATTAGCAAGATTTTGGAAAGTTTGAGAAACAAGCTAAAGTGTGTCGACAGCTCACGAGTTGACACTAGTTTTTTTCTTGGTAGACAGGCGAAAAATTGGCACGATTTCTGCCTCTGAATGTTAAATACTAAAAGGAGAAAAAGTTGAAATAGGTTGCTTCTGGTTCTAGCAGGAATAGTGAGTTTTCTCTTATTATAAACAGTCTACGATTATGACAGTTTCGGGAAGTACAAGTCTCGTACGGATAAATGTTTCGCACTGAAAGCACGCACGCACAAGCAGTTCAAGAAAAACGCTGCGTGAGTCATTTTTTTGGGATCCACTCATTCTGTGCACTCAATCAGCGCTGAACAGAAAAGGAAAAGCGATCAAATTCCTGGTATTTCTCTTTTTATTTTCGGAAGAAAAGCGTTCACTCAATCTTAAGGTACTTAAGAGTGCAAATCTTTGGGCAAGTCGGTGGTTCATTATGCTGACGACAGCGCAAAAAGGGACAACGAACCAGGAAAACGAACTACAGAGACAAGAAACTTGTCTGTGTTTCTTTCTAGTCTATTCTCGCGTCTGGCACTGTTGTCAATATAGTTCTTAGGGCAATATGCATGCACACTACGTGCGTGCGCAAAAGCATGAGTACTGCCAACCGATGAAAAAATACGCAGGGAATAGGAACGTGACGTAAAAGGGAGTGCGGACGTAAAAACGAATTAAGCTCGCACACGCGGACAAAAGCCCTGTTTTCTACTGTAGCAATTTTGTGGGAGGAACATAAGGGGGCAAGGAGAGATTCAAAAAGCGAAGTAAATGTGTAATAACCATGTAACGTTTTCCCACACGTGGGTTCCGTGAAGGGAAGCCTCATTTCTACCTTTTGACAGCAGCGCAGGCGGCTTCGCGATGTCTCTGACTCGCGTGCGTAGGTTTATTCTACCGCTCTCCAGAAGTGAAGATCAACGCACGTTCTCGCAACGTGCGTCAAGACGTCTGGCCTTCTTTATTTCTTTTATTACATTGCCTGGAGTTTATTCTTCAGCGGAGACTTTAGAAACGAGTGGTTCGTAATAGGTTTCAGTGGGGGCGATGAATTAAACGTGGACCTAGCGTATGCAGATCTCCTTCTTTCGCAGAAGCCGCGTCAGGTGGCTAGGTCTGCTGTGATTCAGTCTGCGGTTCTTTGAATGAATGAATGAACGTCAGCAGAAATTATGGAGAGTATTTCTAAGAAGTTCAGGAAACCCAGCTCTAGAGCCGGAAAGCAGAGGTTTCGTTTTAGCGCACGCTTATTAAGGAACTGCGTGGTTATTCGGGGCACTACAGCTATTGCTATTTCTTTGCAGTGACAAAATAAAAAAAATGGCGAGAGTGTGTGCCTCGACTTTTTTGCAAGGTGCTTCATTTTCGTCTTTTACATATTTAGCCTAAATAAGTCAACGAAGGTACACTGACAGTTCTGATGCCATGCCCCAGTTGAACAGAGCAGTTTAGAAATTTAGTGCCTGCACTCACGTGACCACCGTAAGTAATGGAGGCTATCTACACGAAAGCGACGAGAGTGTCTTCGGCTAAGTAGGCATTGTCCTGGTGAACACGTACATAATGGAAAGTAAAGAAGTGTTTGATTCGCCATTGATCAGCGGCTGTTCGACACGAAAAGCTCCTGTAACATTTATGCTCTCTCTTTTGTTTTTGCATTGATAGCGCTTGCTGTTGAAGCGTGCGTGATCTCATTCGTGCAGGTTATGATATGGTAGTGCGCCTGCTTGAAATAACCTAGTTTAAAAAAAGTCAAGCATTGCTGTTTTCTTTCCTTGAACACGGAACTTCGCTTGGCAGGGATGGAGAAGGATAAAAACGTTATTGACATCCTGGGGTGCAGGACCGCGGGCGCAGCAAGCAAGTCTTGTATTGGGATTAGCCCAAACCAGGCCATCGCATAATGGGACCTCTTGTCGTACCACAGTTCAGCCCTCGCATTGGGGCTGTTGATAGCAGATAACTAATGGTACTGATAAATTAAGCCAGTAAGTCGTAACGAGTGGCTGTGCAACAGTATATGATCTAGGCTAGCGACGTTCTTGCTGTGTCTGAAATATCTAAGGGGATGAGTGTCGGGATAAATTTTACCTGATGGAGCTGGGCTGGAATGGGGAAATGTTGAACACAGGGCCAGCCTAATGTTTCTACCTCCGTAAAGGGAGGCACTCAGTGTATGCTTCTTCGTGACTGCTAGTGACATTGCTGGACTTCTAGAGACCCACGAGGCCAAACACCTTAAATGACAAATCATTCAGCTTGAAGCCACACGTCTTCAACTCTTCAACGTGAATACGTAAACTGCCCAGGAACTCTCATTACTGTGCATAATTCATGCGCACATCTTCCTGTCACCCGGAAGAGCCCAGAAACATAGCTGCAGGCAAGAGCTGGAACGCTTTCTGAGCTTCATCCTCGCTGGCGGTCAGGTTGGACTGGGTGGTGGCATAGAGGTGGCACGGAGTCCGACTAAAAGCGGTGATAGGGCCTGCACTCCATTCGACCCATTAATGCTGCCGCATGCCTTCATATCGGGGCCACGCGGCTGCCCGGACCACAGGTGGTTTAACGCAACGGACCATTTTTTCAGGCTCAGTCAAGGCCTCGTGCATTTCTATAGCGATGAAGGTCGCCAAACAGTCGTACACATCGTTTTCGAAGCCGTGAAACTCTGATATTTTGTAGGGGACTAGCGATGGACGGGATGACAGGCAATAATGCATGCTCAGATCACCAAGGCAAAGTAGACTAGCTGGTGCCAGAGCTGCATGAGGGCACAGCGAAACTCTCTGTGTTGCTCGGGTGGGGTGGTCTCTACGTCGCGTGAGGCGGCTGCATCGAAGATGGCATTGATGGCGCTCAGGGCCGGTAAGATCGCAGAAAATAGCGCACAGCTTGACGCTGTCCACACGTCGACCATGGCACGGAGTCGCGCAATGGCACGCCGCAGCTCTACGGTGCTGTCGGATGACGCACTGGAACAGTGTTGGTTCACGCGCCAGGAGTATGTGGTGCTGGCAGTACTCACGTCAGCGACACGCACGTCGATGGAGTGCCCCTTGGATGGTCACTTGTTCTAAGAGTACTGGGCTCGGGATGCAAGCCACAGAAAGCGTGCGCTACGTTCTCAGATGAGAGCAGCCCGTATTGAGAGGAAGGCGGCAGCCTGTTGCCTGTCAAGTGGTATCCTGAAAACGTGGAAGAGGCATGGACGCTGTCCGCGAAAGGTATGATGGGTAACTGTGGAAGTGGTCGGCTTGCAAGCTCCATCGCGAAGGAAGCGTGAACGGTGTTCCTACGACAGAGAGACGCGCAACACCGACTACCCACGAAGACAGGCGGATTCAGCTTCGAGGTTCTGGTTATGTCGAAGGCTGCGCCATTGTAATAAATCAGACAGAGAAGAAGAGTACACCAGTTTATCGGTCAAGGTATTTTAGATGCGGAAGCATCTTATACTCGCGCCTTGTAGTGCGCCATCCGCGCCGTCCGCACCGCTTCTCGAACATTCGACAGCTGACACGCGCGCATGCGCCGTCGCGCCGTCGCCCACCATCTGTGCCGCGCGCGCTTCTCCTTCGAGAACATTCGACAGCTGACAGCGCATGCGCCGTCGCGCCGTCGCCATCTGTGCCGCGCGCGCGCTTCTCCTTCGAGAACATTCAACAGCTGACAGTGCATGCGCCGTCGCGCTGTATATATACTCAAGGTCGGCGCTCGCTCGCTCAGTTGCCGCTCGTCGGTTGGTTTGTACGGCGCGTCGACGTCCAAGGTAGCGGTGAAATTAATTCCAACGAATCCACAAACACAATGATCGACGTCCCTTCGACCAGCGCCGTCCTTTCGCATACGTGTGTACGTGTTCACTCATTTAACACCCCCTCCTACAACCACGTTAACCAATTTAGCCATCGACCCAAGTAAGTCGCAATTTAACACCCCATTTCACAACCACGTAAACCAATTTAGCCATCGACCCAAGTAAGTCGCACTTT
Source organism: Rhipicephalus annulatus (assembly GCA_013436015.1). Lineage (NCBI taxonomy): Eukaryota > Metazoa > Arthropoda > Arachnida > Ixodida > Ixodidae > Rhipicephalus > Rhipicephalus annulatus. Next base: position 81,417 of record WOVY01004705.1, read on the forward strand.
AACACCCCGTTAACCAATTATATGCTCCGCATCCTCCTCAGTGTTCCCCCGAGGGAAGCTGCGGGCAATTTTTTTATTCTGTCGTCGTCATCTCGACCTCGCCCAAGCTCTCTCTCTTTTCTCTCTCTCTCTCTCTCTCTCTCTCTATATATATATATATATATATATATATATATATATATATATATATATATATATATATATATGTGTGTGTGTGTGTGTGTGTGTGTGTGTGTGTGTGTTTCGCTCGGGGTCCAAGCTATCTGCCTCTCTCTCTCTCTCTCTCTCTCTATATATATATATATATATATATATATATATATAGAGAGAGAGAGAGAGAGAGAGAGAGGAAGATAGCTTGGACCTCGAGTGAAACGTCAATGAAACAACTTTCACTTGTGTGTGCATGTAAGCAGAAACGTAATTATTAGCTAATCTTTATGCACGCTTTGTATCTGCACTATACAATGCTCATCCGTTTTCTTGTTAGATATAGCCTTTATTTTCACTTATGAATGAGGTTTATTCAAATTTGTATAAAAGACGTGGTTCTATCAGGTCAACATGCTGTATATTACAGAAGTACGTCCTCAAACTAAGTTTCGTGTTGATTGCAATAAAAACTGCAAAATCTATTTGAGGGTCAAGAAGTGCGATGAAACATTACTCAAGCGAGTGTGCTTTTGTAAAACGTTGATGCGTTGAAACGCGACTGCGCTATCACTCATAGGAAATTCCGACTGACGTGGTGCTAAGTAGCTACCGTTCAATAGTTATTCATGATTTCGTTTGTGCCCCGCCGCGGTGGTCTAGTGGCTAAGGTACTCGGCTGCTGACCCGCAGGTCGCGGGTTCGATTCCCGGCTGCGGCGGCTGCATTTCCGATGGAGGCGGAAATGTTGTAGGCCCGTGTACTCAGATTTGGGTGCACGTTAAAGAACCCCAGGTGGTCAAAATTTCCGGAGCCCTTCACTACGGCGTCTCTCATAATCAAATGGTGGTTTTGGGACGTTAAACCCCACAAATCAGTCATGATTTCGTTTGTAACAAATTGTGTTTCATTGCATCTATTGTGTTGTTAAAACATTCATTGTATCATGATATCATATCATGATTTCACGAATAGGACAATGTTGTCTTCATTGCATTGTAGTGAAGCTTGTCTTGTTGCATAGATGTGCCAAAGTGTATGTGTCGTTATTACTGAAATGTTATGAAATCTTTGTTTTCTGTACATAGCGTAAATAAACTTTTTCTAGACAGAAAATCGCTTTTCACTAAACACACAGGGCTGATGTTAATCCGGATGGCTTACCGCTCTCCTATAGTCGAGTCCTTGCTTTTCTAGGAGGAATTTGTCAAATACGTAACACTCTAAATCGTGAAAATTGTGTTCTAAACAGGGCCGTGCACGCTGGATTTCACAGTCTCGGAGTAAATTGCTTCGTGTCATCTGGGCGTTCTTCTCGAGGCCGCTTTGCATGCCGTCTCATTGTTGGGTGCTTAGTCTTTGGCGCAATCGCTGCGAGGCGCGTGCAACACTCCATCACCGTCGTGCTCTCTTCCCAATCTTGGAGCGACTGTACACAGAAATGTTATTTGTTCTGTCGGAGGAACTCTTCTTTTTCGGAAAGAAGAAAATCCTTTGGCAGTCGTCCTGACCTTTTTTGTTCGTCTGCGAGAGACGCTTAAAGTTTGTCTTTCGACCTGTCTGGCATTGGTAGGCTGATGTCAATTCAGTACCAGCAGAAATGGCATGTAAATGTGTAAATCTACATGTTCAGGTTTTATTTGTGTATCATGTAATCTACAAATGTTTAGAAATTTTTTAGGAGCGAAGCTCGTAAAGCCGTAGGTCTGTCCCTCCTAGCTTGTCATGGTTCGTGACCACCTAGTTTGACGACTCCTTCAGCATGTGCGCACGGACAGACAGACAGACAAACAGACAGACAGACAGACAGACAGACAGACAGACAGACAGACAGACAGACGGACGGACGGACAGACAGACAGACAGACAGACAGACAGACAGACACCCATAGACAGACAGACAGACACCCATAGACAGACAGACAGACACCCATAGGCAGACAGACAGACAGACAGACAGACAGACAGACAGACAGACAGACAGACAGACAGACAGACACCCATAGACAGACAGACAGACACCCATAGGCAGGCAGACACCCATAGGCAGACAGACAGACAGACAGACAGACAGACAGACAGACAGACAGACGGACAGACAGACAGACAGACAGACAGACAGACAGACAGACAGACAGACAGACAGACAGACGGACGGACGGACGGACAGACAGACAGACAGACAGACAGACAGACACCCATAGACAGACAGACAGAAACCCATAGACAGACAGACAGACACCCATAGACAGACAGACAGACAGACAGACAGACAGACAGACAGACAGACAGACAGACAGACAGACAGACAGACAGACAGACAGGCAGGCAGGCAGGCAGGCAGGCAGACAGGCAGACAGACAGACAGGCAGGCAGGCAGGCAGGCAGGCAGGCAGGCAGGCAGGCAGGTAGACGCACGGACAGACGTAGGGACGCTTCGCCCCGCTCATCTTCATTCACTCCGTGGATATGCTGTGATTTTTGTAACAATTTTCTGTGACGGTGCGTGTTCTGTTCTTTGGAAATGTACAAAAGTAATTGGTGTCCAAAGTATGTGAATATTCTTTTTTCCAAACACATGACAGCCTATTGCTGTGTTCACAATTGGTTCTAAACGCATTCCCACAGTTTAGTACGAAGTACTTGCAATTGTGGAAATTGATGGGCTTTTTCAGCCCGAGAATTCCTTCCAAAGTTAAGTTACCGACCCGTCAAACCTCGCCATTCAACCACAAATACCGGCTACAACATACGCAGATATACTACACCTATGTCGCCTACGAGAACAAACTTTGCCTCATACCGTTAAGTGACTTAATAAAGCCGAACAGACCTGTCTGCGCAGGCTCCGAGCCATGTCGTAGAGCAGCCTGGCCATAGTGGCCGAAATAGACCCAGAACTATTCATTATATATTTTTTTATTTCTGTGGTAGTCACGCTTGAGTCATAGTTTGAGTCATTTGCGCAAAGTCATTTCATCTGAAAATGATTGAAATGAAATAAAAATTGGAATAATTTGGACTTTGTCGGGCCCGGATCTCGAAGACCAGTGGAGACTTGTAGAGCGGGAGCAAATCACAGGGCATTCCAGTGGAGTCCCAGAATAGGAACCCATCCAGGTCTCTCTTGAACTACATGTTCTGCAATAAATGTTTTAGTCATTTATTCTTTTTCTGTAAGAGACGGCCTACTGCCTAGCCCTAGTAGAGAACGTGGTACTCCGAATTTCATACATATTTGTATCGAACACAAGTATTGTTGAGACTAAAGCATAACAAAAAGCGCCCTTTTTTAGTTACTCAGTTGATCGTTGCTGTCCGTAATCGTTATCGTACAAAATAAGTAAAAGAAAGCGAAACAAGAAAACGCATCCAGGATGGAAAAGAGTTTAAATGTAGGTCCTCAACGTGGTAGCGCAGTGTTCTACCAAGGAATCGTATAAGTTTTAGGGGCGAAGCTCCATAGGGTGGGGTTCATTTCCTCATAACAGCAGCACATTGTAGTAGTAACCACTTCTAGTTAGTTTTAGGGATCACTCACTAGATGGAGCTCAGTGTAAATGTCCTCGGAAATAACATCACTAGAAGGCGTTAGGGGTTTTCGTATAATAAGAAATTCACAGCATATCCACGGAGTGAGTGATGATACATGTGTATTTGTTTTCAGCCCATTCAACAAGAGACAAGAGTTTCGCTGACATTGTATCGCAGTGGTTTTTCCTGCACTCTTCAACGCATGCCCTTCATGCTGCCCTTCTTCAACGCATATATGTACACCACTCCGATATTAAATCTTTGTTGAAAGTCAGCGCTCTTTTCTGTCCTTGTTTTTTTTTCGCTTCCGTAATTACGAAGTAACTACTTCAAGGTCACGCTGTTCCTGCATTCAGGGTGATGATGAGTGGGGTGAAGCGTCCGTTCGTCCGTCCGTCCGTCCTATGCGGGCTCTAGTGTGATAACGGATGGATGGACAGACAGACCGACGAAGAGACAGACGGCTGGACGAATGTACGGATGGACATATGCTTCGCCCCACTCATCATCACTCACTACATAGATATACTGTGAATTTTTTGTACACTTGTGGGTGCGACAATGACAGTGGACGTCTGATAATTGAGTCAAAATAGTCGGTAAAATATTTTTGCTAACTTAGTCACGTGAAGTAATTTATTGGAAGGGTATTTTTTCTAAACATTTTTTATAAAAATCCTGCGACAGCAAGGCTCCCATTGGTTTCCCGCGCTTCCTCCACGTCCGGACCAAAGCACTTGGCCACAGTCAACATGACACCATTTCGAATAGTTAAAGCTATTTGATAAGTAGCTTTTTATTATTGAGTTAATGGCAAGTGTTTATATTAGAGAGTTGTAGCGCATGGCGATTTCACGTTTCTACGAAAAGCACGTGTCTTTCGGTTTCAATTTTTTGTAAAAAAGCGGACAGTGGCCTATAACCACAGACGTAGGGGCAAGGTGGACTTATTATCTCAACGTTATAGGTATTTTGAATTTATGTAGCTCCAGGAAGCTTTCGTGGAAACTTACTGACAAACTCCATGCATTTCCATGCATTTACTGACAAACTCCATCCAAAAAGCTCCATGCATTTTCATTTTACCCTTACTTGAAGTTTGTGGAATTTGTGAACGCCTTATACCTTTGATAAGCACCACGAGAATGTGTAGCTTGGTTTCCGGCTACTGTGGCCACCTTTTGTTGAGGATATCTAATCAAAAGTCTCATATCAAAACCAAGCTGATCTAATACAAAGCAAAGCATATCTAAACATGGCGTATAAATTTAGACAGGTGTGCCCAAATAGAGATTTCGGGCAATCAAAATATACTGCAGAACCTAGATACACCGGGTCTCATGGTTATATAGTGCTTTTTACGTACCAAACTTTATAATAGTTAAGAAAGGATAGCAGACCAGGCATCTTTGTAAGACATTCTAAATAAAATTTAAGCCCTGAAAAGACGAGGACAGAAAAAAGCAGTGGGTTTAACGTCTTCTTTTCAATTCTTCTTTGGCTAGAAGCTTGAAATTTACTTCTCATGTTTTAGAATTAAGCTAATTATACGAGTACACAGGGCGTGAGGGCAAGTACACAGGGCGTACACAGGGCGTAAAAAGCTTGGTTTATTACAACCATGGTACATGTTTTAAGAAATACGACTACTGCAATTCGGTCTTCATAGAAACCATATTGCTCCGAAGCTTTTCGTATTCTTTGCTTAACCACGGCTTCATGCCATGGCATCCATCGTGCGAATATACGGTGACTGCCCACACCCCTTACGCTTTGTGATTTTTATCTGTCGGTGGCACCTCAGCCACCTGCTCCCTCACCACCCTTCACTTTGTTTTTGCTTATGTGGCCGTGGGCGACTCATATGCTTATTTAAAAAATGTTTCTCTAAGTTTTGATGCGTATTGACACTGCGGCGATGCTTTGCAAGCCTTCGTATACCAGCTTGTGTGCCTTCTGAATTCATATTACCCCCCCCCCTTGTTTTTTGTGCACTACTGTCTCCTATGCATGTACACACATGAGCGCCTTTCCCTGGGGTGCGTGAACTGTGTGTGCGATGAACTGTTGTACAAGATGAACCATACAGGGAGATAGAATAGACTTTTTGAAAGCATTGGTTCCGGGGCCGGCCGAGGCAAGCGATCCTACGTAACAAAGGCTGCACCTTCCAGAATACCTGCGCTATGATTCACTAAGTTGTCATTAACACATTTAGGCTTAACCAATATGCAAACAGCCCCATTAGTTCAGCATGCACTCTTTGATAAAAAAAAGGGTCTGCATATCCACCTAAGTTAATAGTAACCCTATATTTGCCACAAAAAGCACTAACCCCCTGACAATTGAAGGTAGTGAAATGCGGGTTAGTGAAACTTTCTCGCTAAGTAGTTCATTTATAGTGCTGACCCAAATAACGAATAAATGACGGAGTTGTTAATTAACGCGCGTTTATATAAGCATGTACATTGCCATATCAAAATAATTATATTACAAAAGCATATATAGCGCAATAATCGAAGTGCCATTGTTAAAGTAGAATAACTAGTGGCCACTGATCAATTCAGATAATTATTATGGCAAAGTACACATCACAGCAACATACATAGGGAAATGAACAAATCACAGACAACAAATTACACACGAACGTGCACGCGCGCGCACAGAATATCAAGACGTAGCCGGTATCGTATACTGTAGCAGCCATTTGGAGGCTATTTATGCTCCTGTTTAGAATAGTAATCTGTGGTCTGGTTAGCACCAATACAGTATAGAAAAATAATAGACGTGTTGTACACATCATTGTCTGCCCTTATATTTATATATATGTGTGTCGTAACTTAGCACGAAACTTTATTCCAATGTAATCAACAAAATTTACGTTGGTCCAAACATTTCTAAAGAGCGTCACAATTACTGCAAGAGTTACGGTGCTATTTACGAGAGATCTGGCAAAGTATGTGGCTTAGTAGTTACCTAGTTAAAAGGACCAAGAAAGTTTTCCTGGTTAGTAATAGTAAAAATTTCAAGCTTTGTATACTAGCTGCTGGCAGTAGTAAAGAGATGTCGCGAAGGCAGTAAAATATGCTCGAGATAAGTTATTACATGCGTTGCCAACTCTTGATTAACTTTTTGTTCCTAGGTAGCAGGACAACTGTCCTTTTGGGAACTAGTAGTGTGTTTGTATGCTGCACGAGATAAGCGACCAAGCTACTATTCCTCGGCCGTGATAACGTGTTCTCTGTACCTTTGCAATCCGTAATGCATCTGATCATATCACCTTTATGAAGCGTCCATTCTTAGCTCGATAAAGCTATCAAGATGACTCTTCTACGTTGAGAAATTGTTGGAATGGAAGTGACCTTCCCGGCCGTTCCCGGAGTGGGAATGGGACAAGTTTTTTTTTTCATTCCGAGGAATGGAAAGTAATGGAATTGCAGAAAGTTGCAATTGCGCGGAATAAAATTGTAATGGAATGAAGGCGCCCATTCCGCCACACTGATGTGTGCTAGTGGTCCATGTACAGTGCTACGTCAAATTAGGCTTTCCATGCAATCACAACGTTAATATGAGTGACATCTGCATGCCACAGTGACAGCTTATTCTAAAAGGCCTCAGTACTGTTAAATCAATTCAACTAAATAACGAACTAACTAACTGCGTCGCAAACTAAAAATGTTGGTCAGCATGATGACTCGTGATCGGAAACACAATGATAGTGGAGTCACTCTCCGGAAACGAAACGTACACACACAAACACACACATATAAGTGGTGTATGATAATTGGTAAAACAAAACACAAGTGCGAAATAAGCCCCACCATTTGCGCGACTTGCCTAGGCCGTCGTTTCCGTCGCATCACCATGTGTCTCCTCTTCAATGTCTTTTTCTTCGTTGCCCCTCTTGACTTCCGCTGCAAAAAGCGGCTTATTGGGGCTTTCTATAAAGAAGTGAGCAGTGTTCCCATTGGGTAAGACGAGGCAGGACGTACGCGGCACTAGAAATAAATCAATGGCTTTCAAAGAAGGCAATCAAAGAGCTCCGGGGAGTCAGGCAGTATATTCCCACGTCAGTTGCCGTGCTGCATCGATTAATAGAATGGCGTTGTTTATCTGGCTCAATAACTGCGCGGCGCAGCTCTCGCATCCACTGCTTTGAGAGATTTAGAAAGAAAGGGAAACTGACAGACGATAAACCAGGCAAGAGCGAGTTTTTGAAAGAACTATGACACTTGCGTTCCTTAAGGAAACCGCTTTACACGAATGGTATCTTTGTCAGTGTTCTGAGTGAAAAGTTCTTGCACTGAGACAAAAAATAATGAGTGGCTTGGCATCGCGTGCGATTCCATATAAGGAGGCTTTAAAAGATTGCGTGTCGTTCTGCAGACGTGAAAATGAACGAGTACAGCAACGTATGTTTGTTTGTTTGTTTGTTTGTTTGTTTGCTCGTTGATTTGTTGTCATGCCACGTTCGATATTCTCGGCCTTTTCTTCATTTTAATGCATTGCATGGAACTTAAGTTTAAATGCTTTGTTTTTTTCTTATACTACTGCGGGGAGCTAGAATACACTACGTTTGCATGTCTGTTTTTGCTTCGCACTATCGGCAACGTTCTGCAAACTATATATCAATTTACATACCGTGTCCCTCGGGGAAAAGAATAGGAGCACTTAAATTAGTCTGTGCCAACTTCAGGTTCCATAAAGCTTCATTATAAATCATTTGGCCACCAGTTAATACTTTGTGAGCCAAGAAGTCAATATTTTACGCTACGTGCACTGCTTATTCATTCGAAGAAATGTGTGATATATTTACTTGATTACCACGCACAGATATTGAATGACGCAGAGAAAACAAGGAGAGAGCAAGATGGACACTGCCACCTGGAGGGCTCAGCGCCGGCTTACTCTTTAGGGAGGAAGGAAGAAAGATAGGTAAGGAAGGTGGGATGCGAGAAACAGGAAAAAGTTGAGGGAAGTAATAAAGTGAGAGAGAAGATTTAAAACTCACGCAGAGAAAAGGAGCAACATATAAGTAAACACCTTGTTGCCAAGCTTGATGCAAAGCAAACAAGTAGATCAAGTACAGAAACATGACACGAGAATTTTGGCCCAGTATTGAGTACTTTGACTAAAGATATTTCACGGAAAGTCCTGTGAGCGATGCAAAAAAGAGTTGCTTACTCGGCGTTGATCCTTATCATTAGCCGTGACCAATTGTACATGACGCATTGGTTGTATTTGACCTCCCTAAAAATGTTACTTTACCATATCTTCATATATGTGTGTGTTTTTGAAGAGTAGAATGGGGTCTCTACGATCACCAATGGATTGCAAGTCTAAACCAGACAGACTAGTTCGATTATGGCAGAGTAGGCCACAGCCTACGAAATACGTTGTTCTAATCAGTTGAACACAATAAGCTACCACATTTACTCATGTTTCGGGTACTCTCTATTGATCGCCTGATTTCAAGCAACTTTTGTTTTGGGTTTAAGCTTTCACCCACCATTGACTTATATCTTGTTTACTGTGTGTTTGAGAGAGAGACAGCTCTTTGATAAAACTAGGGAAATCCGGTCGTTGTATGTAAGGCGCCGTAACTCTATAGTACTACATCGTTCCATGCCTACCGGCAGCCGTTATATGTTCCGTCATATTTTCCTTCCATATTTTCTTCCCATCGCCATTTTGTTATTCGCTTGAACTTTGTAGCGTCGCCTCGTAACAGCACGCTGTGGGGGGTTAAATGAGCGGTTATGTGTAACATACAGCCATATTAGGGATGCCTAGAAGATGTATCAATGTTTATCGCACCCGCGACACCTAAAACAAGGGGCATGTGCGATAAGCTTTTAGTAGAGAAGAAAGCCCGCCAATACACCGAAGAATGAGTGAACAGACAAACAAGTGAAAGCAGAGCACCACATTGCGTAAGTCTGAAATTTTAAAGCTTCAAATAAGCGAAGTATTCGTCGCATAGGTAAACTATTGGTAGATAGTCCTACAGATAAAACTGCTCGTAACGTTATTGCTATTCTGACCAAGAATATCAGCTACAGAGCAAGTGAAAGCGACAATGCGAGGACTGTCTAACATTCACCATTTATGTGCCCATGACAGCTACGATAACTTTGTCAAAGTATAAAAAAGTAGGTTAGGGAACCGCTTTTTGAAAGAACTGTATAATGTATGGAAATACAAGCGCGCAGACCGTATCACAACAGACAGCACACACGCACACTCTTAGACTCCAAGTAATTGGAGCTCTGATAAGTGTAGCGACCTAGCTTGTAGGTAATACGATTACCGCTGCGGCATGTTGTGCATATATGCAATACATAGTCTCCCAGTATATTTGTCACTTTTTAGACAAGCTGTTTCTCCTCACATATGAATCTAAGGACATGGATTGATTGATAGATATGTGGGGTTTAACGTCCCAAAACCACTATATGATTATGAGAGACACCGCAGTAGAAGACTCCAGAAATCCCGACCACCTGGGTTTCTTTAACATGCATCCGAATCTAAGCACACAGGCCTACAGCATTTTTGCCTCCATAGAAAATGCCGCCACGGCAGCCGGGATTCGATCGCGCGACCTACGCGTCAGCAGCCGAGGGCCTTAGCCACAAGACCACCGTGGCGGGGCAATCTAAAGACTTTAAATTCTATACTTAGCATTCTTATTATTTCGAACATGAATTGACATTGCTGTAATAGTCCATCACTTACTCGCGAGCAGGCAGTTTAACTATATTTTCCATATGCCGAAAAATTCGGGGTGCCTTGAGCTTCGCCTTTAACCTTCAACGCTATAGCTATATCCTGTTCCTAGGGCGTACTTCAATCACTTCACGCATATTTTATTCTTTGATCTTACTCAATAAGTTCAAATTATACATCACTACAATGTAATTGATAAACTGGAAAACGGCTTCTGTAAGTAAAACTTTTGTGCATTCTGTAGAGTGGGTAATATATGCCTTAAAACACGAACAATTATGCACGTGGAGTGTTTTTTAGATAATATGCACCGACAACATGGTTTCAACGAAACACGCACAGTAACATGTGCCCTGCGTTATGTGCGAAAGCTTTATATATGCATGAACTCATTAGTATCATGACATGTCTTGACGCCCGACGGCAATGTACTCTTGTACAGCGCAATATTACTGCGGTATTAGATGTTGTATTGGGAAGCCTGTAATCAGTACGCGTGTTTCTGGGAAGCTTGAAACCTACTTTCTCTACATTTTCAAGCAGATGAAGTTATTAAAGACGATAGTCTTTTTGGGAACCTTCGACGCAAAAATTTTGGTCTGTCTGTCTGTCTGTCTGTCTGTCTGTCTGTCTGTCTGTCTGTCTGTCTGTACATTTGTCTATTTGTCTGCCCTTAACGGTACCCTAAACGGCACCAAAGTGGCCAAACTATACCCCAAACAGCTGACCCCATCTGCAGCCCCCAACAATATTGCTCAACATTCAGCGTTTATATTTGTGCGATTGTCAATTAAAACGCAATTATTGCGCATATCTGAGGTACCATAACAACACGTCAATATTCTGTATGTCTGTCTGTTACTAGAAAAGGCATACATAAGTAATTCTAAGGACCGTAGTCTTTTCCACGTAGCGCTGACCATGCAACGCTTGCACGAAAAGGCAAGTGTTTCCAACGCTTTGCTAAGACGACCCGGTGGTGGCACCCACCCTTCGCCTTGCGTTCTACACCTTATCACCTCCGAGATGGGCACGCAGGGCAGATAATTTCCAGATAGCGCTCATGTATCACGTGTGACGTGACTTGATGCACTCGTTCGCCTCCACTGCACGCTCCAGGCACTCCAGTGCAGCGCCTTTAGAATACCATTCACTGATGTTCTTGCGCAGAACATCAAATAAACGTTTTGTTCACTCTCTGCAGACGCTAGACTATCGTCTTTCGACGACATTTGCAGTGTAACATGCAGATACGAGGCCATTTTTTTCTTTGTATTATCTAGGAGACTCTTGGCTCTGTTGCAGGACCCCTGTTTGCAAAGTAAACGACCCAGGGTTAACCGCGACTTGGACCAGAACATATTTATTAGTTCATTTACATATTTATCAATTATTCGATCACGGATACGATAAATATTTTTCGCTCACAACTGCCTCTGCCAACATCAGCACCGGAATTACTCCGAAACAATCATTTCGTGTTAAAATCACGCCATAATCATACGGACGCATTTAGAGTAGTTTGTCAGAGCCACTGTACTGCGGTCTTAGTACAGCCAGATTCACGTACACTTTGCCGAAAAGGCAGTTCCTTCTGCGTCTATTTACACTGATTTAACATCCTCAGCCTGCGCTAATCTTTTGTTGGTTTTGCTTCTTCGATATCTTAAACTACGTGCGTCATTCGAGGAAGCTATCACATGCCCTGCAAAAGCAGGTGAAACGTCAATCGGAAAGAGAAGAAAAAACTAGGGAACTTCTGTAAGTGCTAAAACATTTTCTTTGTTCTTTCAGCTAGTATCACTCAGGAAAGGTCGCTTAATACGCTTTAGGCGCTCGTTCGTCCATAATGCTTCACCGGCTAAACAGACTTCAATTTCGTATTCCTCTTGCTTTTCCTGCGACATATATTTGTCTATTTTGGCAGCTTTCTCGAATGTTGGTCAACAACCATCCACTCTATTAGTTTTCGCTATTGTATCATCGTTTTACCCCTACGCCCACGTCGCAGCCTTTCAGGGATAATCTTTTTTGCCACGAAACTGTGAACTAAGCCTTTGCTCCAGATGCCACCGACTGCGACAAACGCGTTTGGGTCGGCGAAAGCCGGCAATGCTAGTCGTGATGCCGGCACTTGAGCTGCCTGACGGCGATATGACTGTTTCATACCAGAATATATCGCTAAAGCTATAAAATCGGACAAATATATTATGTTTAGAAATGTTATGATCCTAATAGGCTTTCTGTTGTAGCGCACACACGCCGCATTTCGAAGCCCGAAATGGCACGGGCCCACTGACCACGTTGAAGGCCCGCCAAACAATACGCCAATACCTGTGAAGTTGTCAGGCCCGGCCTGACCTATGAAAAAAAAATCTCACACACCTCACCGTAAAAACAACCCTGATTGTTATGAGAAGCAGCCATGCGTCGACTTAATGTTCTGTAAAGAGGTGCTCTGTATTCAGCACCATACACGTTCACAGTGGTGCGCACAGCCGCTTTTGAGCCCTCGCCTTCATTGCAGTCATGCTTACGTGTTCATTCATACTACTACGCAGTGTATGTACGAGAGAGGAGTAAGTGCTCTTATTATGTAGAGCAGCGCGGCGTCACTACCAGTCTCCCCTCATAACAGAACACGCACCAGTGTGCAGCGAGTTCCCTACAGCAGAGCCATCTAGGAAAAAGAAGCGCTTATATTACGAAGGGCAGCGAAGTGCCGCTAGTGCGGTCACTCCCTCCAAAGGCCGCACCGGAGTGCAGCGAGTACTCTATTGCAGATCCAACTAGTTGGTACTCCGAAAGCTAGCTTGGCTACGACTACGGACAACAGACGAGCCCCAACCATATGCTGCTTCGTATCTAAAACAAAAGACCAAGCTCGACCCGGCCCGGTCCGTCCAACATCATAACATTGTGATGGAGTGCGCGGAATGGAAAACGAGTAGAGTGTGCAAAACTTGAAACGGGGTGAGCACAATTTGAAGTGTGTGCCATGAACCAAGTTCGAAGTCGGCAAGAAAGAAGCTGGCCCGAATGTTAATGAATGACAATAAATGACTGAAGTGTCACTTCGACGCATACGCGGCATGTTAAAAGCACGCGCGAGGCGAGGGAAGAAAAAGGGGAGTAGCAGCGGTGGTGGGAGGAAGACGAGTCACGCAACATGGCGGTCGGGTTTCGGACCCTAGCCAAGGCTGCTACCTCCATCGTCGGGTGACCAGAGGGGCTTCAGGACTACCTGGCGGCGCTGACGTTCCCGTGCTCGTGGACAGCTCTGAGCTGTTGATCTTCGGGTTCGAGCTCAGGCGCGGCTGTCCGCGCGAGACATTACCTCGAGGCCAGGGCGGGAAATGCAGTGTCAGCTGGTGCAGCGTCCACCGGCAGCCTAGGAACGCTGCTTCTCCTACGGTTCGTGGGACTGTTCGACGATAACGCCGACTGGGGTGACGACATTAGCCCCGTGCTTCGTGCCTGGGCTTCTGCGCAACGACGTGGCTGAGATGCCGCTCCTTTAACGTTCCGCGACGCACTCTGTGTGTAGGAATGGCGTGCTTGGGAACTTTTAGTTTAGGGACTAGTGTGCAGCTTCTGTATTTCTTGGTGACTGTGTGCGAGAGGTAGGACTCATTATATTTTGGGTTAAGTGGTCTGAAGCTGTTTCCTATAAATGTTTGCGTCAAACGAACTTGTCCTTCGGGAAGTGTCCTGATGTGGCTCCTCGGACCTCCCAAATCAAACCTGGATGTTGTGCGAAACAAAAACAAGAACCACAACACCACATTGCCATCCGCTATGTCAGAACGAGGCCGTTTGCAAACCTGGTTCCCGAGTCCCAGATGGATGTAAATATGATTTCGGCACAGTTTACGGCCCTGGTATTAAGTATAGGTTTAGAAGGCGAAGAGTTGAAAGCATGGGTTGAGTAACGCGAAAAAACGTGCGCGTGACGACAGAGCCACGGAGCGAGAGGCAAAGAAGAAACAGATGGAGTTGCAATGGCAGCTTGAGGAGCAATGTCAAAGAACCATTCAGTTACGCCTTCAATTAGTGGCAACCGAAAACACCCGAGAACCAGCCGTAGCGAACGTAGGTCGACAAGCCCAAGGGCCATCCAAAGTCAATCCGCAGAACTTCATACCGGGATTTGACGAGAACCGGGACGACCTCGACGCATACCTAAAGAGGTTCGAGAACGTGGCGACTGGTCAAGAATGCCTGGGGATAAGTGGGCCATTGCAAGTTTGTGTCTCAGTGGCGAAGCTCTAAAGGGGTTTGGTCGCTTGTCCACCGAAGAGGCGCTCGACTATGACAAAGCTAAGCTGGCACTGCTGCAACGATTTCGGTTCACTGCTGAAGGGTGCTGAGAGAAGCTCTGCCACAGCAAGCGGCAAGATGGTGAACCGGCAAACAGTATGCCATGAGGCTTACCAGTTATTGTGACTGGTGGGTAGAGATGTCCAAGACAGATAAGAAGTATTCAGCTGTTCGTGACCTACTAGAGGCAGAACAGTTCATAGACAAGTACCATGATCAGCTGGCACTGTTCCTGCGGGAAAGTAATTCCCGTAAGCTGGAGAAGTTAGCGGAAGCGGCGAATAATTTTTAGAAGCACAACGGCAGTCGAACTTGCTCGTTTCTCGGGAAAAAAAAGAGGTTTATGGCCTCAAAAAGCGAGTGCTCGGCTCCAAAGACGGTGCCCCAATGTTTCGTTTGTCATAAAACAGATAAAATAGCGGCGGATTGTTGGTATCGGTCGAAACAATCGTATTATGGGTATTGTATGAAGACCGGGCATGATATTCAAGGTGGCAAGGGGAAATCCGCCATACAGAAGAAGACTTCGTGTATATTGTCCAAAGAGGAAAAACCAAGAGACGGTGATCAGGACTCCGATACAGGCAAGAAGAGGACATTACCGGGACAATAAATGTGCAATGGAAGAATTGCAGAACGAAATGGCATATGCCGGCTTTGCAAGGCCTTTTGTTTGGTAAAAGTGCAGCTGTTTTACGAGACACGGGTAGCAACATGACAGTAGTGCGACGCTCACTTGTGCCAGAATAAGCACTTAACGGATTCACTACAACGGTGCTCTTAGCCGATGGCAGCATGCCAACTGTCCCGAAAGGAAAGGTGGAAATACTTTCGCCATATTTTTGTGGCATGGCGACTATGAAGTGCATGACATCCCCGCTCTATGACGTCATTATTGTAAATGTCCCAGGAGCTCGTGATCCACATGACCCGGACAGGAAATGGAAAGAAAAAGAGACCCCGAGGGAAGCGAAACAGAATGTGACTTCGAATAGGCTAGGTGAAAAGGAAGACGGTGGCAAGATAGTCTTACTCGGAGAAGTCAAGAGCACAAGTTTGTCATCGTACTCGGGGACGGTGCAATTAATGGCCTGGGAAAGTAAACCAACCACATCCTAAGGATGCACAAACGAAAGATAAGACCCTGAAGTCTAGTAGGAACAAGATCGGCCAGATATTTTATGGGAGAGGATTGACACAAAATTCGTTTTTTAGAGGGAAGGGGCTGCTATATCATCGTTACCAGGTATCGTCCAGCAAAACGATACAGCAGGTCGTTGTTCCACGCATTCTCAGCCACATACTCAAGTTAGCCTATCAAAGCTGGATGGCTGGTCATCAAGGTATCAAGAGGACAACTGACCGAGTGCTGGGGTCTTTCAACTGGCCAGGAGTGCAGGAAGAAGTGAATAGGTACGTGCGGTCCTGTGACATCTGTCAAAGGACTTATCCAAAGAGCAAAGCGGGGAGGCGCCTCTCGGTCAGATGCCTCTAATCGACACTCGCGGAAAGCGATACATACTAACCATGGTGGACTTTGCCACGCGTTATCCCAATGCGCTGGCTCTACCATCAATTCATTCAGCAACCGTCACCGAGGGACTTGTAGAAATGTTTTCCCGAGTCGGATTCCCACGGGAAATCCTATGCGATCAGGCATCTTGCTTTACGTCTGATTTGATGAAAGAGGTGAATGAATTGTTGTCCATCAAGCACCTAAGCTCGACGCCATATCATACGATGTGTAACGGCTTAGTGGAACGATTTAATGGAACATTAAAACACATGCTACGGAAGCTCTGCCAGGAAAAGCCGAAATCTTGGGGTTTGCTGCTGGCACCGCTGTTATTTGCCTACCGTGAAGTGCCACAGAGCAGTGTGGGATTTTCACCGTTTGAGCTCATCTACGGCCGGTACGTCAGAGGACCCCTCAGTCTACTCAAGGAGGTATGAACTGGGGAACACATCGGCGATGAGATTAAAACCACGTATGGGTACGTGTTCGATCTCCGGGATCGTCTAGAGAAGACGTTAAAGTGGCCCACGAGAACCTTGTACGGGCCAGTAAAACCCAGAAGATTTATTACGATCGTAGGAGCAGAAATTGTCAGCTCGGAGTAGGAGATCTTGCCCTCATTCTACTGCCCACTGCGGCGAATATGTTGGTCATGCAATGGAAGGAACCTTTTCGAGTCACGGGAAAAAAGAAAATCAAGATTAGTGGCCAGCCTTGGGACGCGAAACTAAATTGTTCCACATAAACATGGTAAAATGGTATGAGGAACGCCTAACAAACAACACTCCTCAAACAGCCTCCTTCATCGTCATGGAAGAGGATGAGAATGATACATTCTTGCCATCATGCATAAGTGGCGTAGGGATAAGGGAGAAGACAATTACGGTCGGTGAGGAGTTGGAAGTAGACAAGTTCGTCAAATTCTGACTGAATACCAAGACGTGTTTTCGGAGATTCCAGGAAAAACCAACCTTTTAGAATGCCAACTACAGTTGGCGACTTCCGAGCCTATTGCTACTCCTCAGTACCCATTACCGTTGGTAATGAAAAAAGTGGTAAAAAGTTAGGTTCGAGAGATGATGAAATTAGGGGTTTAAGCAATCTCAGTACCCTTACAACTCTCCGTTGGTATTATCAAGAAGCCTGACAACACTTACCGGACATGCATCGACTTCCATCGAATGAATAATGTTTTGTTGTCAGATGCAGAACTTAAACCGAGAAAGGACAGAATGTTTGTGAAAGTTTGCACAAAGAGGTACTTTTCGAAATTTGACCTGACTAAAGGATATTGGCAAGTTCCACTGGAGGAGTCGGCAAAATTCATGACAGCTTTTTCAACTCAAACTGGACACTACCAGTTTATCTACATGCCGTTTGGCATAAAGACCGCATCTGCGGTGTTCACGCGATTGATGAGAACCCTGCTTCAAGATCTCCCAATGTCGTACATTATATAGACGCCGTGCTTATCGCCACAATGGCATGGGAAGATCACTTACAGACAATAAAGCAATTCTTGCATAGAGTGATAAAAGCAGGATTGACCATCAAGCCCCAGAAATGCCAGATTGCCGTGACGTCCGTCGTGTTCTTCGGACATCGGTTAGGAGGAGGAAACATCCAGGCCGTGGAAGGTACTGTTGACAAGATAGCCAAAGCACCCAGACCCGAGACAAAAAAGCAGTTCCGATCATTTCTTGGACTGACAGGCTACTACCGAGATTTGATTCTCCATTATGCGGAGAAAGACCAGCCTCTAACAGCGTTAACCAGAAGAAGGGAAAAAACAAGATTTGCTGGAATGTTCATTGCGGAGCGGCGCTTGAAACCTTAAAGGAAGCACTGACTTCGGGACCGATTGTGAAGGTTCCCGATCCGGAACGGGTATTTGTGTTTCGCACGGACGCTTCCGATTCTTGTATAGGCGCGATGGTAATGAAGAAGCACGACGAGGTCTTACATCCGGTATCCTACACCAGCCGCCAGCTCCTTCCCCGGGAAAAAAATTATTCCCCCATAGAGCGTGATTGTCTGGCGCTAGTATGGGCTGTACAGAAAATTCACATCTTTCTGCATGGAAAACACTTCATTCTGCAAACAAATCATCAACCTTTGCAGTACATAGCCAAAGCCAGACATCTGAATCCTAGAGTTTTAAAGTGGAGTTTGGTCTTGCAAGAATACTCATTCACCATCCAGCATATAAAAGGGTCAGAAAACGCTGGCGCAGACTTCTTGAGTAGATTGTCAGCCTAGTTATAACTTCCGAACGGACTTGTACGATCGTATGGTGTTTCTGTATTTTTACACTGCAAGTGCATTTATTGTTTGCAAGTGTGGGGATTGGGACGATTTTTAGGGAACTGTAAGGTGGACATACATGCAGTAAATCTGTGATGTGATGTAAAAGCGCACTTAACAGCATTTTTTTTAGAACAAAAAACATAAATGAAAGGGGGGCCTCTGTGATGGAGTGCGCGGAATTGAAAACGGGTGGATGTGCGGAGGTTGAAACAGGGCGAGCGGAATTTGAAGTGCGCGCCATGAACCAAGTTCGAAGTCGACAAGGAAGAAGCTGCTCCGAATGTCACAAGAAATGACTATATAGTCAATTTGACACAAACGCCGCAGGGTTTAAAGCACGCGCGAGACAGAGAAGAAAAAGAAGAGTCGCAGCGGTGGCCAGAGGAAGCATCTCGCGCCTCGAGCTGCCTGACCTGTACTGTGAGGTTCAACTGCGAGTTCAATGCAGCCTGACCTGTACTGTGAGGCTCGACTGTGAAGGCACTGCCCGGGCTCAGGATCGGGCGGCAGTATCCTTTTTGTTCTTTGGAAGTTCGTTATTTTCCGGTAACTGTATCGGTCTTTCTCACCTGAAGTGAGTCATTCGATCTTGATGTCATTTTCTTCCCCCGGCCAAGGGCACTCCCCTTGGTTAGCTTCCACTCCTGCCAAGGATTGGCCGATAGACTATTTGTTACGCAGTGGGGCGAGAAGTGTCCCTGTGGCGCTGGTACCTACAGATGGGGGCAGTATTCTGATGAAGAACCCAAAGGCGATTCAAGTGGAGATTCGGAAAGCCACTTCGCGATTCCAGGAGATAACTGAGGTCCGCCAGTTTGGTCGCGGAGGCATCCTGTGCTGTTCCGCAGAGCAGGAATGCATTCGTGAGCTCCTGCAATGTTCCGAATTCGCAGCGATTCCGGTAAGCCCATTTATTCCGGCACACCTCGCATGCTCGAAAGGATTAGTCTGCGTTGTAGACACAAGCCTCACACCTGCAGAAGTGCTCGATTTGTTTTCGGTGGCGGGTGTAATTTCAGTATACAGATGCACTCGTACAATTGAAAACATAAAATCTCCAACGGAATCAGTGATCGTGACCTTTTTAGGAACAGTCCGACCTTCCGAAATTAGGGCATGGCCACTGATCTATAAGGTAGAGCCACTTTCCCCCAAACCCCTGCAGTGTTTGAAATGTTGGCGATATGGACATAGCGTCAGAGGGTGCCGATCAGTTCTTAAATGCCGTCTGTGTGGTGAAAATCATGACAGCCGCGAGTGCAGCTCTGAGAAAGAGAGGTGCTACTCATGTAATGGGGCGCACGCTGCACACTCCGCAGACTGTGCAGCAAAAGAAAGGAAGCTTGCCATATTGGATATTGTAAAACGCAAGCGGTGCTCTCGCAGAGAAGCCGTTGCAGAAATGCAGGAGAGATCCAAAGGATATGCAGGTGTTGCAGCATGTAATACTACCGCCATGGATGCATCTCTCGCAACTTCTATCGCAGAGGCCATAGAGAAGGATACGGAAAAGGCAATGGAGCGCCTCGCAAACAACCTTCTTGAAAGCTTGGCCCAATCGGTTTCCAATCAACTATCTCAAATTCTAGGTGTAGCATCTACGAACGATTGGGATCCTCAGACATCATTGGTATCGCAGCGTACGGAAATAGAAAGTGCGACAACACGTCAGCGAGCGGTTTCTGCTGAGGCAGGGACTTCCAAAACAACGGAAGACGGTGATCTTACGGATGATTCAGAAGCATGTGCAGATATAGATATGGACTCTCATAAGAATCTGAAGCGAACCCGATCTCCCCAATCAAAAAATTCTTCGCATAATTCGAAATCTAAAAAGTATCTATCCAAAAAAGAATTCTTTGAGAACATGTCTAAGAAAGACTTCTTGCGAAAGGACATTTTGGACCAAGCAGTTTCTGCGACGGTTCTGTCGTCAAAATAGGTTCACTAACCATTTTACAGTGGAATAGCAGATCTATATTTTCCGCAGCCACAGACCTATCATACCTTTCTTCACAACTTTCCCCGGATATTATATCACTGCAAGAAACCTGGCTTTCAATCAGCCAAACGTTTTACCTAAAAAATTATCGGCTATTTCGATTGGACCGACCTAGCAGAGGTGGTGGGGCTTGCTGTCTTGATAGCAACTAAGTTTAGTCACAAAGCCACGATCTCTTATCGTTGTGTGACTCAAGATTGTGAAATTTTGATAGTAGACATAATATTACCCGACGGTTTTCTCTTTTCGTTTGTAAATGCGTATTTCCCAGCCGGGGTGCAAGACACACGAAGTCTAGACGATATGTTCTCTGCTTGCAGAAAGGATATATTAATCACTGGAGACTTCAATTCACATCATGTGGCTTGGGGTTTTAAAACAAATTTAAGCGGAAAACGTTTGTGGGAATGGGCTATTGACAAGAATTTATCTTGTTTAAATTCGCAATCTGCCACATTTGTCCGAGGTCTCTCTAAATCTGTAATTGACTTGACATTTTCAAGCTCATCTCATATGTTTGTGGCAAACTTTAGACTGTGCTACTAACAGTGACCACTTGCCTATACGTTTTGTACTGAACTTTCAAAAAATACATGTCGCCGAAAAGGCCCGCTCATTCCTTAACTATAGAAAATTAGAAAAAGACTTGAGGGCTACTTTTGATCGCCGCAAGGACATACAAGGTGACATTATGGCTATGAGTCTGTGTGTCGCATTAAAAAGATCAGTAAAAGATGCAACTTTTAAATTAGACTCGGCCACAAGAGGTTCTTTTAGTCCATGGTGGACTGAAGAGTGCACGAGGAGCTATAGAAAACGGAAAGCTGCATGGAAACAACTGCTGGTCAACCAATGTCCAAAAAATTGGTGTGATTATAAATTCGCAGCAGCAGATTTCAAAACGCACAGTAAGTATAGCAAAAGATGGTTATAATATGAAACGACATGATTATCTTTCTAGGGCTAAAAACAAAAAAGCACTCTTTAGATTTTTAAGATCTCAAAAGATGTTACCACCCGCTGAAAATATTGACTCTTGTGTTCTTTCCCCCCATGAGCTCCTTGATTTAGTAGAAAATATTGCGAAAGGGCTCCAAGATAGATTTATGTCAACTATACCACTGCACATTGTGAACCCAATGGCAGGCCAGGATTTCGAGGAGGTTACTTTAGATGAGCTGGAAGAGATAATAAGGCACTTATCTCCTTCAGCAGCTGGACCAGACGGGGTAACGAATGCAATGATAAAAGTTATATTCGAGATTTGTCCATCTGAAGTACTTAATCTGGTGAATTTTTCTTTGACTAAAGCTTGGATACCTGCGGAATGGAAGCTGTCTAAATTGATTCCACTTCTTAAAAAGCAGGAAAAAGGATTCGCCTTGGACAATGTAAGGCCAATATCACTCACGTCGAATCTGGTTAAGCTAATTGAAAGAGTTCTGAATGCCCGGGTAATGAAATATATTGATAATAACGCAATATTACACCCCAGTCAAATTAGTTTTAGATCCGGTTGCTCAATATGGTGTGCGCATGTTGATTTCGAGAGCCCAATACAACTGGCTCGGCATCGGCGCCAATATTGCGCTTTAGTTACTCTAGATTTGGCTAAAGCGTACGATAGGGTTGAGCATTCAATTTTATTAAAACAGATGGAATATCACCACTTTCCCAACTACATCGCTGCGTGGGTGTCGGAGTTTCTAAGAGGGAGAGAATATTACTGCTTTAAAGATGGGTACTCGTCGAATAGATATAAGCAGACACGTGGCGTCCCACAGGGGGCTGTCCTGTCGCCAGTTTTATTTAACATTTTCTTAAGCTCCATTCCATCAACTAAAGATATTCAGTTATATGTGCACGCGGACGATATTGCTTTCTTTGCAAGTAATACCGACCTTCAATCCCTATACCAGAGCCTACAAAATTATCTTAATATCATAGAAAGATGGCTTAAAAACATTCATATGACCCTGAACGTAAAGAAAAGTGGGCTTCTTGCATTCTCTTTTCTGCAGCGTATCAACATCTCGTTAATGTACAGCAATGAGCTCATTCCGCAGGCGAATTCCCTTAAATATTTGGGCATCCTATATAATGACACATTAAATTGGAGAAGTCACATTGATGATGTGCACTCTAAGGCAACACGGGCCATGGGGTGGCTACGGAAGCTCGCAAACCGTAAAGCGGGTTTAAGAAGAGATGTACTAATAATGATATATAAACTTTATGTGCGGCCCATCATGCAATTCGGATGTGTATTATTTTCTGGCAGCACAGCATAAAATGACACCCCTAATACTGCTGGAAAGAGAAGCGTTGCGTTTGTGTCTGGGTCTACCAAAATTTGTTGCAAATAACGTGTTGTATATGGAAGCTCACCTACCTTCTCTGCTAAATAGGTTTAAAATTCTTACTGTGCAAGCATTCTTAAAGATATACAGTTCACACCAAAGACTCTCATTTTACGCTTTCATTCAAGAACCGGCTTTATTTTTCGAAACCCATTGGTCGCGACTACACACCCCGCAAATAGTATTTGCACAAGCGCTACTACAGCAATTGAATGTAAAAATTAAACATATTGGTCCAATACACAACCTAAAGTCAATGCTTAGCATACAATTTGATGATATATTTCCTCATAACGCGAAACAATTGGCACATAGGTATTTAAATGACCAGTTAGCAGATTATCTAGCTCACCTAGAAATAAGCAATATCATTGCGACTGATGCATCTGTGTCAAAAGAAAAGGCTGGCGTTGGCATCTTCTCTCCTTCTTTGGACTGATCCTTTACGATTCGACTCCGAGATCATACCCCGGTATTCATTGCAGAATTATTGGCCACTGTTCTTGCCCTACGCAAATTGCCCTCAAGCGAATCATTAGCAATTATCATTACAGATTCGTTATCAGTTTGTAATGCACTTTCTGCGGCAGTAAATGTAGAGCTGATGAATACGTTTCAGCATTTAGTACCGAAAAACGTAAAAAAACTGCATTTGCTATGGGTTCCGGGCCACCGCGGATTATATTTGAACTAAATGGCGGACTCTTTAGCAGCAGTATCCCTGGGTGGGCCCACCATCCCAGTTTTGCCAGATACGGCTTACGTGACAGCGCTAAGGTTCCGAAACGCTTGCCTGCAGTGGGGAAAATGTAATTTGGATAAATTCAAAGATTTCGAGCATTTGAGCTATTGCTGGAATAAACAGTGGTGTGTATCTCGCCAGTTAGAGGTCACTTATACCAGATTGCGCTGTGCAGTTCCACGACTAAATTATTACCTTAACAAAGCTCGACTCAAGGCGTCACCGCTATGCATTTGGTGCAACGAAATTGAAACAATTGAACATTTCTTCTTATTCTGCCGTCGTTATTCTTATCAGAGAAAAAGATTTTTAGTAGCCCCATTACAAAAGCTAGGAATACAAGTAAATCTACCAGTAATTTTATCACTTGGCGGAACTTCATTTGGTTACTGCCACAGGGATGTATGCTCCATTGTGTCTGATTACATCAATGCAACTAAAAGATTACCGTGCTAGTGAACCCCAACCTTTTCAGATTTTTAGTTTATAATTCGTAGCTATGTCTATCAAAAACAAGAGATGGTTTGACCGCTTGCTCAGCAAATAGTTTTTTTTGTAGTATTGTTTTTGAACTACTTTTTCAGATTGGCTTCATTTTCATTTTAGTTTCATTTAAGTATGCTGCCGCCCGGTTCTTGGCTCATCCCCCTCTGTGGATGAGCGCCATCCATAAGAGGTTATCATCATCATCATCATCATCAATACGAGCCACACATCAGGGTGGTCGTGTTTCGGACCCGAGCCAAGGCTCCTACCTCCATCGTACGGTGACCTGAGGAGCTGCAGGACTACCAGGCTGCGCTGACGTTCCCATTCCCATGGACAGGTCTGAGCTGTCAATCTTCGGGCTCGAGCTCAGGCGAGGCTGTCCGGCCGGGTCTCTACCTCGAGGCCAGTGCACAAAACGCATCGTTAGCTTGTGCAGCGTCCACCGGCAGCCTAGAAAGGCTTCTTCTTTTACAGCATCAACCACCGCGCTTCATGCCAGGCTTCCACTCAAATACGCGGGTGAGACCCCGCTCCTTCGCAACTCTTGACCATCTCTCTGCAGGGACTGAGTGGTTGGACTTGATGATGAGTGACTAACTTATAGCATGTAGATGTCTTTGTAACTGTATCTGCGGAGTAGGACCAGTTATATTTGGGTTAAGTAGTCTCAAGCTATTGTTTTCAAATGTTTTAGTCAAACGGACTCGTCCTTCTGGAAGTTTCCTGAGGTGGCTCTTCAGTTCATCCAGATCAAACCTGCGCGTTGTGCACAACAAAAAGAACCACAACGTTACACAGACACAGCACTATCAGAAAAAGAGGACTTCCCATTCGTAGGTGTTGTCGAGGTTTCTCAGACAGCCGAAATTCAACACGTGGACAAAATTGCTTCCGCTCATCAAACTCCTGAAAGGAGCTGACGTACAAGTACCTCGTATATTTTCTCAAAGCCTCAAATCATTCTGCCTCCGGAGAAATGTCGTCTACAAAAGAAACTCTAAGCTCCACCGTGAAAAGTTCCTGCTTGTCATTCCTGCAACTATGCGGCAAGAAATACTACAAGCGTGCCACGATGAGCCTACATCTGAACATTTAGGGGTCACTCGAATGCTTCCACAAATCAGTCTGCATTATTATTGGACCAAGCTATTATCTTCAGTGCAGCGCTATGTTACAACATACCGTGAGTTTCAAAGATGAAAAACCCCTCGTGCTAAGCCAGCGGGCCTTCTGCAACCGAAAGACTCGCCGAAAGTGCCTTTCCAACAAGTTGGAACAGACCTCCTTGGACCGTTCCCGTCGTCTTTACTCGACAAGAAATGGATCGCTGTAGCGACTGATTATTTAACAGGATACGCTGAAACAGACTCCTTGCATCGGGAAACGGAGCCTGATGTGGACAAATCCTTTGTACAGAGCATAGTCCTACGGCATGGTGCTCCGATTGTTGTAATCGCCGATCGCGGAGGGGCTTTCAAGGCGGAACTCATGAAGTGCCTGCTTAACATGACCCACACTGTTCACAAGAAAACTACAGCATATCACCCTCAAAGCAACGACTTTTTTGAACGCCTTAAAAGAACTCTAGCTTACATGATATCTATGTATGTGGATGTCGAAAACAAAAAGTGGGACAAAATTTTACCATACGTCACCTTCGCCTACAACACTGCCGTACAAGAGACTACCAAGGTTACCCCGTTTCAACTAGTTTACGGACGTGTAGTTACCCCAACACTGAACGCTACGTTACCTATAGACTAAGATGACTATCCTTCTGATCTTGACAACTTCAAAGAGAGAGCGGAAACGACCCGCCAATTAGCAAGGTACTGAATATATCACCAACAACAAATCGATGCCGACCGCTACAACCGAGGAAGACGGCATGACGTTGGTGACAAAGTGTGAATATGGGTCACAGTATGACGATAAAGCCTGTCTGAAAAATTCATATGTCGATATTTTGGTTTTTATGAGGTAGTACAGCGACTCAAGGACTTCGTTTATGAAGTCAAGCCTGCAGGACACGGGAATTCCAAACGACGCAACCCAACGAGCGTGTACACATTGTGCGCATGAAACCATACTACGACCGATACAAAGACTAGCCACCCGACTCACTTGCTGTACAACCACCTCATTCTTTCAAACGTGCCGGGACGGAAACGCTGCATACAATATGATCGCAGCCATCGGGTCGGTGCCTCTTCAGAGGGGGGATAATGCCACGGGAAATTTCCATTGCTCCAAACAACGCGGACATCGTGAACGAAGAGAAACGCCGATGGCACAACTACGAGCGATGAAGCCAGCTGTAGTGCATGAGCCGAGCCTGCATGCGCACGTGACTCCACCGAACAGCTAACGCGCGTGAAGAAGAATTGAGTGAGGGGCCTCTAGGCAGAAGCTCACGAAGACCACCGACTTTCGGCTCTTATAATTGCCATGCATCGTTCACTTTGGGCACAAGTTTGCCCTTAATAGACAGTGTAAATGAAATACCCTTGTTGTGAGGCTGCTACATTTGTTACAATATGAAGAATTGGCATTTCTGCGCACCATCGAAATTTGGGCGGTGCAATGTGGACATACTGCGTTTTGCATTGCACACTTGAGTAAACTTTGCGCATGACGCTCATGGCTGCAGTGAATGCTTAGCGACGAATGCACCTCACGGCTAAACCCGAGGAAGTGCGTTCGAATGCTCACTGTGAAGAAAGTGTTTATTGAAGAAAAATTGGCCGCGTATCTGCGTACTTCACTGGCAAAGGTTGTCGAAAAGCGGAAGTATTCTGAGGCACTGCGTGAAATATAGACGCCATCTGGCAGTGCCGTAGGCAAGCATGAACTTGTGCAGAACTCAAAATCACTGCCAGGTGGCAGCACCATATTATCGGCAGAGCGTGCATGAATGAGCGTATCATTTGCAGCGAAGCGTGAGAAAAACGCGCTTTTTTGTACATAACGTCGCATTTTGATCGAAGCGTAGCAAACCCTAGGATCTTTGAAGTTACGCATCTATGTATTTTTCTACTAAAATAAGACATCACCTAATGCTAAGGTATCGATGTTGCACCTCAGATATGCGTAATAATTGCTTTTCGATCACCGATGTTCAGAAGTATGCGCGCAGCCACCAGTTCGATCGCATTCATATTTGTAGCGGAAAAGGGGGAAAGACGGAGACATAAAGAAACACATAAACAGGACGGGCACTAAACGTCAACTGATTTCTTAGTGAAAAAGCCAAAAACCATCAGACATAAGTGCATGCGCGCAGTCACACTCTGAGGCGTTTTCTTATGTCTGTAACGTAACGTGTTACCACCCTGCAGGGTGGTAATGTCTTCCAACCACCCTGTTTATGTGCTCCTTTTGGGTCTCCATATATTTTGTTGCGCTACAAATATGAATGTAAGTGACCAAACCTTACTAGCTCGCACCGCAGCCTTCAAGATGAATGTGCGTTTAGCACGTGCTTAAACATTGGCTGGGTGGCTGAATCGTGTCAGAGACAGGCAAGAAGGTGAACAGGCCAAAATATTAAATGCGAAGCATTTCTTGGCGAATTTCGGCGACCTTGAGCGCATCTATCTATCTATCTGTCTATCTATCTATCTATCTATCTATCTATCTATCTATCTATCCGCTTACGACTTTTAGCCGTTTAGATAATGGTATCAATATCAAATTTGGTAGGGCATAACATGACTGTATGACGAACATAGCTGACCTGTGATAACATGAAAATCATGACATGGATGTCATGAATGTCATGATTTACATTTCATGGGCCTGCAGCTCTTGCGGTGGTTTCGTTCACATGGCATGTTGCAAAACTGGTATGGTATGACATGATTGCATGGCGAACAGAAGCAACAGACCTTAAAATGAAAATCATAACATGCGTGTCACAAAACAACATGACTACATGCCAAGCTCATGGTGCACTTGCGGCAGTTTCGCTAGCGTCACTTATACTAAATTTGCTATTACGGCACGCGAATGGATGACGAAGGCACGGGACTGGTGCAAACATTATAATCATGAGATGTGTGTCATGTAGCGACATGACTACATGCTACGCTCATGATGCGCTCGTGGCCATTTCGCTAGCTTCACATGTACCAAACTCGATATTACGCGATGCGAACCTACGACATAGGTAATGAAGCATACAACCAAGATAATCACAACATGCGTGTCATGTAACAACATGACTACATGCTAAACTCATGACGCGCTCACAGCTCGCTTCGCTAGCTTCCCCTGTACCAAATTCGGTATTACGTGTCGCGAGCGGATGACATCGTTAAATGACACATCCAAACATGATAATCACGCGCGACATGCGTGTCATCTATCAACATGACTACATGCCACACTTATGATGCACTCGCGGCCGTTTCGCTAGCTTTAAATATGCCAAATTTTGTATTACGTGAGGCCAATGCATGACCAAGGTATGTGACTGGGTCAAACATGATAATCATGAGGTGCGTGTCATGTGAAAACATGACTTCATGCCACAGTCAAGGCGCCAATATATTTCGACGTGACGTGGTGTGCGTGCTCATCGGCATTCATTTCGTTGGGTCACGCCGGCGTTGCCTCGCCAGGCACCGGTCCTGCCATATATTCGCAGGCGCGCGACGCGCTGCGTTGCTTTGACGAATGCGCGTTGCAGCGCATCCAGCGTCCCTCCGTCACAAAATAGAGAGGCGCAGTGTTGTCTGGGTAACTCATAGGCGCGAAATGCAGCATGTCGCATTTCGCGCCAGTGGCCATCGGGCCGTGCCGACGGACGCTGGTCGCGCCTGGCGTCAGACTATGGTCTGCTCACGTTTTGCTAACGTAGCGTCGTTGTGCCCAGCGTGCGCGCACGTCAACCCTACATTGGAGTATATTGGTCCCTTCATGATGCGCTCGCGGCCGTCTTGGTAGCTCCACATATGCCAAATTTGGTGTTACCTGACGTAAATGGATGACGAAATATATGAGTGGTGCAAACATGATAATTCTGACACGCGTGTAATGTTGAAACATGACTAATTACCACGCTCATAACATGCTCACGGCCTTTTCGCTAGCTCCACATATACTAAGTTTGGTATCACGTGACGTGAATAGAAGGCGAAGGTAAGCAACACATCCAAACATGATAATCATGACACGAAAGCCATGTGCGGCATCATTTACCTCCACCTTGTAACGTTCTGATTTTAAAGCGACATATCAACCTGCTCATTCGTGCTTCGCATATCATTGATTCCCACTGTACGTGTGATCTGCCTTTTTGTTTGCATTCAAGTATCCCAAGAAAGACTGCCGTCGATATTCGCGTAAAATGAGAGACGGTTTGTCTTGAGGGCTACATTGGGACTACATGTGACACAGAACTGTCGGTAAACCCCCTGTAATTCAATGGCTTGTCTTTCGCATCTGCGCGGTAAAGAGTAATGGGTTCGGAGTGTTCACCAGCGAATCGGTGAACAGCGTTCTTTGTTATTCTATTAGGGTGTAGATGTGACAACGAGATTATTCAGTTGCTCCTAACTGCGCTAGCAAGGAGGCAACATGTACTTTTCATGATTCTCAGACTATCATAAGCAGCGTGTTACGAGGTTGTTTAACATAACTTCGCTAGTAATTAGATTGATTCCGAAGGAACGTTTTCGGTTGCACAACTATTCTGTTAATATACTTGCAAAACATTTGTTCTCGGAGCATTTAGCATTTCGCACATGGTTATCAAAGTAAGAAGAAGTGCGAGATAACGATATAAGGCTACGACTGCACTTTTTATACTAGTGAAGGGCCAACGAGCCCTGTTTTCTACACTTCACAAGTGAAGTTTTAGCACTCCTGATTATGGTAACCCAGTGGAACAACTATGAATAGTTCGAGCATCCATAGAAGCCATTTATATGTATATAAAGTGTTCCTCGATTACTTGTTCTTTGAAAGGAACTTTTTTCCGCAATTTTATGTCCAAATATTAGTGGTGCGGCTCTTTTCTTCAGGCAAAATGTACTTATAAAGTTGCTCTTTTCAGGTGCGTATGAAAGTTCAACCGCGAATGCATTCAATAATTATAAAATGCGTACTGAAAGCAGTATCCTGGGCATGTTTCAGTTCTATCAGAATCATTGCTGTGGAAGGAGCAGCCTCGCGTTGGTGGCACTTCGCAACGACGAGAAAAAAAAAGACGACGTTTTTATGAGGAAGAGACCGAATGGTCACCTTCCGATTATTTTTCTTCATTTGGGTGAGAGTGCCAACCGGCTGAACGTCGCTTGCGCATTGACCTATCTTTCAAATGGAGTTCTTCAGAGAGAAAAAATTACTCTTCCTTTTTTGTCTTCTTTTTTCATCTCTTCTAAATTCATTTTGAGTAAGCGTCACTCGACTAAGCCAAGTGCTCATCATAACACACGCCGGAAATTGGATAGTCCTTGTGGGCAGTTTTATACTGACGGAAGAAAACAAATCACATGCTGATTTTTTTTTTTACCTTGCTCATTTAGAAACTGGATGGACTGGCTCCGGTTGAATGGTAGTTGGCTGTGCTCTCCCAGAGGAAGCGGTGAAGCGTACACGGAACCTTTTGATATGCAGGCACTCCACAGGAGTAAGTTACAGAAGCAAATGTAAATTTATCTCCAAATCTCTTCGTGCTAATGAAAGTATCATCAAAAGTGAAAGGGAAGGGCTTACTTCGCCTTATGTTTTCCTTCGTATTTCTATTGGTTATGCTCGCTATCTGACATATAAAGGCTCCCTACACCACATCTAGTTCGAAGGCGAGGCAATTATCTCGCCGGTGTGTCATCAGGCGAGAAAACGTGGTCACGGAGGCCGCATTTTTTATGGAGGCGAAAATGCTTGAGGCCAGTGTGCTCATATTTAGATGCACATTAAAATAGTTGGCCTAAATTTCTGAAGCCCTCTACTACGGCGTCTCTCGTGTGGTTTCGCGACGTCAAACCCCAACAATTATTATTATTGCTTCTCGCTTTCACTAGGTTCTTCCATACAAAGCCTATATTTTCTTCACCACTAATTTTTTTTCTTAAAACACGCAGAGTGTTAGAAATAAGCAATGAGTCAGTTAAAATTTCACAACATCGCAATACACGCTGCTACCTCAGCTCGCGCATTCGCAAATGTACGAAATAAAATTAAATCACTTTATCGCGCACAATAGTCACTCGAGACAACGAAGAGCGCGCATGCGACTGAATGGCAAAGCAATGTAGGTGATCATTCAAGTACATATCTCTCGCGTATGAACGATTCGAGGGCCTATTTCATCCTGACGTCACGTAAGTAGTCTGCTGACGTCCCGAATCGAGCCGTATGAATGGGACACTGCAAGACAAAATAGTTCGCTTGTTTTTTTATTTGTTATTGTTTAGATAGTTTAAGGGATCCTTTAAAAAAATTGTGGGGATCTGCAACTTGCGAACAAAAAAAGAATTGTGGTTTTGTAGACGTCGTTTTTTTTTCATGAAAGTACTTTACGCGGAACCAATTGGGACAAAGAAACGCGAAGTATCTCCGTGAAGTTGTTTCCAACTAGGGCAGCTCCCAGTATTGCGTCATTTTTTATGAAAAGAGCCCTCACCATTTAAACACTGAGCACACCCACACAAAACTGCTGATTCCTTTTCCCAAGAAAAGAGGAAAGTAAAACATGACTGCTATTAGCTAATAGGAAGCTCCCGCGGAAAGACAGGCATAAGATAGGCATGTATGCACCAGGCTATATACATCTCCTTTATTCAACCACGTGCCCCCTAAACTTCTCCGAAAACTAGTACCAACAGCAATGAGCGGCCTTCAGGACTGCTTAAGAGAAATCAGAAAGCAGTCATATATTCGGTGTTGCGTGAATTGGGTCCAATATTTTCAGAAATATATTATGTGTTCGATGCTTCCCGAAATACTCCTTGTGTAGGCTCAAGCATCATAATATGGGAAAACACATCATTCTGGATAGTAAAGGTTAAGTTAATCAACTTTTTAGTCAGAGGACTCAAATGATTATGTTGAATAGGAAAATTGAACTTCTTCGAGCAGAAAATTCATTGCATCTCGGATATTTCTAACAAGCAGCCTCCAGTAATATTTTGGAAGTTACGGAAATTCTTATAATTTACCGACAAAATTGAAAGCGACTTGTCCAAGAGCGTAGTTTTCGTATTCTTCCGAGAAGTCCTCAAAGAGTGAGTGTCGTTAAATTAACCATCACCTGACTTCATTGTATGTAAGCTTGCGGGCTGCGCTTGCAAATATAGCCTGCACAGTGCACATACGTTAACAAAGCTGGGAAGAACAGCACCTCGATAATCGTTGTGTTGAACTGCGACGTCATTCTGGTAGTACTTTTTTTGTGTTCATTGATATTTCGCTTTCTGTTTAGCCGCTGAATTCAGTTTACTCTTATTGCTTCGCATATATTAATAGAGGCCTCTTTGAAGAAACCTATGAGGTGCAATGAGTCCTTCGCAAGGAGGACTTCAATTCTCAGATTCGACATAGCCACCTGCCTCAAATAACAAATAAAAAACTTAATAAATTCACTAAACTTTGACCCATATGATGTCTTTGGTGATATTAAGATGCCTCCGAAAATGCTATTAGCCACTGTGCTCAGATTTTGTGCCCGTTAAATAACCCATGGGGTCTAAATGTCCGGAGCTATCAACTACGGCATCTCTCATAACCATATGGTTGTTTTGCGACGTTAAACACTACACACCAATAAATTGAATTAATCAATAATAATATGCCTGTACTACAGACGATGCAGCTCTATAGGCATCGAACAGGTGTAGCAGTGTCCAATTTTTGACAATTTTGGGACACATTTCTTGAGACAGCTGGACAGTTACTGAATTACAAAAGTCGCTACTGCAAAGAAAAATGGCGAAATTTACGAAGCCCTCCACTACGGCGTCTCTCAAAATCATATGGTGGTTTTAGGACGTTAAACTACACATATCAATAAAAAAATTTTGGTCGTGGGCATGGTTGTTACCTGGGGGTCTTAAGGCTGTGTTGCGCTTATCTATGAGTAAGCACTTGATGTACGTCACCATAGCTTATAATGGCATTTGAGCCAACATGACCCACCGTTCAGCGTCCTATTAAGTGTGTGCACTACGCAGTGTTTAACGAGCTCGTTCTACAAACGAAAAATAATAGAAAAAATTCCATTGATGGCTTAGTTTCACCTTCTTACGCAATATAATCAAGATGTAAGCAGATAATAAATCTACCAAACTCAAACTTTGCATTATGCACACTTGTCCAATCATTTGCTACCAATACCGTACCGTATACTTTCTTTGACGTCAATGCCTGTTGACTTCAATAGGTTCTTCTTTTGTCGCTTTGTCTCTCCACGCGTGGACCTCGGTAATTCTGGTGGCGTGGCTTAACTGCCGGCGGCATGTGATCATTTGCTAATGAACCATTGTTCGTGTTCTATATCCAGCCACCGACAGAGGCGCAACGGGAGAGGGATGCGAAGAAAGACACGTGGAGTGCTAGGGAGGGACGTGCAGCGTTGTATGGGCTGTAGGCAAAAAAAATTGAAGGGGAAAAAGAGCCATAAAGCTATTCGCCTGCTGTTCGTAGCAGGAGGTACCTGATATTCAAAAACGGTGGCCCACTTCACGCCGAAAAGTAGGAACGAGGTGTTAGTAACAGAGAAAAAGAGATGAGTGCAGAAAAGATGAGGTAGCTGCTCTTTTGTGAAAGCCGTGAGGCCTTCAACGTGGTTGACAGTTGATATGTTTAGCATGTCCTGTATTTCGCTGTAGAGCCGCGCGTGATATGAAAGTTATCGCACGAACATCGACCTGCCTAACGCCCTGGGGACCAAGCTGTAAATTTAAAACTTTGAAAACAAGACTGCGCAATCTTGTCTCGTTCGTTCTCTCGAACGATGTCCCGTGCTGCAATTCTATTGCCCCCTACAACAAAACTACATGCCCTCTTTATCTCTGTTTTCAGCCTTCCATTTATTGCGGCCGATTCTTCGTGGGCTATCATCTCCGCAGGTGTTTACAAACTTGCTGGGAAAGGTGTCCAAGCTGGTGCTTGGCACAAGCTTTGACACCTTTAGAGTAGGTGAAATACGTGTAAACTTTGTAATAAATGTACTTTATGTGCGAGAACCACCATCTCTCAATAAGACGAAAAAACGTGACTTATGCCTCTACTATAGGAGTAGGTAACGTGAAACTGAAACGTGTCTTCACAGAAGATGTTGAGCGTTTATAGCGCATGCATTTTGTCAGTCCCAGCAACAAATTGCAAAGTCAAGTTAAGAAAGGCAAGCCACTCGAAACTTGCAGTGCACACCTAAAGCTACAAGTCTCACGAATTTAGCATACACAAGATGACTGAGGACTAACAACTGTCACAGCTCGACACTTAAAGCGTGCTGTTCAAGGAGAAAGGAAGACGCATCAAACGGGCGCACAAGTTCACACAACAAGCGTGAACAGCTATCACAATTCTCCCAGCGTCGTGTGTCAGCAGGACTCTCGTCTTCTAAATGCGGCCGTGGCAGCATGCGAAGTGACCTTCATTTTCTCCCGAATTACGAGTCTTATAAGCGCACACACAGGAGAGACGTTGTAAAGAAAACCCGCGAAACGTGAAAAGAAGCCGTGTGACGGCCGCGCGAGCGCACTGCTATAGTGCTGCTACTGCCCCGCCACGGTGGTCTAGTGGCTAAGGTACTCGGCTGCTGACCCGCAGGTCGCGGGATCGAATCCCGGCTGTGACGGCTGCATTTCCGATGGAGGCGGAAATGTTGTAGGCCCGTGTACTCAGATTTGGGTGCACGTTAAAGAACCCCAGGTGGTCGAAATTTCCGGAGCCCTTCACTACGGCGTCTCTCATAATCAAATAGTGGTTTTGGGACGTTAAACCCCAAAAATCAATCAATCATCAATAGTGCTGCTACAGGCTGTCTTTAAAACACGGCAAAAATAACAGCGCTAGACGTTTGTCGGTGGTTTCTGAAAGTGCTCTACATCTCAGTGTTCATCTTTTAGGTTTGAAGCCCAAAATAAAGAGTAGGTAATTACAAATCAATAATTATTTTGTGTGGGGAGAAATAAAAATATAGCCTGAGTACCTACAGGCTAGTACGAGTAGTAGGCGTTCGGTTCAATTCGCCACTGAAGCGTCTTTCATTTTCAATTCTTGGCTCAAGTTATGTGGTACCGTATATGTCACGCGCATATCCAGTGCCCATAGACGACACGAAAAGTGCGAGTGTACAAGCATAAATCAAATGCTTATAAAAAACCCTGCCGGGTGTACTATTAAAATGAAGTCAAGTCTTCCTTATAAATCTCTGTTTCTCTGTTGGCGTGTGAAGTGAGGCTCTTTGTGGCCTGTTGTAATCAGTAGAGCGTGACATTGTGATTGCCGCTGTTACCTTGTGTGAATGCACGTACAAATTCACTGCGATAAAAAGTAAAGAATAGTTGACAGCTTCCTCTCGTCGGAACCTTTCGTGTCCATGTGTTTAGTTTGCACGCAGCCTTATTTCCTGGAATGTGGGGAAGTCATCCCAAACTCAATGTAGGAAACTGATATAGCACCCGACAGACTGTGATATGTGACTGGTTCCCTTGTCATGCTCAGCATAATATGGCATATTGAAGTAATGAGATGGACGACTGATGGTGCTATACATTTTGCATATCCCCTATATCCTCACGTCATCCTGGGCATTTCTTGCGGACTTTCACTACACAAGCGTAGAGCAGGTTCCCGTTCACGTTCTTTTGTAACCAAGACTTGGCTATTGCGACTATGGCCACCAATGCGACAGATTATTACTCTTAGAAATGAATCGAGCATCTGGGGAATATTTCTACCATGCACCAATAATCGTCACCTATTTGGCGTACTTTCCTCGCGTTACGACCATGGTTCCGGTAGTTCGCGGTAACGAAAGGCACGTGCGTTGTAAGTGTTACATAGCATTCATGACAGGAAAGTGACCAGCGCTGGTGTTTCAAGAATGGAAACGCGGGCAAGTCCTATGACTATTATTTGTTGCGTTACAGAAGTATCCCGAGTAACTTCATTATTTCTTAAAGTACGTCTAAGGGAACTATCATTGAGCCTCGTTTAGTACCACTTATGTAGCGAATTATTGGTGGCCCTGCCCTCCTCCTACAAAGACATTCACATTAGCGCTTGCATGAAACAGTTTTTCTCCAAACGAGTTCTAAACTACTTCGGAGTGAGAAATGTATATAACATCGTGCATTAAGGAACATGTTGGCGAGAAATCGAGGTAGAAGCATGGCGTGCCTCGCCTTATTCGAATAATGCAAGTGAGAACCTCAAGTTCCACGCCTAATTTGTAAACGGCTGGGTGT